>JARHVA010002323.1:1347500-1947500 GCA_037957365.1 Torreya grandis
GCAATGTGTAAAATAATTACAATAATGACCTAGCATGTAACTTGGAAAATATGACCTTATGACTAGTCATTTATTAATTCATACCTATAGTGGGGTTTTTCCTTTGATTGATATTAGAATAGGGAATAATAAGAAATATTTTGGTAACTTGAGTGCTTCTTGAGTGATCTTGGTCTGATTGTTAGGTTTTGTAGGTGAGGAATGAATAAAGGTTGATATTGTATTTATACCAACCCTATCAATATATAAATCAAATTAATTCACTTATGCCAATCATTTTAATATGTTTCATTTTCAAATTCTATGACTTTAAGGCACTAGACACTTGTGTTGGGCTAAGACCCTAATTTTGATACTAATCTTTGACCCAAATGTTAGTGTCTAGGGACAAAGAGAGTAGGCTTAGGCTCAAAACTTATAGAGGTGTAATATAAGTACATTTAAGAATTATGGGTAAGATGGTACTTTTATTTCATCAATGTAAGGCTATTAAAACTAATATATATGCCAAGGGGCATAATATAAAGAAGATGCAAGGCTTGTGAAAGTAAGGTATGTGTAGAACTAAGAGGAATAACCAAGGTCATGAGTTTTCAAAGTGTACAAGACTTAGGTGATATATAATCATAGAATACCATCTAAATTTTCCCCCATTTAATCAAGTAATTAAATTACTAGTTTAAAGGAAAAGAATAAGTACCTGGGTATGTATACACACCTTATCTTTACTTAAGTTGAATGTGAGTGCTTTACTAGAGTTGGGTTTGAGTGTTTTACTAGTGATTAGCCTACAATTAAGAGAATGTTATAATTTAAAATTAGTGCATATAACCTAGGTCAAAAGTACTTAAAATATATTAAAGTTAAAATATCAAGGTTCAAGAGTACACTTGTGTGCCAATGTAATAACCTTGCCTATTGGCTAGTTATTTTTCCAAAATATGTATCATTGTAATGCTATGAAATTAAGAATAGAATAAAAATATATAATTATTAAAATTTCATATATCTAATGAGATAGAGAGAGAGAGAGAGAGAGAGAGAGAGAGAGAGAGAGAGAGAGAGAGAGAGAGAGAGACTAGAAGGCATATGCCCCCAAATTTGGATAAAAATTGAGTTTCTACCTAGGAGTTGAGGTTAGCTCAATCATGTAACCCAATGATACTTATAACCTAGTGAGTTTTGATGATCAAGTTTAAAATAAAAACTTGGCAAGATTGAGTGATTTAATCACCCAAACCATAACAAAAGGTGAACAACTACTACATTAGATTGGATCAGTAAATTTTGTAAAATTCTATTGGGTATCAATATATGCAATAGTTTTAGAATCTAAATTTGATTTGGACTATACAATATTAGGCATATGTTGCATACAATATGCACCTTAGATTTGTATCATGTTGAAACTATGTGTAAAACTAGTATGATGTATATAATTATTCCATAAATGTGTGTCATAATAATATAAATATGTGCTTTGGATAATTTGAATAACTACGTAAGTATGGAGTTCATGCTTCCAAATCATGCCCCCACTATACATGGATAAATTTAAAATTGATATAAGTACAAATATGGAGGACATGTTTCTAAAACATGCTCTTACTATAAACTAGAGATGTTGAAAACTTAGTAGGTGTGGATAACATGCTTCCAAATCATGCCCCCACTATAATCTCAAAATTGTGAAAGTGTGTAATCCATGTCACCATGGCATTCCCCCTCTGAATCTACAAATTGGTGTAAGTACCATATACTATGTGAGTTTGGATAACATGCTTCCAAAGCATGCCCCCATTACAATCTAAAAACTATGAATGTGTGTAATCCATGTCACCATGACATGACCCCACTAATATTCCCCATTTAAGGCAAGGGAATTATAGTACATGGTAGTTATCTCACCTCAAAATGGTAAGACAACTATAAATCTATGAATGTAACCATGTAGCATATGAAAGGAAATATGTCTAGGTAGATGTAACATTTAATCATATAGAACCAATATGATCACATGTAGGCCTAAGATGTATGATAAATATCATGGAAACATCTAGATAATAATAGTATAATCTCAACAAGCAAATAAGCACACACACAAGGGCACTCAAAATCAATTTAAAAGGTAATGGTCCAAGGAGACTGCAAACAAGGGGTATATTCAAATGTCACAAAATCAAATATACATGACTTAGTCAGATGTCCATAAAGGTAAATAATGACATATTCAAATGTCCAAGAATATAATCATAATAACAAATCCTACGTATAATTGATCATATTCAAATGCTTTTAAAATCCATACAATAACAAGTAAAAACACTCAAGGAAGTGTGTAAAGGAAAAGTATAAGTAACTAACATAAATATGTCTTAGTGGCCCATGGATTGAATATGTTAGAAATAAAATTAAAGTACATATCATATTAAGTACCTTATGAAATGTATAATCATGTATAATATTCATGTGTAATTACATATGTAAGCTTAAACATGATAGTGTAGAATGATTATTAAATCATATAACCTATGTATATAAAGATCGTAGAGTATGGATGCCCCCAATATCTTGATGACATGATTATAATGAATTCTTGACACCTATATGAGTATCATGTATATGTTTATGCCTATAGATATGTGTATGTAGGAGAAAATGATATGCTAGTCCTCAACATAGAACTAACATATAGATGCCAAATATCCTATAGAACATGTAAGAGATGAAAGCATTTTTGGATTTTTTAATATTTTATGATTTTTTTGGTATTTTTGAAAGAGATAAGATCAACATATGTTCTCATCCAAAGGATGATCATAGGTATCTCCCCATTAAGAACCTAGTGTAATAAATTGGTGGTACTACCAAGGAACATGTATAAGTATAGTATATATCACTATAGTATCTATGATGCTCAACATATGTGAAATGGGACTCTAGGTTTGTGAAGTGCCAATATAAGGAATATGGTTTTTTAGAACCCAACTATATGTACTATGTGGTTTTTTTAGAATATAAATAGTAGGAACATGTTATGTGTTTTAGATATCTAAATATGGTGCATAAAAGATGAGGATTTTATGTAACCCACTATCTATATTTAATATAAAGGTTCTCAAGTACTTGCCACCTAGTAAAGGGGATTACTTTTTTATTACCCTTTTATTATTGATCAGCCTTAATAGGATTGATAATTAACTGCTTGGGTATGAATTTTCCTCATATGGAAAATTGGAAATTATAATTACCCAATTAGTGTGAATGTACTTAACATAGCCATGCACTATAGAAGGTACTGGTTAAATATTATGTATCTAAGATCATTCTAGCAACATGTCAAAGACACTTATATAAGGTATAACTGATAAACTAGTAACCACATTTGTGGGAGTGGCATGTAAAGTTAGATTAATCTCACCAAGAACCTTTTGGGAAGTCTCATTGAATGCTCTGACTAATCTAGTAAAGGGGTATAAATCATGATGAGTACAACCCAAATGTGTAATTAATGTCATGGGTAAATAGTTTTTATTATACCATTATAAATCATAACATAGTATATGGGGTGTTTATCAAGGTATGATCAAATGAGTAGAGAATGAAGATCATATTCAAAATCCTTAATTTTATTTCCATCAAATAAAATAGCAAGTTTGTGAACCATAGGAGATATATGTCTCATGTAAGTATTGATGACCCCATCTAGTGGGTGTCCATAATATGATAGAGAAAGATGTGCACTATATTCAATTTGAATTTCTAGTTTTTTTTGGAATGGTCTTGAAAAGGATTCTTAAATATTTTGTGTTTATGGTGATCACTAGGTTGTGAACTTGAATCCTTTGGAGGATCATCAAATGTAATTTTTTATTGATCGATGATGTCCTATATCTTATGCTTTAAGGTAAAACATTTACTCTTAGAATTATTAGGGCCTTAGTAATAGCCAAAATAAGCATTTACATCATATCCTTTGGGTATAGGTCTATTTACATCAACCTCTATAAGAGGAGGGAGAGATTTAATATGACACTCTATCAACCATGGCAGTAGTGAAGAAAGAGCCTCATGTAAATGTTTAAACTATGTCCTTGGTACATTAGATAGGATAAGTCAATTAGGTTATTGTGAAACTTTATTACCCATGGTGGTTGTTTCCTTTTTAGGTTTAGGAGGTTTTAACTTATAACTTATAATAATTGTAATTTGTGTACTAGTTGTAGATGTAGTTCATGTGTTTATTACATACTTGAGCTTATTCAATTATATAAGCTTCATTTCATGGTCCTGTAAAACATGGCATAAGTCATCAAAATATTGAATCTTTTTTAAAATAATGGAATCATGTAATTGAGCAAGAAAATTTTTCTTTAATATGTCTTGTAACTCTTTGTATACCATAGGATTGGTCATTTTGGCTAGCATTATCTTTTATCTCAAGACATATGCATTGACTAGTTTATTGGTTCTTTGTTTGATCTTTGAAATTTGAGTATAATAAAAAATTTTGGTAATGTTAATATAAAAGTGTGTGAAAAACTAATCTACAATATGTTTGAATTATTTTATGTATTGGAGAGGTAATTAATAAAACCACCTCACCACATAGTCCTTGAGGCTCCTTGGAAATAGTTTGGTCAAAATTTTATCATTTGAAGAAAAATCAAGGCATGATGCATAGAAGGATTTAATATGTTTTTTAGGATCACCATTTACATCATAAAATGTGAACTTAGGAGCAAAAAATATAGTTGGTAAAGGGTGCAAAGAGATCTCAATTGCAATAGGGCTATACAACACATGTTATGAATCTATGGCATGTGAATACTTTGAATCCTTTTATTCAATGTTTGTAACCTTATCCTAAAAGTTTTTTAGAACTTGAAGGAGTGATTTAATTAGAGGCTTGGTGGGATTTTTTTTAATAATTTGAGTAGTCACCACAAGAGCTAGAAATATGTTCTGAGTAGTAACAGGCATGGAAATTAGTATTTATGTTGAAACAACATATAAGTTCCTAATATATGTATCAATAGTAGTTTTAGGGAATAAAGGTTGGAACACATAAAATTTTCCCCCATTATAAGTATTTATTTGTAGTGTGGGTTGAGTTATAGGACCTTATATAGATTTACCATTATTAGTTGAGGCATCCTTTGTTTGATCTTTTTTACTTATTTCATATCTTATAACTAATAAAAATTCATCTATTAAGCCCTTGTTTTTTGTTTAAATCAGTAATCAATGATTATTCATCTTCCATTTGATGTATTTGTACCAACATTTTCCATTGCTTCATAAATGAAAAAAATTTAAAATTTTATATGCAATACAATAATCAAGAAAAATTATAAAACCCTAAGCATCCTAGGATTTGACATTAAAAAATTGAGTTCACTAAATATTTAACCCTAATTTGAATGTATATATTGTTTTATTGGTTAGGGTTAATTATATATACATGATAGGGCACAAGGGTGAACATCATATCTACATCAAGCTAATTAATGTGTTAAACTTAGATGTATTATATGTTATATTTATAAAACTAGGATAGGTTATTAATGGAAAGTATAGTTATGTTAGATATATAAATGACATAAAATAAAGTAATTAGTTGTTTCTAATGATATTATAGTGTTGGATCTAGCAAAAGTGGGAAGAAGTTAGGAAGACAATTTGGAATAGTTGTCAAATTCTAGATCTGATGCCTCTAGCTCTCTAGACACTTGTATCACCACTGGGGAAATTGCATTGATGCTAGTGTCTTGGATTGATGCCAGTGTCCTATACAAAATACTCATTCAAATAGGATGAAACCATATGGATTATTCTAATTTTGGCCTTACCTTCACTCTAATTATTTAGATATAGATTGTAGACTATCACTCCTAGTGAAATAGCAAAACCCTAGATTTTCAACTTCAATATAACCTTGGGAAAAATGGGTTATTGTGCACATGGTGTCAAGTTAACCCATAATTACCCCATTATCAAAGGGTGCTTCAATCATAACCAATAATCTATAAGAGGACCTCAGACTCATGTAGTTCTCCCCTATGTTTTGACTTGTGTGTGAATCATACAATGTGTACAAAAATTACAATAGTGACCTAGATTGTAACTTGGTGAATATGACCTTATGACTACTCTTTTATTAATTTAGACCTATAAATAGGTTATTCCTTTGACTAATATCAAAATAGGATAGAATAGGAAATATTTTTGGTAACTTGAGTTCTTCTTTAGTGTTTTTTTGTTCTAATTGTTAGGTTTCATAGGTGAGGAATGAATGAGGGTTGATGTTATATTTATACCAATCTTATCAGAATATAAATCACATTAAATCACTTAGGCTAACCATTATAATACATTCAATTTGAAAATTGAATGAATATAGGGAAATTGACACTTATGTCATCTAGGACATTAATGTCAATGCTACTTTTTTCCCTATAAGTTAGTGCCTAGAGAGGAGAGTAGGCTTACGCTCAGAACTTGTAAAGGTGTAAGATAAGTACATTTTAAGCATTCTAGGAAAGATGGGTTATTTTTGTCATCAATATAAGGCTCGTCAGACTAAGAAATGGGCCAAGGGCAACAAGATAAAGTAGATGCAAGGCTTTTGGAAACAAGTCATGTGTATAACTAAGAGGAACATCTAGGGTCATGAGTTTACCAAGTGTATAAGACTGAGGTGATACATAATCATAGAATATCATCTACACCACCACTATCAGCTACCTGATGAGTGGTAATTTACTTTATTAACTACATCTAAAAAAATTATGAACTACATTTACCTTATCTTTATCATTTTTCTTGGGAAATGGGATATATCTTTTGGATATTAATCACATGGAAGCTTGGTTAAAAATTAATTCCCACTACATTATTTGACCATGACATCACCATAAAGTTCAACAAGAATCATCGCCTATTACTTTTATAACCCAAACAGTTTTCCTTGTTCATCAAAGATCTAAACCACTACTTACTAGTAATTTGTGCTCACCATCAAGGTCCTTTTTTCTTATCTTTACATTCTATTATTGAGATATCCACATGAAATCAGAAGATTAGTGCCATCATCTTTGCCAATGACCACTTGGAAATGATGTCAATTTCCCAAGTCTAATTTTTAATAATATTTGTTGATTAAAACAAACATAAATCATAGGTAATCATTATGAATAAAATAATATAAATTATTGAAATTTCATTTTATTAATATAAACAATGAAAAAACATCAATTATAGGAAAAACATCAAATTGAGGAAGGATGTCCACATTATGATGAGACATCTACAAATATATTTACCGTGATCATGAATTTAATTTTAGTAGGTTTATACTTGAAAGAAATAGTTATTAGGAATAGACACTCAACAACCTTTAAAATATTAAAATTTACTTTCATTCAATTCATTACATATCTCATTGCATCAATGAACTGTACATACCAAATAAAATTTATTATCAATTCACAATATCTTCATAATGATGAACCTAACTATAATATCATGAACATATTATAATTTATAATTTGAGACATTAAGAATATGAGGAGAAATATAAATAAAAAGAGAGTAAGTTTCACTTAAGTTTTTAAATATATTATGTTTTAATTTGAAAGGAATAAAATATTAGCATCCCACATAGAATTCAAGTTGTCAAATGTACAATAAATAAAAAAGGAATACAAAATTCAATTGTATTTTAGGCTATAAGAATCTAAAGAAAACATGTAAACCTTCAATTAGAGGCCACATGAAATATGTGTTAGATCATAACAAATTAAATATCCTAAGTTCTCTATGTAGTCTATTGTAGCTATCATTCAAATAAAAATTAAAAGTATTTTATTATCATAATTTTATTGTTTAAAGTCTAGCATAGTTGGTCATACATTTTATCAAGCTAAACTTGAATTATTTTCTCTACATCTCAATAGTAATTTCACCAAAATATATCTCTTTATTTATATAAAATTGGATTTCCTCTTTAATATATCATACAAAAAAATCATTGGATCCTCAATATGACTAAAAATAATGCATAAATTTAAATATCCTAACTATTTTTTATTTCCAAGAAATGAGTGTGTGATTTATTTCTCTATCAAATTAAGGCTTATTTATTTATCCATTGTAAAAATTAAACAATACACAACTTTGAATCTCCTAGATATTTTAACAACATAACTATAAAATATGTGTAATATGTTCATGTATATCTTTATGTTTTTCTTGGTTCCCAAATATGCATAGTTTCATGTATATCTTGTTAAGTTAATGATTATCCAGATCAATATATAAACATTATATGATCTATTTTATTTTCCTTTAACATATATCTCATTGAACCTAATATACTTTCATTGAAGTAAAATAGTAGGTCTTAGAAACATACAAATTGAATACTAGCATTAATATTTTTAGCTTGATTGAATTTATTTCATTTTGAATAAATATTAAAGTGAAATGATTTTTGAAATAAGCATAATTAATAAGGCATGTGTTGAGCATTACCCTTACACTACCACTGCCTCAAAATTCTTAAATTCTATGAACAAATTTTAAGAGCAATTATTTAGTTAATTATTAGTATCTACCTCAAAGAATTTGAAATATTATATCTCATAATTGGGATCGCAATCATGTCCTCATAAGATTCATTTTTTATTAGAAAAAATAATGAAAGGATTGTTGAGTATTGAAGTAAGTATTTTTAGATTACTCTTTTTAATTGAAACATAAACATATCTACAATCAAGGAAGGGTGTGTAAAAATATTTGCCTTTTACTTTGAAATTAGGACTATCCTTCAAATTAATTGTTGAATATATTAAAATGTTATGTATACCTTGTACATATATGTAAAAAATACTTCTATAAGTATATGTATTCATATGTGTGTACTTATGTTAAATTTATCATGTTAATTGCATTATTCACCCCAAGTCAACTTGAACTTTTAGTGTCAATTCATGGTTGTAGGAAGTAGATTTTTAATAACATTAGTGCATAAAAAATGTTTCCCTTCAAAATAAAGCATAATTCATGGTTAGGGAAGGACACAATACTTCCCTTTTGAGGGCAAACTAGTGATCATGTTTCATTGTCATTGTCATATAAGAGTATTTTGAGAACAAGTCCAAATAAATATTAGGAGTCAATTAGGAAGTATATAATATTATTTCATTTAAATCAAATTGATTTAAAAACTAGTTAGAAATAAATATAGAGATTCTTGGAGGATGGAGAAAGAAATATAGATTGGGCTTGTAGAACCTTGATAATGATAAAAATAATAATAATAATAATACAATGATATTTTTAAATATATAATGTGAAATATAGTCATTATGTATCTTTTGTATACATTACATATGAATTTTGAATGGTAATAGTATAATTAGTTGGCGAATAAAATAATAATTAATTCTAAAACCTTAGAGCCTCAAGATCTTGAACAAGGTTTAGTGCTAACATTTTAATAATAAATACCTATTGACTTTCTAAGTAACCCCCAACTTGTCTAGAAATCACAAAAATCCTATAAAAGGTTTTCATGCCCATAAGTGTTGACTTTTTTAAATCAATCCATGCATAAATGCCTCCCATCTACACCCATGCCTAAAGTAGTTAGTGTAAATCCATGGATAGACTAAGTGCCAAATTCCATTCATAAGAAGTTTCTAATGCATGTCCCATGTAAGAACCCTCCAACACATAAGCACAAATGGCACATAGGTTCAAGGATATAAAGCCCCAAATCTTCAGATAGAATAGGGAGAGGTGCATAATAAGTAGTTCTAAATCATAAAAATTATACCCAAGATCTTCAATATTCATGTGCATTCCTATTCAAAATGGTCCTTGCATATACATTATGAAGTCTTGCATTAAATCTTAGAGTTTCATTTCCACACTCTCATAAATCATGGACTATGATCTATGTTGTGCACATGTTATTTTTTTTACTGATATGGGCCCTAGTATAAAGTAAATAGTAGAGAATACTACCAAATGAGAACTTGGTGAAAAAGGGTTAAAATTCATGCACCCCATAGAGGAATTTTACATATATAATGCTTTCCAACTCACATCTCATTGTGTATTCTAACTATGCATTCCTTAGTGTGCATGTATTCCTAAAAAGGTGTAAGACAATGTTTCCCATTATATACACAACAATTACATGGTAGTTCAAGGGAGACCTGCATAGTAAATGACAAGTGGTGATAGAGTATAAAGAGGTAGTTGAAAAGTAGTTGAGTGACATCTAAGGCCTTGTCAGGATAAATAAATATAGAAGTAGATATTAGACATTGGAATAAGATCACATGCCACCCCTCTAAATATTCTAAAGAAATTTCATTCTTAGACATGTACATGGATCTAGAAGAATCCTAACACTAACTCCCAAACTTAGATCATCAAGTATAAATTGAGAATCATGGATGTGGTGCTATAATATAATTAAAATAATGTATCTACCACCCCAAGGGGCACATTAATTTTAAATGTCTTGATCCATTATAAATCATTGTTCCTTATTGTAAAAATGGGGTTGAAATTTTAAGGTAACCTCATACTACCAAAATTTGCCCTCCAAGATCACTTATGTTCGCTGAACCTTACATTCTAATGAGAATAAAGTTCACCTCCTTGTATTCTTCTTACACTCTATGTGTTATTTTCATTTGTTTATCTTTGTTTGTGGGTAACATCTACACCTCTCATTATTTTCCATTCCCAATACCTTTGTGTGTAACTTAGAACTTACTTATAGGTCATGTTCTATGCACATATAAGTCTATGTAGGCATTGTCCATGGATCATTTGTCATCCCTCTCAATTTTATGTTGAATTCCCACACCTCAATACAAAACACTTATGTGTTTGGGGTGTCCTTGGTGGAGTCTATGTGATAACATCTTACTCTCAAATATTTGTAGTGCGTCTATGGTAGTAAGAGATCTCACTATATTCTTAGTTTATCACCTTTTATTTTTAAAATTATTACCTTCTCCCTCCTTTTTCCATTAAAATATTAAGTTTAGATTAGTGGTAGATTAACCTTTATGATATTTAGTTCTACCTTCTAGTCTTAAACCAAATGCACTTAGAATAGAATGAAATTGGATTACTCTAGAAGCTCATCCCAAAGAGTGTAATGGTCCCACACCTTGGGGATATTCCCATAATTATGATGAAACAACTAATTCCCATGTGTATAGGTGAGAAATAACATTTCCAAGCCTAAAAAAGAATGCTTTTGTGCCCTATGTAAGGAATTCATGATCTACACCCTACCACAAAGCTTCCCACACTATAGATCATTCATGGGTGCACATTTAAAATGACAAAAGTTATGACATGCCTAGTGGGACCAATAAAAATAAAGAGCTAAGGAATAGGTGCTACCCTTAGCTAACAAGTTTTGTAAACACTCAATGAGAGCACCTAACAACTCCAAGAAATCTTGGTTCATAAAGATAAGCCCCTATCTACATGCCAAGATAAATGAGATTATCTACAAAGGGTATTAATTTCCATTTCATTGAAATTTTAGAACCATTTATAAGAAGAAAAGTAAGAACATATCCATCCCATATCAGAAGGAGTGGATCAAGATAATCATCCCCTAAAGCTTAGTCTACACCTCCATTTGGGATATTCCCTACTCCTATAGGGACATTATTCCCTATCCCATTCATGGTTACATAGAGGAATTAGTTGTTTTTCCCTTTAAAGGAAGGTAGTCTATTAATTCTTTCCCAATATGATGACATTCCAGTTGAAACCCTCAAAATTTTATCTTACTTTACTAGCAATAACTCAATTTCTCTTGTGGATCATATAAAGTATGTCATGAATATCTTCTCAGTGCACCATCTCACCAAAGATAATGTCACTGTTAGGTTTCTTACCTCTTCTTTCAAAGGCAAAGCACTTTAATGGTATTAAGGCTTGAGACTAAATTCTATTCACAATTAGGATGAACTCGGGGAAGAACTAAGTAATCAATTTGAGGATTAGAGTGACCACTTTTCCTTGATAGAGAAACTCACAAATATAAAGTGAGCCTTGTACGAGATGATGGTTGATTTCAATTTCTAGAGATTTTGGCGTAGGGTCCCACCCATGTGTAATCCATCTCCCAACACTAGATTTTTATATTTCTTGAAAGCTTCTAAGAGTGACATAGATATGATGATTCAATTCATGAGAGGCATATTACTACCCAATGCCTATAAAGTCATTGTACACATATAAAATAGTTATATCTAGGTAGAGATGATCATGCCTACACCCCCTATGCCTCTATTCATAGAACCTCCTCCTAACTAACTAGTTGTGTAACATATTCTATCACCTATCCCTATTATGTTAAACCTATCAACTTCATCCTTTAATCCCCCTTATGAATTACATGAGGTTAAAATTATGTTGCAAAGCTTTGGAAATGATCTTGTAACCCTCAAAAGTCAATAAGCATAATATCCTAGACCTCATCAATCCTTCACTCAGTAATACCAGTCAAGTAGAACTCCCTACCAAGGTGGCACATAGGCACAAAATCAGCTCACATATAATAGACCACATTATGTGTAAAAATTTTATGTGGCCAACACCTCTAGAGCCCTTGTACTCATGTAAAATAATATTACATAGGATCTTGAATAGTGTTTCCCATACATGAAACCACACAATAAATCTACCGTCACAAACAGAGTCATGAACCAAGTGCTCATGGTAAAAATTTTATCACAACCTCAAGAGTAGATGAATACCACAAATTTATATGAAGGATAAATTCAGGTAATAATGCAACAATAAGATAGGTCTACTCTTATCAACTGGTAAGAGGATGACTTCAACTACATAAATTAGATTGGTGAATCAAGTGGAAGAAGCACCCGAGTTACTTTCAATAAAAGATTCAAAAGGAGAGCAATAGAGGAATCATTGCCAACTTTAGCACTCTCACCTTCAATGCCCTAAATCATGCACATAGGTACACAAACCAAAGTACCTAAACAACTTTTAGTGAGAATAGAATAGGCCATGTAAAGAGAAGAGTCACCTTAGACTAGTGTGAAAATATGAGAAGAGGCTATTATTTTAAAAACATAGCTAAAGGGATCTCAAAATCCCTTTAATATAGTCAAATAGATGAATAAGATGAGCCTCAATGTAATTTTTAGCCAATTTTGGCATACATATGGAAATTTTCCTAAATGGATCAGTTTCTAGAGGTATTGGTATGGAGTGATTAACTAAGTAGAGTTATAGATGGAATGAGTGGTCCAAAGATATCATATTGATTGTAAATCTCTTGAAACACTTTAAGCAAGCTTAAAGTGCAATTTATTGATCTTTGGGAATAAATTCTTGAAATAGGTCTAGAGTTGTAAGGGAAGAGATGTAGTAGTTTCTAATGGTGATCATGACTTTAATAGACATAAATTAGGTTTCAAAAGTCTCAAAAACTCATTTTGAGCCTTAAAATTTCTTGCACATGCATAGAAGAGCCAAACCATCATCAACATGTCATGAAGAAATGGATAGATCAAAATGATTGTACATTCAATAAATGCACTTGGGAAAGCCTTTTAGGCTAAAAGACCATATGAACATAATGATTTTAGTGCCAAGATCACCCTATACAAATTTAATATCTTGATGTCTTTTATATCTCAATATATAAAGCTTCAAAGTTACACTTGCAGAGTGAAACATGTGTGGGGATGTCAATTTTAAGCTTCATGAACTAACCATTTGAATTCAAATATTCTGAGATCAATAGTTGGTGTTTGATCAGATCAAAAAAAATGGTGAGTGGAAATTTGATAGATGTTATTGGGTCCCAAAAATCTAGTGGCATGCATTTGATCTTAGATTCAAGATTAATGGTGAGCATCAAGTCAAAATTTCAAAGGATCCCTAGGGTAAACACATAGATGACAAGTGGAAATATCATGGGAGCTTTAATTAAATCCAATAGTAAGCATCAATCTGATAGATGTAAGTGGGCTTAAATAGATTGATGTTAGGTGATCAAGTGTATGAGAAGATTTAATGTTGAGCACAAGTCAACAAGTCAATGGATCTCAAGGACAAATGAGAAGTTACCAAGTGTCTTAAGCACATTAAACTAGTATATCTATAACTCATGTTCATTCATATGTAAGTATATTAATGGTTCATGATAGTCATGATCCAATAGTGCTCATCCAACATAGATCAATATCGATGGTTAGTATTAAAATTCAAATATAATAGGTCCAGGAAGATCAACGGTGCTCATTCAATTGTGAGGACGTAGATCAATGGTCAATATTAAAGGTTAAAAGACGAGATTTTAAGTGGAGAATAATTATGACCTAAGTTGAAATAGAGGAAAATCCTACAAGGATCATTTCATCACCATTAGATCTTGATCAAATGTCATAAGAAGACATAATTATATAGTCAAGGGTTGTCAATAATAAGGTTTCAATGCCATGAACCTCTAGTTCAAAGATTTAAAACACATAGGGTCCATCCTTTGGGGTTGCAGTATTGTTTTATGACTATGATATTTATTTTTTAAAGAAGGATCCATGCATATAATGAGTTGTTAGTTTCCATAGGGTCTATAGGTAGTATAGGAATATTTAGACCTACCATAGAGATCAAAAAGGAAGATATGTGATATATAGGTCTGTATCAATATAAAATCTATAGAAAACCCAATAAAGGAGATTGGTTTTTAATCTATAGAAGAGACCTATGCTAAGATATTAAAATGGGGTATATATGTGATTAATTAGGGAGTGTCTCATATTCTAATATATTCATATCCTTGACAAGAAATAACCTATAGCTGTTAAAATCAAAAATTAGCATGCTTTTGTCAGGATCAAAGACAAAGATTTTATCCTTACTTAAAAGAAAGTGGGAGATGGTGTAGGAATTCATAGATTATATTGGGGGATTTAAGAAAGAAATTAGAACATTAAATTTTGTTCAAAACCATAAATATCTTCTCTCCAATAGAATTATTCATGACTCATCATGAAAAATAAACCCTTGTCTTCTAGTGGATCTCCTAGCCAATAAGGAAGCTTGAAGGTTACTGGAGCCAAGTGCAAGTTAACTTATTGATGATGGATTAGTCTTGCTTGGATAAGTACATGAGGGTTCAAGTCTTTTAATAAGCCTTTTAAACTATTTTGTTCATAAATTTAGACTAAGGATTAGCACCTCCAATAAGTTATTTTCTTCTAGTATGTCTTCTAAAGCCAATAGGGGGGCTTGAAGTTATTTGGAGCTAATGAATGGCTAGTTGGGAGGCATAATTAATCTTAATAGATCAAAATTAATTAGAACCCCATCTATGTGATTAGACCTAATGTAATGATCTTGGTTGATTTGATCCTTTCTCTCCCCTCTCTCATATATTATGCATTATTTCCCATTTGAGAAAATTTCTCTAGGATTTTAGAACAAGGACTCTCTCAGATTTTAGAAGGGCACTCCCTCACTTTTGATAAGAAATTATCTCAGTTATGTAAGAGTATAAACTCTCATTTGATAAGGCTATACCCTATAAAAATTTGTATAAAATACCTCTTGAAGCTGATAAAGACTTTCTTTACCTATCTCTTACTTTTGAACTATGTTTTAGTAAGCTTGTGTATGATAGCATTGTGAAGGAGAATCTTCCATGCCCATTGTCCTTATTTTTTTACTATTTTAGGGAATTTTATAGTTTATTATAGGTCTTTATTTGTGTTTTTTATACCATTAATGTAATCTTGGTGTGATTCTTATAATTCTTCTTGGCTTCATCCATTTCTTCTTGAACCTAGTGTATGAAATACTTATGCAACTAACTAGTTTTTGAGATTGTGTAAGCTAGTACTATCTTATGTTTTTTAGTGTATGTTTCATGCTTGTGTGAGTTATGATTTAATTTATTGCATCACCTTGTTAACTTTATTAAGATCCCTTTTCTCCTTTCTAACCCTTTTCTTAGTGAAAACATTAGTATAGGTGATCCATCAAGAGGAATCTGGCCTTCTCTAAAGGTTCAACCCCACCATAAGTGGCCCATAGCTTAGGGTTATCCCAATAGTGTAGCTCAATTGGAGAGAGACTAAAGAACCCTCTCCATGGGTGAAAATTTATGCCATAATAGTTTTTGGCATGCTCAATGTGACAACATAGTTCAAATACACTTAGTAAAAGTTTGATGTTGGTTTGACCAATTTGTAGTAATCAGAGCTTCTAAGCAACAACATATGGTAACTCCAAAATAAAATTCAACATTATGTAGTATAATAATGACTTCATCTCATTCCAAAGATGACAACAAGGTTATCTTCAAGAGGTATTCCCTTTGAATTTTTTGAATTGCCTTTAAATTCAGTCAAAAGGTTAAGGTTTGCTAATACACACACATATAAAGGAAACTTTATTCCTAGGTCAATTTAAAGGCCTATACCTATAATAATATATTGTTTAAACCCTTTCATATCCATGGTAGTCTTTATACATTTTGTGTCTTTTAATGGCCAAAATCCTTTGGCCCTCCCTCAATATGATCATATTCTATATCAACACTTAAAAGTGTCCCTTATTTTAATAGAGACCAAGCTACAACCCCTTCTAAACACCTCATGGATATAACCAACTTCTGCAACATTTAAGATATCAATGAGGAAAATGTGGCAATTAGGTTATTATCCATCTCTTTCAAAGGTAAATCCTTAGACTAGTATATAATCATTATTTCTAAGTCTATTCCACATGGTACTAATTAGGAGAAGATTTGTGCAAAAGATTTGAAGATAAAAGGGACCATTTATCACTTGCAAAGCAATTGACCATAATAAAAAAATCTCCCCATGAAGTCATGCAAGACTTCAATTCAAGGTTCCAAAACAATTGGGATAGAATCCTAGTCTTTGTTAAGCCTACCCATAACTTTGACTTCCTTTATTATTTGAAAGACCTTAATAGTGACATTGTATTAATGATCCAGTCTATGGGAGGGAACACATTGCCAAATGCATATGAGGTGGCAATCAGAGGAGAAAATTGTTTAGTCTAAGATTGAAAGCTAACAATTAGACCACTAATGCCTTTATTCTATAAGATCATACCATCTCCTATTTCTATTCTTCCTCTTGATTTCATTCCTCATGTGCATATAATTGCTTATATACCCTTACCAAAGTAAGAAAAGTCTTCTACTAGTCAGTCTAATGATTCTTAAGAGCATAAGAACTTTCAAGAGCTTAAGAGCATGTTTCAGTCCTTAGGAAATGAACTAGTGAATATTAAGAGGCAGTACACTTTCAATAGGCCTTATCAAGGCTCATATCAACCTCAAAAGTAATATTATCAAGTTAATAGGCCACCTTATGAATGAAATTTCTAAGGCCAAAGTCAAGGTCAAAATCAAGGGGAAGGACAGCCTGATTATAATAGCTAGAGAAACTATAATCCAAATATTTCAAGCACTTCCAATACCTTAGTCCCTATTCAAAATAATGTTGCTCAAGAATCTGAGGTTACCATGCCTTAGAATCAGTCTTTAGTAATAATTGGTGACTCTTTAGTGCACAATTTATTAGTAGATAGTGGGGATAGTACCTCAGTAATGCCAAAGTCCATAACTAATCAACTTGGTCTAAAGTATGAGCCCCAATCTAAAGGAGTGTTACAATTTTATGGTTCTTCTACCAAGCCATTTTCCATAACCAAAAATCTCAACTTGACCCTACATGCTTACCTTAGTGTCTCAGTGGTTCAAGATGTGTTGATCTTAGATATACCTCCTTATTTTTCCCTATGCCTATATAGGGAATTCATAACAAATATTGGAGGTTATATTGTAGAAGATTGGTCATACATGGAATTTAAAACAAGATATGGGACCAAAGTGTCCATCAAAGCTGAGCCCATTGCATAATTCCACATAGAGATTTCTAGGCTAGACAACATAAACCTCAATTGCACCATCCTAGATGAGGATGAACATATGGTTGGTCAAGAGATAAACACTCACCCTGATGAGATACTAGACATGTTCTTGGATGAATTATGGAATGACAATCATTTGTTTGACCCCTTAGAAGGACTTAAAGAGAGGGATGTGGGTGTCTACTACTTACATGAAGGGAATTAGTCCATGCCATCCCTCATTAGACCTTAATATGATCCTATTAGCTTATGTAAATTATTATTTAATGGTTTAAGGAGAAAACATGGAGTGGGTGTAGGTAAAATGTTAGTATCCCCCTCCAATGACAAGTATTTATCTTCTTGTAGGTTTCAATTTAGTTATTATTACAATGTATAATAATATGAGGGTCTCATATATGGATTTTAATGGGATAGTAAGATAGCAATCAAATGATTATAATTTTATGGGGATAGTGAACTAATAGTGCACTAGGTTAGAGGCTAGAATATTACCAAGAACCCTTTGATGAAGTATTAAAATCATAGATTATAGGACCTAATTGAGGATTTTGAGGCCTTTAAAATCTAAGCAATACCAAGAAGACAAAATGGACATGTTTATAGGTTGGTAGTTATGGGATATCAATTTGATATCCCAAAGGAATTAAAAAAGACCAAAGTATAGTCATATGTCAAAGTGGTGGTAAGACCATCAATGCCAGATAATGAAGCTCATTGGTAGGTCTTTGAGAATTAAAATAAAATTGCCTATTTTTTACATCAGGTAGTAGATTTCTCCTCCATAAACTAGAAAAAATTTCAACATTAGTATGAGGAGAAAATTGTTCAGTTGAGATCTAATAAGATTCATAAAGGGTTGGTCACCCTTGAAGGTCTTTTCCATGAAAAAGATTATATGAGAAAATATAAGGTAATGATGTCAACAAGTGAAGAGAGCTATGTAAGAGTCCTTTGATTCAAGGATAAACTCTTCAAGCTTGGAAAGGTAAGCACTAAATATGAAAGGCATGATTTCATAAAACTTTGTAAAGAATATGTAGACATCTTTGCTTGGGAGTATTTTGATCCCAAGTTATCCCAACATACTATAGAATTGGATACTGATGCCAAGACTATCAGGCAAAAGTAGAGGCCTATAAACCCCAAAATTGAAGAGCTTATGAGGAAATAATTGACCAAGCTAATTAAATACAAGATCATATTTCCTATTAAGCACTCCTAATGGGTAGCCAATTTGGTACCTAAGAGGAATAAGAGTGGGGATATTAAATTTTATGTTGAATTTAGGTATTTAAATAGGGTCTCTTTGAAAGATCACTATATTTTTCTATCCATAGAGAAAATTTTTTAGATAGTTTATGGTTCAAAATGCCTCTCCCTTTTGGATGGATATTTAGGATACAACTAGGTGTTGGTAAGAGAAAAATATCAATCTAAGAATGCCTTCACCATAAAGTGGGACACATATGTTTACCAAAATATGCATTTTGGGTTGTCAAATACAAGGGTAAATTTCCAAAGAGCCATGGACATGGATTTCCAAGGTTTTTTGAATTAAATAGTAATAGTTTACTTGGATTACATCACAAATTTATCCAAGAAGGATAGTGAGCACATGGACCATCTAAGGTTGATCTTCTAAATATGTAGAGAGTATGAGATCTCTTTAAATCCTAAAAAATATGTATTTGATGTTCATGAAGGTAAACTCTTAGGTCACATAATCTCAAAAGAAAGATTATCCATTGAACCTAATAGAATAAGTGTTATCTTATCACTCTCTTTACCTAAGCATAAAAGAGGAGTCTAGAGCTTCCTTGGGAAGATAAACTTTATGAGAAGTTTTATACCTAGTTTTGTAAACCTAGTCAAACCCATCACCACCATGTTAAATAAGATACAAGTGTTTGATTTTTCAAATGAAGGTAAAGAAACATTTGAGGCCATCAAGCAATCCATTTCCCAAGTACCCTCTCTCATGAATCCTAATTTCTTAAAGGATTTCATATTGTACACCTTTGCCAACATTGAAAGCATATTAGTTATGTTGGCGTAGAAGAATGGTGAAGAACTTGAGTAGCCAATTACCTTTTCTAACCAAGGGATAGAAGCATATGAGGTGAGGTACACTTTTATAGAAAAGCATGTTCTTGTAGCTTTGATAAGCCTTAAAAAATTTAGGCCAATGATTTCCAATAAAAAGATTCATCTTATGGTATCTCATCCTAGAGTTAGGGACTTTCTCCTCAACAAAGAATTGAATGAGAAAAGAGAAGGATAGATTACTAAAGTCATGGAGTATGATGTGGAGATAAAAGTCACCAAGTTGGTAAGATGCAAAGGATTGTGTGAGCATATGGTAGATGATATTCAAGAGGACAAGGAATTTGTTTTAGTGACACAAGATAACTCATAAGTAGATGCACCTCTACCTCACAATAGTTGGCTACAGGACATGACCCATTTCTTGATGATAAGAGAATACCCCCAAGGTTTAGATAGAGAAAAAATAAGGTATTTTAGGATTCATTCCATACCTTATGAATTAGTTGATGGTGTTCTTTTCAGAACGAACCTCAATGGGGTAATTTTTAGGTGCCTTAATGACAATCAAGTGACAAATATCTTGGATTAGTTTCATGATGGACCTACAAGAGGCCATTTTTCTCCAAGAATAATAGTAGAAAAGGTAATGAGAGCTAGTTATTACTAGCTAAGCCTCTTCAAGGATGCTTATTCATGGGTTAGGAAATGCCAAAACTATGCTCTATTTTCAAGAAAGCAAAGATTATTAGCTCTTCCACTCAACCCAATCTAGGTGGAGCAACCATTCATGTAATGGGGGTTATACTTCATAGTGATTATCAATCCACCTTCAATTATATATCATAAATGGATGCTCACTACAACTAACTACTTCACTAGGTGGGTGGAAGCAATTGCCTTAAAAGAATCTAATGAAATATTAGTATTGGACTTTTATGATAGCATAGTGACCAGGTTTGGTGTCCTAGCTACTATAATTTTAGATAATGCATTAGCATTTGTTAGTATGAAGATAAGTGAATGGGAACTAAAGTTGGGCATCTACCTTATTATATCCTCTAACTATTACCCCCAAGGTAATGGGCTGGTAGAGTCTACAAACAAGAACTTGCTAAGGATTATCAAGAGGACCATGGAAGAAAACTAGAGAATATGGAATACAAAGCTGAGGATAGCCTTATGGGCTGACAAAGTGACTCCTAAAGCTACCACTGACAATTCTCCATAGGTCCTTATATATGGAAGGGAAGCCAAATTGACAAGTTCTCTTAAACTACCTACCTTAGAATTATCCCATCATCTTGAGTTGATGGAGAATGAGCCTATGAATGGTTGTATGATAGAGCTCATGAATATTGAAGAAACCAAGGACCTTGCAATGAAGACATTAGAGTCATCAATCTTAGGTTAAGAAAGTTTTTGACAAGGGACCCATAGTAAGGGAATGTAAAGAAGGGGACTTAGTCCTCAGGTGGGACTCAAATAAGGCCAAGATAAGCAACCATACCAAGTTTGATAGCTTGAGAGTGATCTTTATTTTATCCATGGATACAAAAAACATAATTTTTTTCATCTTACCTAACTAGATGGATAGGTATTACCCATCCCAATCAATGGCATTCATTTAAAGCTTTTTTATTAAAAGAGTTTGCATCTATTGTATAATATTGTAACATATTAGAGTAGTTTTTCATGCTTTCCTATAAGTTCCTTAAGCACATTTCCTTTTAGTTGTGTATTTCCTTTTTAATAAGTACCTATGGCACAACTATTTATTTTGCTCTTTTATCCCTTATTGGTTCAAGAGGAAGTTTTAGAAAGGGTCAACCTTTTATCATTATCAAAATATTTTTAGTTGGGAATAAATTTTGAGTCTCCATTCCCAATGGATTATTTCAAGGCTACTAGTCTCTTGCATAGTATGCATGTAACCCTAGGATTTCACCAAAAATGCTAGCTAGTTTTGGCCTACATATGGAAATTTACCTAGATTCTATAGGTCTTGGTATGGAGTGATAAAATGAGTAGAGTTATGGATGGAATAGTGGTCCAAAGGTCTCATATTTATTTCAAAGCTTTTGAAATACTTTAAGCAAGCTTAAAGTGTAATTTATTGATCTTTGGGAAGCAAGTCTTGAAATAGGTCTACAGTTTCAAGGGAAGAGATGAAGTAGGTTCTCATGGTGATCATGATCTTGATGGACATAAATAAGGTTTCATAAGTCTTAGAAACTCATTTTGAGCCTTAAAATTTCTTACACAAGCATAGAAGATCCAAACTGTCATCAGCACGTCATGTAGAAATGGATAGATCAACTTGATTGTACATTTATTATATGCATTTGGGAAATCTTCTTAGGCCAAAAGGCCACATGACCATAAAAATTTTATTTCAAAGATAATCCTCTATAAATTTCATATCTTGATGTATTTTATATCTCAATATATAAATATTCAAAGTTAGACTTTTTGAGTGAAACGTGTGCGGGGACATCAATTTTAAGCTTCATGAACTAATTATTTAAATTCAAATGTTTTGAGATCAATGGCCAGCATTCAATTTGATAAAATAAATGGTAAGTGGTAGTTTGATAGATGTCAATGGGTCCCAAAAATCCAATGGTGTGCATTTGATCATAGATTCTAGATCAACGGTGAGCATTAGGTCAAAAGGTCCAAGGATCCCCATGGTAAATATGCAACTAAAAAGTGGCAAGATTGTGTGAGCTCATATCAAATCCAATGGTGAGTGGAAATATAATATATGTAAATGGGTCTAAATTGATCAATGGTGTGTGATCAAGTGTATGAATTAGATATAATGATGAGCATCAAGTCAACAAGTCAATATATCTCAAAAATAAATGAGAAGATAATAAGTGTCTTAAGTGCATTAAACTACCAAAATATCTATGGCTAGCATTCATTCATATAAAAGTAGATCGATGGTTCACAATAGTCAATATCTAATAGTGCTCATCTAATATGCATTAATATTGATGATTAGTATTAAAGTTGAAGATAATGGTTCAAGGTAAATCAATGGTTCTCATTATATCATAAAGAAGCAGATCGAATATCAATATTAAAGGTCAAATTACAAGATATTTCAAGTGGAGAATAATTATGACCTAGGTTGAAATAGAGGAAAATATTATAAGGATCATCTCATCACCATTAGAGATCGATAAAATGTCACAAGTAGACATAATTATATAGTTAGGGGTTGTCAATAATAAGGTTTCAATGACATGAACCTTTGGTTCAAAGATTTAGAACACACATGGTCCATCCTTTGGGGTTGTAGTATTGTTTCAAAACTATTATCTCTATTTTTTTAAAGAAAGATCATACATAGAATAAGTTCTCAGTTTCCATAGGGTCTAGAGGCTGGATAGGCCTATTTAGACCTAATATAGAGATAAACAATGAAGCTATGTGTTTAATAGGTCTACATTGATATAAAAGCTATAATAAAACCAATAAAGGAGATTGGTTTTCAATATATAGAAGAGAAATATACTTAGATATATAAATGGGGTAAATATATTAATTAATGAAGGAGTGTCTCATCTTCCAATATAGTCATAACTTGGAAAATTAGGAACCTATAGTCATTAAAATAAAACATGATCATGGCTCTTTTAGGATCAAAGACATGAGAATTTTGAACTTACTTAAAAGCAAGTGTGAGATGGCATAGGAATTTATAGAGTATATTAGGGGATTACAGAAAGTAGTTGGAGCATTCAATGATATTCAAAATAATAAATATATTCTCTCAAATAGACTTATTCATGACTCATCATGAAAAACAAACCCTTATCTTCTATTGGATCTTCCAACCAATAAGGAAGCTTGAAGGTTATTAGATCCAAGTGCAGGTTAACTTATTTATGATGGATTAGTCTTGATTGGATAAGTACAGGGGGTTTAAGTATTTTATAAAGCCTTTTAAAGTGTTTTCTTCATAACCATAGATCATGGATCAACACCTCCAACAATTTCTTATCTTCTAGTATGTCTTCTAAAGCCAATAGGTGTCTTAAAGTTATTTGGAGCTAATGAATGGCTAGTTGGGAGATACAATTAACATTAATAGATCAAAAGTGGTTAAAACCCCCTCTAAGTAATTTGACGTCATTTAATGATCTTGGTTGATGTGATCCTCTCTCTCCCCTTTCTCCTATATTACATATTATTTCCCATTTTAAAAACTCTCTCTGGGATTTTAGAATAAATACTCTCTCAAATTTTAGGACACTTGCTCACTTTTGATAAGAAGTTCTCTCAATTATGTAAGAGAAAAGACTGTCATTTAATAAGGATGGATGTAGTAAAAACTTGTATAAAATACCTCTTTATGTTAATAAAGACTTTATTTTCCTATATCTTGCTTTTGAATTGTGTTTTAGTAAGCTTGTACATGATGTCATTGTGAAGGAAAATCTTCCATGCCCATTTTCCTTTTTTTACTAATTTAGTGCATTTTCTAGTTGATTCAGGTTTGCATTTGTATTATTTATGCCATTAATTTAATCTTGGTGTGAGTCTTATAATCCTTCTTATCTTCATTCATTACTTCTTGAACCTAGTGTATGAAATACTTATGCAACTAGCTAGTTTTTGAGATTGTGTGAGCTAGTATTATCTTATGCATCTTTAGTGTATGTTTCATGCTTGTGTGAGTTTTAATTTAATTTGATAAATCACCTTATTAGATTTATTAGGATCCCTTTTCCCCTTTCTAACCCTTTTCTCAATTAAAACATTAGTATAGGTGATCCATGAAGAGGAAGTCGGCCTTCTCTAAAGGTTCAACCCCACCATAGGTGACCCACAACCTGGGGTTATCCCAATAGTGTAGCTCAATTAGAGAGAGACTGAAGAACCCTCTCTAAGGGTGAAAATTTATGTTACAATATTAACCATTTGGGCCACTCTTGTTATTCTATCTCAAAGGAATTTGCTATAAGATGCTCTAAAAAGCATTCAAAAATGTAAGACATCATAGCTTATGCCTTCCATCTCTATCAGTCTATGCCATACCAAAGTGGAGGAAATTCAAGTGAATATTAGCCCTAATCCACCCCCATTATACATCTCATTCAAATATATCGATGATGCCAAAGAAAATTGTAGATACTCTCAAAATTATGTATTCCCCTATTTTAAATGAAGTGATCCAATTAGGTGACACGATAGTCAAAACCATGGGAATAATCAAGGATTTAATTATTATATTTCATGAATTAATTAATCCTTTTGATTATATAAGATATCACAATCATTGAATTACCTCTTTACTTTTCCATTTGCCTCTCCTGAGACTTCATGACAAAGATGGATGGATATTTATATTTAAACTGGTCGTATATGTTACTCAAAACTAGATATGGGATAAAGGTGACCATTAGGGATGAACCCATATTTATAATTCATGTTAAACCATACTCTCCCATCCTAGTTGAATTAAATCATACAATTTTCAATCAAGAGGAGAATTTGATTCTTTATGAAGCCACAACTCTATTTGAAGAGATCCCAAATTATTTGTTGAGTGAATGGGCATGTGAACATTATGAGTGAGACCCATATGATAACATAAAGGATATAAGGATAGGTATGTACTACATATTAGAGGATAATTTAATGATATCTAACCTCATAAAAGTGTAGGAGATCCCTGAGGGTATATGGAAATTATACTTTGATGGTTCTCAAAGAAAAAATGGTGCTAGAACTACTATGATATTAGTTTCCCCTGAAAAGGAGAAATATTTCCATGATTTTATGTTGTAGTTTATTTTCAAAAATAATGTTTTAGAACATTATATGCTAATCTAAGTTCTCCAAATTATTCAAAATAAAGGAATCAAGTCACTATAGTTATTGGGTGATAGTGAACTAATTGTTAAATAGGTTAGAGAATGAAACATGACCAAAAATGGCTTGATGAAATATTACAAGCATATATTATGGGATATGATTGAATGTTTTGATGTATTCAATATTATTTCCATACCAAGGTCATATAATATCAATGTGGATAAACTCATAATGAAGGAGTCTGAGCAGCTTGTCAAGCTCATGATTAAACTAAAAATCCTTGATAATGTAGATAATTGGTAGGTGTTTGAGAGTGATGATAAGATTATAAAATTCATAAAATATGAGATAGAGTTATGTGCCAAGAACCAAGTACAAATTCAAACCTAATACAAGTATATGGTTGTCTAATTAAAGGGAAACAAGTTGCCAAAAGGGTTAGTTACCCTAGAAAGTATATTCAATTCTAATGACCAAGTTAAAGGAGAAAGGTAAAACATGACATTAAAGGAGAAAGTCTCTATGAAAGTAACCATGTTTGAAGGAAAGGTCCTTAAATCTAGCAAGGTATGTTCCCCATCAAAAATTAAGAACTTTATTGAACTCAGTAGGAGATACGATGATATCTTTGCATAGATATAGAAAGAATTGAGAGGCTTTAATCTAGGCTTAACATAACAAACAATTGAGATTGACCTTAGTAAATAGTCAGTCTAACAAAATCATATGCCTATCAACCCAAAAATTTATCCCTTGATAATAAAAGAGCTCTCAAATCTCATTGAATCTAGCATAATACTTCTAATTAAACACTCTTCATGGGTGCTCAATTTAGTCCCAATATGGAAAAATAATGGGTAAATACATATATGTGTAGACTTTAGGGAAATACACAAAGCTTCTTTTAAATACCACTACCCCCTCCCACCAATATATAATATATTATAAATGGTTATAGGTGTAGAGATATTCTTGTTGCTAGATGGTTACTCAGGCTATAACTAGATTCATGTGCAAGAATATGACCATCATAAAACAACATTCACCACTAAGTGAGGAACTTTTGAATACTAAAAGATGCCATTTGGTTTCAAAAATACAAGAATGACCTTTAAAGGAGCTATGGATATAGCATTTAAGGAACTCGTCAACAAGATCATCTTGGTTTACCTCAATGACAACTATTTTCTCTAAAAATTTAGATCACTTAAGCCATCTAGAGCAAGTCTTTAAAATGTGTGGAGAGTTTAGAATATCTCTCAATCCTAGCAAGTGTGTCTTTTTATTCATGAAGGAAATATACTAGGACACATTGTCTTTGAAGAGGGACTCCCAATCAATCTAGATCGATTCAAATATATTTTGTCTCTTCCTCTTCTAAGTCAAAAGAATATTCTCTATAGCTTCTTAAGAAGAATCAACTTTTTCATGAGATTCATACCTTATTCACTACCCTAACCAAAACCCTCACTATATTACTCAAGAAGAATGATGCATTTAGCTGAACTCATGAATGTAAGGTTAGTTTTAAAGACATTAAGCATGCCATCATGTAAGATCCCATCTTGATCAACCTAGATTATGGTAAGGGTTTTATCCTTTATGAATTTAATAGAGTTGAAGGCATCTTAGATATTCTTATGTAGTAAAACAATAATCAATTGGAGTATTCAAACACCTTCTTCATCCAAGATTTGAAGTATTATGAGATACACTATAGCTTCATAGAGAAGAACATCCTTGTAGTTGTAAGATCACTCCAAAATTTTAGGATATTCTCTCTAATAATAAATTTTGACTCATGCTTCCACACATAAGTATAAAATATTTCATACTCAGTAAGGACATCAGTGAGAAGAGAGCTAGTTGGGTCACAAAGGTGATGGAATATGATGTGTACATCTTGACCATCAAGATAGTATGAGGAAAAGGACTCTATGAATAATTGGTCTAGGTAAAAAAAATTTAAGATAGAATAGTCCTAGTGTTGTATGAAAAGGAATAAATAGGCCAAGAAGCTATAATGGACTGGATGTAGAATATGATGACTTTCCTTCAAACTTGCTCATATCCCCTAACTTGAATAAAGATGAGCATAGGTATTTCAGGTTGAAATCCATTCCTTATGTGCTCATCACTAGTGTTTTATTTATAAAATACATAAATGGAGTCCTCTTGAGGTGTGTAGAATTAGACCAAGTGAGTATAATTCTCTAATAATTCCTTGATGGCCCTATACGAGGCCATTATTCACCCAAGACCACTACTATAAAAATAATATGAGATGGATATTATTGGCCAACTATCTTTAAAGATGCACATGCATATGTGTTAATTTTAAAGAAATGTGCCTTCTTTAAAGGAAAATAAAGGCTTGAGGCCTTGCCATTGCACCTAATACAAGTTGATCAACCCTTTTCATAATGGGGCCTAAATTTCATAAGCATGATTAACCCACCATCAAGAGATGGGCATAAATGTATCCTCATGACCATAGACTATTTCATGAGATGGATGGAAGTAATAACACTTAAGGAGGCTAATGATACATCCATCCTAAGATTATAGAAAGACATTATAACAATATTTGGTATTTCAACCACCATTATCTCTTATAATGCATTGGACTTCTTTGGAACTAGGATTAACGAATGGGATATCAAACATAGCATCCATCTAAGCAACTTAGAGAATTTTTACTTTGAAGGTAATGGTCTAGCTAAACCCATGAATAAGAATTTGATTTACATTATAAATAGGACCATGGAAGATAATCAATGAGCTTGATACACTAGGGACTACCCTTTGGGTTGATCGAGTCATGCCCAAAAGAGTGTTGGGAAATTCACCCTGCATGTTAGTTTATGGGAAAGAGGATAGATTTACCACATCTATTAAGTTACCTTAATTATAACTCACCCATCATTTAGATTTTCTCAAAATTAATCCCCTCATAGTAAGACTAATAGGGCTTATGGAGTTGTAAGAGACTAGAGCATAGGTTGTGCATACTATAGAACTTCAACATACCTAAATGAAGAGGAATTTTGATAAAAGGACCACTAATAAAAGTTTCCAAAAAGGATATTTATTACTCAAATAAGATGTAGATAGAGAAAAAGATGGCATTCATACTAAATTTAGTGTCATATGGAGTGGTCCATATACCATAACCAACTACAAGCAATTGAATGCTTTCTAACTCACTAAATTGAATGGAGAAAAACTACCTATCCTAGTCAACGGGATCTATCTCAAGAGCTATCTCCATTGATTCATGTATAATCTTTAAATTAATAGATTTAATGTTTTCATTTCCCTATGTGTTTTGTGAACATTGATTTAGGATAGTTTTTATTTCCTCTAGGTACTTGTGTGTAATGTTCCTCTTAGCTTAGATATATTTCCTCTAAGTGCCTTTGGCATAGTTTTTTTATTTTGTTAGTAGGATATAAATTCATTACAAAGATATGAATACACATCCATTGTGTTCATAAATGATATGACCAAAATTTTCAACAACTTTTTTCCCAATGGATTACTTAAAAGGTTACTAGATTCTCACATAGTAGGCAAGTAGCCCATAAAGGTCACCACAAGTGTTTATTTTCTAAGTCCCCCTTATATTGTGTAGAACTCACAAAAATCTTATATAAGGTTGGCATGCCCATAAATCTCAAGTTATTTAAATCAATCCATGTAAAGATTCCTCCCTTCCATGATCATGCCCAAAGTAGTTAGCAAAGATTCATGAATTGACTAAGTGTCAACTTGCATTCATAATCAGTTTCTAATGTACACCCCATATAATAACTCTCCATCATAAAAAAATAAATGGAACACAGGTTCAAAGACTCAAATCCCCTAGTATTTAGATATCATAGGGAGAGGTGCATAAGAAGTAAGTTATGAATCATGATAAGTACACCTAGGATCTTCAATCTTCACATGAATTCTTATTAAAAGGGGTCCTTACATCTCCATGAAGTTAGACACCAAATCATAGAGTTTCACTTATACACTCTCATATATCACAAACTATGATATATGTTGTGCACATGTTATTTCACCAATTGATATGGGCCTAATTATAAATTAAAGATCAAAGAAGACTACCATAGGAGGAATTGGAAAAAAGGGTTAAAATTCATGCATCCTACAAAGGAATTCTATATTTGCAATGCTTTCCAACTCGTAACTCACTATATAATCTAACTCTATATCACTTAGTGTGTAGATATTCTTAAAAAGGTTTAAGGAAATATTTCCTATCATATGTGCATCAATTACATGTCATTTCAAGGGAGACCCATGTATTAAATTATAAGTGGTAGTGACATATAAAGAGGTAGTTGAAAAGTAGTTGAATGGTGATTGAGGACTTATCAAGATAAGTAAATGTAGAATTGGATTTTAAATGTCAAAATATGATCACACACCACCCCTCTAACTATTCTAGAGATATTCCATTCTTAGACATGCACATGGATCCAAAAGAATCCTACCAACAACTCCTAACCTAGATCATCAAGTAAAAATTAAGAATTATGGATGTGGTGTCAAACTAGAATTAAAAGACTGTATATACTACCCCAAAGGGCACATTAATTTTAAAGGGCTTGATATATTATAAATCATTATCCATTATTATAAAAATGGGTTAACATTTCTATCCAAATTTATGCTACTAAAATTTTCCCTCTAAGAGCACTTTTGTTGGTTAAACCTTGCATGTTAATGAGAATTAAGTTCACCTCCATCTGTTCTTTGTACACTCTATGTATTTTTTGTGTTTTTTGATCTTTGTCTATGGGTAAAGTTTATCCCTCTCATCATTGTCCATTCTCAACACCTCTATGTGGAATTTGGAACTCTCTTGAAAGTCATGTTATGTGTGCATAGGGTATACATAGGCATTATCTATGGATTATTTGTCATCCCTCTTAGTGTTACACTGCATTCTTGTACCTCTATACAAAACACTTATGCATTTGGGGTGTCCTTGGTGAGTCTATGTGATAACATCTTATTCTCAAATATTTGTAGTGTTTCCATGGCAGTAGGAGTGCTTGCTATATTCTTGGTGTATCACCTTTTATTTTCAAAATCCTTACCTTCTCCCTCCCTTTTCCCTCAAAATCTTAAATTTAGATTAGCAGTAGATTTACCTTTTTGCTCTTTAGGTCTACCTAATGTCCTAAACTAGGTGCACTTAGAATAGAAAGAATATGACCTAATATAAAGGCTCATCCCAAGGAGTGCAAATATCCCACACCATGGGTAGGTTCCCATCATTGTGATGAGACAACTAATACCCCATGTGCATAGGTGAGTAATAACATTTCCATGCTCAGTGCTAAACTCTTTTGCACCTTATGCAAAGCATTTGCACTATGTGCCCTATCACAAAGCCTCTTATGTTGTATATCATCCATGGGTGCATGCTTCAAATGATAAAAATACCTTTAATGGGTTGTGTTTATCATCTATAATATTAAAAACATTATTATAAGTTTTTCAAAACTTAGACTCCTTATTTGGTCTTTGTTTGCCACTAATGGGTTGGTAGTATTTATCTCTTTTTTTTATCATTATATTTTCTATGTGAGGCTTTTCATGCTTTTAAAATTTACAAATTAGGATTAACTTACATGCTATTTTTGTCTCTTTCCCAATTTTAAATAGATGCATTTAAGTATTAGAAACTAGGATGTTAAGCTTAATTAGTTCACACCTCCAAAAATGATAGTAAATATTATCTTCAAGATGACCTTTATCATGGGATGATAACCTTAAGTTAAGGAAAAATCCTAAACAAATTATAAACTTGTAAAATGGTAACAATTGGTATCATAATTATATTATGGGAGATGTTAATATTATTGCATTTTGATTGGTATTAAGATGTTGAAATTATCAATTAATGTTTATACTAGATGATAAGGTTGTATAGCTTAAGAACACAAGTTACAATGTTGTGAGAAATAAGATAACATAAATTAATAATTTTATAAACCCTTTAGTATGGAGTTATATCTATCAATAGGGTAATGTGTAAAGACATGATAATATTGATAATATTTTACTAGTCCTAGCATATTGTGTTAAATGTGAGTTTTTTTTTTGTGGGGATTATTGAGATTTATAGTTGAAGATAAAGTATTATGGTTATATTTATCTTACTAAATTACACATTTACGCATTAGCACCATTAGGTAAGTGTTTGCACCTTAATAATTTAAGTTTTTAGAGATAATTTTGATTATGTGGCTAGTCTTATTTCTTAAACTCATAGATATTATTAAAAAAATTAAGTTACATTAATATTTCCACTTATTGGACTATATTTATAACCCCTATTGTGATAACCTTTCATGGAAGAGACTCTTCACAAGTTCTTATAGAGAACTACATCTGACCCTAATTCTAAATAGTGGTTATGTAAGATACCATGTTGATTTGGGACATTAGTCTAGGGCTTATTTATATGAGGGTTGTAATATCACCAATCCTCAAGTTAGGTTGAAAACTATATTTTATTGGTAACCTTGTTAATATTAAAATAAGGATGTTTTATTGTGAATTTAATTGTGAAACATTCTTGAAATTTTATCTAAATTTTAGTGAAATGATGGTTGTTAAATTTTGTCATGATGCATTGCATACATCATGTCATGAAGAAGGTTAAACATTAAAAAAAATTATCTTTTTTAGGATGTTTGTGTTTTATTCCTTTAAAAAAGTGTCTATTTTTTGTGTGTGTGATTTTGTCATTCTAATTTTGGGCATGACATTTTGATATCAAAACTTGGGTTCATCATTAGGAACTCTAGGTAAATCAATATGTTTGGTTCATTTATCTTATGTAATAAATAGATAACATGTTAGTAATACATTCAAAAACACATGGAATACATGTAAATCATTTTATGAGATACTTTTGGTACATTAAAAACTTTTTAGTATGATACTTGTTTGACATCATTATTCTCAGATATAGTTGAGATCCTTCAAGAACATGTGATTATAGTGGTGACATGATTTATACATTTATCAACTGGTAATTTAATTATGTATGTCATTTAAATGCCATTGATCTAACTTAATTATATTTATATGTAATATACTCTTCCTACTCACTATTGAGAACCCTTATGGCTTAATTTTACTAAAGTTGTGCTTTTCCCTAATTTTGACCTTAGTGGAAATGTATGTATGCATAAATTTGAGTGTTTTAACCTTTATAGGCTCATATAATTGTACAAAACCCCTAAAATAATCCCATCCTCTCTAAGTAATATAATTATTGTGTGAATGTGATGTATTTAATGGTGTAAATGATGATTATTCTATGTAGCTATTTGAGTCTTTATAAATGTGACCATACATGTGATGTGCATTTTGCATTTACCATCTATGTGAAGTATTGAGTTGTAAATTTTTGATTTATTAGTGAAATGTCATGTGGTGTAACCATGAATAATTTCTATATGTTTTATCATGATGCAAGTGTGGGATTAAAGGGAGGTGTATATCCATGTTCACGCTGGTCTGACTAAGTTATAGGCTAAGAAGTGAAGTTTCTCATAGATTAAAAACCCACTTTTCCCCTTTTGTATATGAAATAGTTCCTTAATTTTTTTGAGTGAGCACCATAATTCTTCATGCATTTTGGTTGCCTTACAAATACAATGTCCCTCCACTCACCCTTAGTTATTGTTGGAAAAAAACCTTTATGTTTACTACTCTAAGTTGAGTCATGTGGATCATTTGATACTTTTGATATATTACTCTTACCTCTAGGAGGTAACTCAAACTTATATGATGTCTACTTATATCCTTATCCCCTTGCATGATAAATAAGCCACATAGTGCATGTGATGTGAATTATTTTCAAATATTATTCTATTAAAACACATTTTTATTTCATTGAAAAAATAATTTTTTTTGAAACCAACACTTTTTATTTTCAAATTTTAAAATTTATTCAACCAATCATTGGCTTGATTTTGTTTAAATTATGAAACTTTTTTTTAGGTTTTAACACTATTTTTTAGGCTACTTAATCTTATATTAGTTATTATTTTGATTGGTTGATTTGAGTTAATTTTTCATTATAAATGATTATTTATTTTATGTAAAGTGAAGTGCATAATTATTGCCTTTTGTGGGTTATGGGGGATAAGAAGAAAGATTTTTGAATAATCTATAAGGTTATGATGGGAACTTGTATGGCTAGGTTCATGACTCTATCCTTCCATCATAAACATGGTGTTTTATTTTATGTAGTGATATTAGTTGGTGGAACCATAATTCCTAAGCCATTATACATAATGTTTTTATACAATATTATTTTATAGTAATTATGTTCTTATTATTACTTTCTCCATTAAATATCACTCAATATTATTCAGTATTGCTTAGTTTTACTCATTATGGTATTTCTATGGAATGAAACTTATTTCATGAAATTTTACTTTCAACATGGATTGACACTCATCTTTCTTATTAGTATTATTTAAATTAGAGTTTCACTTTTACTTTCTTTCTCATATCATAGGTTATTTGGGTTTTATTTTTATTTGTGTAACTATGGATATTAGTTATTTATAGTGGGATTTAATAAGAATTGAGATCATGTGTTTGCCTTGATATTATTAATTATATCTCTTGCATCGATGAAAATACTTAGCTAAGATGGGGATAATTTAAAACCCCTCATATAAAACTACCACCCTTCATCGATCTTAGCATGTCATTTGTGGTTGATGCATTGTCAACTCCTTAGTGCATGTGTTTTGTGCACATTTCTCCTAATGGAAATTAGGAGTAGTGGCATTAGGTTTGACCTATTTAGGTTTAGGTAATATAAAAAATAGTAAATTTTGGCACACATTGGATCTTGAACATGAGACAATATTATAGCTAGAATGATGTCGCTTATCCTCAAACCACTGATATTATCAAATGAATAGATCTAGTTAAAACATATATGTATAAAATGATTTTATTATTGATAATAGATAAAAACATGTTTGGAATATTAATTTAAATTAAATAATAATAATTTTGTCCTTTTTGCCTTTGGTACTCTAAGAAAAGGTTATTTTTTGTGATCGTCTCTACCTATCATGAATTTATTTAATGACAGTTATCCAATCAGCCTTGCCTTTCAAATTTTAAATTCATAGCTAAAGGAAGAAAAATTAGAGAAAATAGTTGTGAATATCTTGGGTTTCATTAATTATTAAGGTTTTATTATTATAAATTAATAAATTCCTTAGTTAAGGATGTTTTATGGTTGGGAGATGTAGATAATGTAGTTTTTGCACTAGAAAACATAAAGTAATTACACTTGTTTTTGCATTATTATATTTAAAACCATGCATGTTATTTATCAAATTTTTATCAATGTGATATTTGAAAAACATACAAAGTATCCTTGAATTAACATAGTTGCATTGAAAAAAGTCTTGTCAAAGCATTAAATTGGAGTTGATTGAATTTTTCAACATGTTACTTGAGGTACTCCTCATGGGAAATGAAATATTCTGAAGTCATTTGAAAAAATAAAATAATTTATTTCATCCATCCATAACTAATTAAATTTCTACAATCTATACCCACATTGGCATGAAAGTCAATGAAATGAAATAAATACGCTAGCTGAGGTTTTATCCTTGGTGAGAATGATTTGATTATAAAAGAGAGACACATTTATATAAATAATGGGTTGGTTGGTGAAGGATGCATTTTTTATAAATATATATAATGACACATAAGGAGTGGATAGAATCTAAGAGGAAAGTATTAGCAAACTAAACTAGTTGAACAACCTTTAATCTCCCTCGAACTACATTCCACCACATCATCTTCTTGCTTATAGTATTTTTTTATGAACTACATAGAAATTATCTTTATTAATCTTATTGGTAAATGGGATATGTAATTTAGGGATTAAATAATAGGTAAATATTGGTTAAAAATTAACTCTTACTACTTGATATGACCAAGACATCACCATAATGCTCATCAAGAATCACCACATTTTTTTTGTAAGTCAAATATTTTATCTTGATCATAAATGATTTTAATGCCTACTTGATATTAATTTATGATAACCTTTAATTTAATTTTATTCTTACCTTTATGTTATATTATTTATATCTCCATAATAAATCATAATACTAGTGCTATCATCTTTACCAATGACTACTTGAAATTTATGTCTATTTCCTAAGTCTAATTTTAAATAGACATTTATGTGATTAAAAGAAAGATAAATAATAGGTAATCACCATGAATAGAATCTTATAAAATAATTCATTACAATTTTATTAATATAAACAATGAGAGCACATTAGTTATAGGGCAATCATCAAAATAAGGAATGATGTCCACATTATGATGAGACATCTACAAATACCTTTACCATGATAGTGACTTCAATTTGAGTGGGTTTCTCCTTGAAAGACATAGGTTTTGGGAGAAGACACTCACCAACCTTTCAAATATTAAAAGTTAATTACATTTAATACATTACATATCTCATTGCATCAATGAATTGTACATACCACTAAAACTTTACTTTATTCACAAGATATTCATAATGATGGACCTAAATTTATTATTATGAATCTATTGTAATTTCTAATTTCAGACATTGATAATATGAGGATAAACATAAATAAAAAGATAGTGAAATATTATTAATTTGGTAAATATATTCTATTTTAATTTGAGTATAAGAAAATATGAATGTCCTACATGGAATTTAAGTTATTAAATATATAGTGAAGAAAAATGCAGTAAATTTGAACCATATTTTAGGCTATAAGACTTTGAATAAAACATGCAAACCTTAAATTTTAGGCAATATTAAATCTATGTCAGAGCATAACAAATTAAATGTCCTAATTTCTCTAAGTATTCCATCATATCTATCATTCAAATAATAATTAAAAAGATTTGATTATCATAAGTTTGTTGTTTACAGTCCAACATAGTTGGTCATACATTTTATCAAGCCAATATTGACTTATATTTTATAAATATCAATAATAATCTCACCAAAGGCTATCTCTTTATTTATATACAATTAGATTTTCTCTTTAATATATCATATAAAAAACTTTTTGGATCCTCATCCTGAGTTAAAAAAATCCACAAAATTGAATCTCCCAACCATATTTTATTTTCAAAAATTAGAATTTTTCATTGATTTTTTTATGAAATAAAGGCTTATTTATTTATCCCTAGTAATTTAATAATATGTAAATTTTAAGCTCCTAGAGATTTTAACAATAGAACCAAAGCATATATGTAATAGTGTGATGTATATATTTATGTTTTGTTCCCAGACATACATAGTTTCATGTATATATTGTTAGTTTAATGAGTATATAGATCAATATATAAAAATTATATGAGATATTGGATTTTACTTTAACATGTCTCTCATTCAACCCAACAAACTTTTGCTGAATTAAAACAATACACCTTGGAAACATAAAAATGAATATTGACATTAATTTTTTTGACTTGATTGAATTTATCTCATTTTAACAAAAAAAGATTAAAGTGACATGTATTATAAAATAAGCATAAGTAATAAGGCATGTAATGATCAATCCTCTTACCCTACCACAACCTCCAAAGTATTAAATTATATGAATGAATTTTAAGAACAATCAGGTAATTAATGTTTAGCATCTCCCTACAAGAAATTGAAATATTATATCTCATATTTGGGATAGTAATTGATTCATCATAAGCTTCATTTATTCCTAAAAAATAATTTAATTTTTGTTGATTATTGAAGTATGTCTAGTTTACTCTTTTTAGTTGAAATGTAAATGTATTTATAATCATGGAATGGGTTGGAAAAATATTTTATTTTCACTTTGAAACTAGGACTATCCTTTGAATTAATCACCACATATATAAAAATATGTGTATGTACCTTATAAATATATAAAACTCCTATAATTATATGTATCCATATATGTGTACTTATGTTAAACTGATCAAGTGAGTAACATAATCCACCCCATATCAACTTGAAATTTTGGTGTAGATTCATGGTTGTAGGAAGTAGAATTTCAATAATATTAGTGCATACAACAATTTACCTTAAAAATATGACAAAATTCATGATTAGGGAAGGATGCAATGCTTCTTTTTTTAGGACAAGCTAGTGGTCATGTTTCATTCTCATTGTCATAGATGAGTGTTTTGAGAAGTCCAAGTACATATTAGAATTGAATTGGGAAGTATATAATCTCATTTCATTTAAATATGATTGATTGAAAAACTAGTTGGCAAGGCATGTAAAGCCTCTTGGAGAATGGAGAAAGAAACACAGATCAAGCTTATATAACCTTGAGAAGGGAAAATGAAAATAATACAATGATATTTCTAAATATATAATGTGGAAGAGAGTCATTATGCATCTTTTGTATAAGTATATATGAACTATGAATGTATGTTTTGAATGTTAATAACATAATTAGTTAGGGAAATAAAATAATAATTACTTCCAAAGCCTTAGAGACTCACAATCTTAAACAAGGTTTAGTTTTAGTATTTTAATAATGACTACATTTTATGAGTTATGTTTATTATCTAGCATACTGAAAATATTATTGTAAATTTTCCAAAACTTAGACTCATTATTTATTCTTGTTTCATCACTAATGGGTTGGTAATATTTATCTATTTGGGTTATCATGATAGTTTTATATGTGAGGCTTCCATGCCTTTAAAAATAGAAAAAGGGGATAAATTTCCATGCTAGTTTTAAGTATTAAAAACTAGGTTGTTAAGTTTAATCAGTTCATACCTTTAAAAATTACAGTAAATATTATCTTAAAGATGAATTTTATCATGGGATGATAACATTAAGATAAAGTTAATTCTTAAAAAAAAAATCAGCTTATAAAGTGGTAACAATTAGGATCAAAACTATATTATAGGAGATGTTAAGCTTGTTACATTTTTTTGGTAGTAAGATGTCGACATTAACAATTAATTTTGAGAGTAAATGACAAGGTTGTATATATTAAGAAAAAACTAGTGGTAATTTTGTGAGCACTAATACAACATAAATTTATAATTTTATAAACCCTTTAGAATGTGGTTATATCCATCAATAGGGCATTGTGTAATGACATGGGAATATTGATAAGATTTTATTAGTCCTAGCATATGCACATTTGATGTGATTTTTTTTTTTTGGAGATTATTGAGAGTTATCTTTGTAGATAAAGTAATGTGTTTATCCTTATCTTACTCACTTGTTCATTAACACATTAGTACCCTTGGGTAAGTGTTTGCACCTTAAGGATTCAAGGTGTAAGAGATCATTTTTAATGTTTGGCTAGTCTTGTTTCTTAAACATGTATGGATTATTCAAAGATATCCAGAGTTAGATTCCCTCATTTTACTAGATTTCCAACTCTTTTCATGATAACATCTCATGTAACTCTTCAAAATTTATTGTGGAGAAATACATCTAACCATAATTCCAAGGAATAGATATATAGGAAGCCATGTTGAGTTGGTACATTGAGCCTAGGTATTTAAGATAGATTAGGGTTGTAGTCTCACCAATCCTTGAGTTATGTTGAATATTCTTTTGGTGATCACTAGTTTAAGATTAAAACAAAGATGTTTTGGTGAGAAGTCAATTGTGAAACATTCTTTACCTTTTATTAACTTTTAATTAAAAATGGTTGTTAATTTTTTTGTGATGCATTTCATGTATCATTCCATGAAGAAGGATAAATTTACATCAATGTCAATTATGTAATATGTGTGTGGTTCATTCCTTAATAAAATGTTTGTTTTTAGTGTGTGTGATTTGGTCATGTGAATTTTGGGCATGACATTCTTTCTCACTATATTGGGCATGAATTTAATTTAGAAAGAATAGTGGGCATTTAAAATGAATTAATGATAGATAATATGATAAATTTATTCAAGTGAGCCTCTTTATTCTATAAAATATCAACCTCTACTTGATAATCACTCAATGTTTCATAGTTGTGATTCTTATTTTCCCCAAATGGATACTTGGGTTGAGTAACTAATACTTTTAGCTCCTCCTCATGCTCTAATAAAAGCATGACAAATGGCCTGTCTATAATTAATTTTAATTGACCTTTGGTCTTGATGAGGAATTCCTTCTTTAATAAACACTCGTGTTTTTCTCTTCTTATTTATTTCAAATAAAGATTGCATCTATCTAGTGATCTTAATAGAGGAGGAGAATCCTTAAATACTTATACAAAAGAATGTATCCTTATGCTAAGATGTAAAACAAATTCATCTCACTATCACCCTTTAGGTATCCCTTATTTGATGATAATGTTTAATAAAGAGAGTTATTTCTTCATATTTAAACAAAACATATCCTTGTTTAATGATAGATAATAAATCATTTTTAAGGCTACCTTAGATGTCATTTGATTATTCTCAATGTTTAAAGCCAATGTTTTCTTATTCCAACTCCTTGTTTTCTTCATCAAAAATAGAAAACAAATCCTCAAAATAGTATAAAATATTAGAAACATCAGGGAAAGAAGAATATTTCATTCCCAAGTCCTATATTTCTTGATTAGATTTATTATTAAATATTACCTTCTCACTCTTTGAGGGTTTTTCAAAAATTCTCTACCATTTGAGTTATTTGAGAGGGGATTGTTTAAACTCTTTTTATTTATTCATCCTCTACAATATATACATGTAGTCTTCTAAGGTATAAGGCTTTTCATTCTTTTTGTGATGATGTGAAATCAAAACCTATTCATTGTTATCCATTAGAATTTATTCCTATTATTAGTCATAATCTTTAAGAAAGAGAAAGCACTCTTGTCTAAAAGTAGAAAATAGATCCCTATAAAAATATTTCTTATCAAAAAGATAACAAATATGTGGACTGAGAGATTATCCTTTATTAATTTATTTATTATCCCCCAAGTATTAATAAAGTATCTTATACCATTGGCATCCCTGAAGAGGAGATAACTTTTCATCTCCACTCTCAATTTTAATCAACAAATCATGCATGATTTTTTATTCCTCAAAAAATTACTTAAATCTCTTTGAATAGCCTCCTTGGGTAGTAAGATTATCGTGTTGGATACCAATTTAAGGAACACATTATTCATCCCATTATAAAAAATCATGTTTATCCACATTAATGGATCATACTCCACTTTGAATATTTTTGGGACATGAAATGAGCAAGATTTTAGGTTGTTTTAACCTTCTATTATTTCTCATGAAGAGATTTAAGAGGCTTCAATTTCCTTGTTTATGGTGCAAGGGATGGTTGTAATAATTTGGGTTAAGGACTAGGCTTGTGAACAAGTTAGTTTTGCCTTTTATTTTATAGGATATCCAATTAATTTTGAAAATATTAGGTAGCTAGCTACCTTTTAAAGTCCATAAATTCATCAGAAACATTTGTAACTAGGCTTATTTATCTTATTAATGAGTGAGGGTGTATGGATTCTACCAAGGATGGTTGGGATGAGAAAGTGAGAAGTATTTGAATAACTTGGAAAATATGAGAAATGGTACAAGGTTGTGGAAGTAATGATTTTAGACTATAGGTAAACCTAGATACTATTTAACCCTAAAATCTATATTAAGGGGAATATAGGGTTAAATGGGTAGAGATAGACTAGGGAACAATGATGGTATACTATCTCTAGAGTAAGCCAATTATTTTCAAAACTTATATAAAACATATAATAAATTTATTATGATAATATTTTTAAGATAAAAAGTAAATATATTATAGATGTTTCAATGATAAATAAAACAAGATACTTATCTAGTTGTGATGCTAATATAGATCTAGATCTGAAATAGGCAAAAAGTAAACTAGGTCTAGATTCTGGAATAGTCACCTCATTTTGTAAATTATACCTTTATAGTCACTGAGACTTGCATTTATTTATGATAGATATGTCGATGCTACTATTTGAATTGGATGCGTGTGTCTAATATAGAATACCTACTTAAATTAGATGCAACCACTTGGATGATTCTTGGTTCTATATCACCTTCACACTAGCATATTCAGATCTAGGTCATGGACTATTACTCCTTGTCAAATAGAAAAAACCCTAGTTCTTCATATTCATAGTGGATATGGTAAAAATGGGTTAGTGGTCACATAGTGTTGAGTTTACCTAAAAAACCCTCTTTTAGTGAGCATATCCTATATAGTCAATACTCCAAAGAGGGGATCAAACTTATGTAGTTCTCCCCTACATATTAGATTATGTGTGAATCATATAATGTGTGATAAATAAGTAAAATAGTGACCTCACTTGTAACTTGATAAATATAGCTCTTTGGATACTCCTTTAGAACTTAAAATATATAGATATTTTATCCCTATGTTTGATATGGAAATAGGATAAAGTAGGGAAGCTTTTTCTCACTTAATTGATTGATAGAATGTTCTTGGTAATTTACCTTACAAGTTGCTAGGTGTTCCCAAGTGATGAATAAATGAGGGTTGATATTATATTTATACCAATCCATTTTGAGAATATCTCACATTAAACCACTTAGGTCAACCATAAGAATATGTTTTAAATGTGAATTGGATGAATTTAGTACACTAGACACTTGTATTAGGTTATGACACTTATGTCAACATATGTGTCTAACTGAGATGCAAGTGTTTGAGTAGTTAAAAATTAAGTGTAGGTTCAAAAATTATATATATGGAAGATAAAGAATTTTATAACATTATGGTCATGATAAAATGCTTGAGTCATCATAAAAATATTGGTCAAACTAAGATATAAGCAATTAGGCACAAAGAGATAGCGTATGCAATCCTTTCAGTAATGAGAAAGATCTAGAAGCTAAAGGTACATCCATGATATGTATTTTTCAAGTGTACAAAATTGAGGTGTAATATAATTCATAGTTTCTAAATTTACCCCCTTAATCTAGTAGTGAAATTTCTAGTTTAAATGAAAAGGAGTGCATACCTAGATGTGTATAACACACCTTTCCTTTGCTTGAGTGCAACTTAAGTGACTTATTGGTGGCTAACCTAAAACCAAGATAATGTTATGGTATATAACAAATTAATATTATTTTAAATTGAAATCATTGAAATAATTGAAATCAAAAGAAAGTAAGGTTTATAAATACACATGTGTATCGAAGCAAATATCTTGCCTTTTAGAAATTTGATTTGAAAGATATCTCATTATGAATCATTGAAACTAAGAATAGGACAAATATAAATATGTAAAGTGTGTTATATAAATACATAGAGAGAGATATAAGGATAAATTCCCCAACCTTAGAGAAAATGTGAGTTTCCACCTAGTAGTTGAGATTAGATCAATCATGCAACCCAATCATACTTATAACATAGTGAGTGTGAGTGAACCAAGTCAACTCACACTATAAAATTGGTGAGGATGTATTATTAATTCAAACCTATAAATTTGGTAATATTGAGTGATTTAAACACCTCAACCATAATAAAAATTGAGCCAACCACTGTAGTAGATTAGCTCAATATAGCCTATAAAATTCCAACTTGGGAGTGATGACAATCCTTGAAACTATTTAAAATCTAAAAATAATTTTATTTTTCAAAATTAGTTGAACATTTCATAGTATATGCATCTTATATATGTTTCATGTTGAAACTGTGTATAATAATAATAATACCAATGTATAAAATTCTTCCACAAATGTGTATCTTAATCATAAAACTATGCAATTTATAAAATTTGAAACTATGTAAGTGTGGAGAACATGTTTCCAAAATATGTACCTACTATATATGGAAAAATATGAAAAATTTATATAAGTGCTAATGTGAACACCATGATTCCAAAACATGCCCCCACTATAATATGGGTATACTCTATATTGAATAAGTGTGGAGAACATGTTTCCAAAACATGCCCCCATTGAATCTAAAATTATGAAAAATGTGGAGATCATGTTTAAAAACATGTCCCTACTAAAATTTTAATATGTGAAGTAATGTGGAAGTCATGCCTCTATGGCATGCCCCCACTGATATGCCCCCCCCCCCCATTTGAAGTGAGGGAAGTAGAAACTAGTAGTTAACTTACCTCAAAAGGATAAAATAACCATGTAAGATATGAATGTACCATGTAACATATAAATGAAACATTTCTAAGTATATATATAATTGAAGCATGAGTAATGTGATCACACCAAGTCTTATGATGCATGATAGAGATAATGGAAATGTATAGATAGTAATAATACAATATCAAAAATCAAATAAGTACACACATAATATATCTCAAAATCAAATAAAAATACAATGGTCCAAGGAGAACTCAAAAAAGGGACATGACTTAGTCAATGTCCACAAGGAAAGGAATGACATATTCAAATGTCAACATATAACAAGTAATGACGTAATTACATTTCAAGGAGGTAAACAAAGGCATAGGAGATACAAACAATGGATCATATTCAAATTCTTGAATAGGTAAGAGAATAAGAAGTAATATGCTCAAGGAAGTACATAAATGAAAGCATAATCAACCACATAAATATATCATACTAATCCCTAGATATATGTGTTAGCAAAAAATGTTAAATACATACCATATCAAATACACTATAAAAGATATAAGCATGGATAAGGGCATGTTTAATTGCATATATGAGCTCAAGAATGATAATTAAAATTACCATATAATTATATAACCCAAATATATCATGATTATAGAGGTGGATACCCCCAAGGTCTTGGTGACATGAGTAGAGGAAAAGCTCAACATCAAAAAGTGCATAGATAATCTATTTGTGTATACTTGAATCACACTCAAAAGATGAGTGGAATACATGTTTATATAAAAAATACTGATATATCATCTACCAACATGGAACCAACAACATATATTCCAATGAGCTAATATGATATGTAAATAGTGGAGTTTTTTTTGGATTTTTGAAGTTTTTTTTTTTTGGGGTATTTTTGGAATATGTGAGACCTTGAAACCTTAATTTATATATTTTACATTGTTTGTATTAGGTTTAGATAATTTTAAATTGGTACATGTCATGTTATTTCTCACATTTTACATGTGTATTAGAAGAACCAATATATCATTTAGAATATGGATCAAATTACCTCATGAGAAAAAGATATACTTGTTGATTTTGTTCAATTTTTTATTCCATTTGATATAATCAAAGAGTTCCAAATGTAAATGCATATGGAAATGTTTTTTCAATAACCCAAACCTATGTTTGAATCACTTTATGACCACAAATATTTAGTAACATTATGTGGCCTTAGGAGTCTTCCAACCTCCTTTACTTTGTAACTCTTTTAGGTCAAAACCAATCTATTGTAGGTGTCTTACATTGCAAGTAATTTTTGTTTGTGTATGATCAATATGGTTATTCCAAAATAATCACCACCCATGAATAACGTGATTGTCAAATATTTTTGATGTGGAAGCTTTTTGGATTGTTCACCTTGGAGTGTTTACATAGGATACGTACCTTGGATTGGTCCCATATTGATTAAACCTTGTAGATATCCCATATAAAGATTATGAACTCCAAAAATTTGTTCATAATTTTCAATTAGTATTTCATCTCCCTCCTTTGTGTGAGGAATAAAACTTTATTTCTTATAAGGAGATATGTTAAGCTCCTTTGGATGAGTAAGAATGAATGAAGCATATTTATGCACATCCAAATATATGGGTAAATGACTCATATTATTTATGAAATGTTATTTATTTAGATGGAGAAATAATACCTCTACTAAAACTGAATTGTAACTCCAAATTTGAAGCTCTAAATGCTAGCTCATATGATGTACTTTTGAATCAAATAGTATAATCTTGAAGGGATTCATCATCACATTGTTTGAAATTGTATAAATGTTCTAATGTAAGTTTTGTAACCTTATGGATATTTGAATCCATGAATAATTCATCTTATAATTATTTAAAATTGGTTAAGTAACATTTTTATAGGCTATAGCAGCAATTATGAGCCTCATCAAAAATTCTCATATGAAATACTTTTAGCTATAGTTTGTAATTTTTTACCCATTGACCAAAATAATGTACATAGTTAATCATGTGGTTGAATTGGATCTTTATGACTCAAAAGGAGAGGTAAATTTGGTAGTTCAAAATATTTTGTATAAGTATTTTCAAGTATACATTGTATAAGAGTTTGATTTTTTGAATGAGGTAACATTTGCATCAGTATTATGGAAAGCCATTTGGATTTGAAGTTTATAAACTTGTTTTTTAATATCCCTAATATTTTCCATCATATAAATAATATATTCCAATGGAATGGTGGTGATTGGAATAGGTGTTATCATTGATTGTAATCCACCACCTCTCTTGAATCTAGGCATATGAGTATAATCATCCTCTTGGATAACAAGTGCAAGTTTTGAATCACTGAATTTAGGATAATTTGGTTATGGTATTAGATCTATAAATTGTGTTAACTTTAATATATCATTTTAAGAACATGGTTAATCTACTTTTTTATAGATATAGCAATTGGTATTGGAGGGAGGTTTGGTAAAAATGCCATTATGTCTTGTTTAACCATGCATAAATTTGTAATGTCAAATGAGGGGGGGAAAGAATCATCACCCTTGATAAGGGGAATATTATTTGAAATTTTGGGAATTATGGAGGTTTGAATGAATTTATTTGAAGGAATATCTCCCTTACAAGTAATTTTCAAATCAGTCATAATATACATTTGTTTTTTTAGAACTTTTAAAAATCATATGAAGGATCATCTTGCTCATATGTACCCATTTAGTATACATTGCATGAAGGACATGATTATATGACTTTACTTATTTGTGGCTCATGTATTTTTCTAAAAATACCAAGATTTGTTGATTTGTATTGTATTTAAGGGATATAGGGTGGGTTATACCTTGCTCATGTTTTTCTAACCCTTACCCTTTATATCCATATTTTAACAATTATAGAAGGCCAAAATCATATGATGGTGGTGTAGAGAGTAATAATAAAATTTATTTATCTTCATTAAGATGGATCAACTCATCTCTTGAAATTTTGGGAGTATGGACCTTGTTAGAGGGATGGTAGCTACCACAATTCAAAGGTTTGAGAGTAGATGTTTTTGCATTTGGAATAATACAAGTGTAATCAATTTTTACCCCTTCTTTGATATGCATTTAGAGAGTTTCATAATCATAGTCATTAAAGTAATCAATATCATCCATGATAAGAGAGATAAAGAACACAAAGATTAGGAAAAATAAGGTAAGAAACATCTTATATGGTATTCTTAGGTAATATAAATGCTCAAAGATTGGGTTCACTAACTATTTAACCTTAAAATATAGATTAAGTGGAACATAGGGTTAATGGGGTATGAATATACTAGGGCACATGGATGATAGACTATCTCTAAATTAGGCCAATTGTTTGTGAAACATAGATAACACATATACTAAATTTATTATGTTGAGATGCTACAGATAGAAAGTGCAGCTATGTTAGATATTATAATGATAAATAAAATAAGAGGCTTAGATAGTTCTAATGTTCATATGGATCTGGATATAAAATAGGTATAAAGTAGACTAGATCTAGATTATAAAATGGTCACCTAATTTTGGAAATCATACATATATAGTCATATACATTTAAGTTAACCTAGGATAATTATATCGACACTATTATCTAAATTGGATATGAGTGTCTAGTATAGAATACCTATTGAAACTAGATGTAACCATATGGATTCTTTTGGGTTTTGCATTGTCTTTACTCTAGTGCATTTTAGATCTGGGTCATGGATTGTCACTCCTTGTCAAATAGTAAAAACCATAGTTCTTCATATTCATAGTGGTTGTGTTAAAATGGGTTATTGTTCATATGGTATCTATCTACCCCAAATACCCCTCTATCAATGAGCACTACCTACATATCTAATAGTTAGAATAAGGCCTCAAACTTATGTAGTTTTCCCCTATCTATTGGCTTATGTGTGAATCATGTAATGTGTGATAAGTATAATAGTGACCTAATTTTATTTGTAAAATATATGACTTGGGTTACTCTTTCAGTTCTTCAAACTTGTATATATGATGTCCCTATGATTGATATGTAAATATGAGAAATTATGGAAAAAAAATTCACTTGAGTACTTGATGAAATGATTTTGGTAAGTTGCCTTATGATTTACTAGTTCGTTCTAGGTGAGGAATGAATGAGGGTTGATTTTTTATTTATACCAATCCCATTTGAGAATATGTCACATTAAATAAATTAGTTTGACCATAAGAATATGTTTCATTTTCAAACTGGATGAAATGTAAGGCACTAGACACTTGCATTAGGGTATGACACTTACATCAACATACACTTCTGACTAGGATGTAAGTGCTTAGGTAATTAGAAAATAGGTGCAAGTCTAGAATTTGCAAAAATTGAGTATAAGATGGGTTATAACATTATGGTCATGATATAAGGCTCGAGTCATTAGAATAACATCGGATGGACTAAGATATGATAAATTAGGCTCAAATAAATAGTGTATGTGAGCTTTTTAGTGGTAGGAAAGGGATAGAAGCTAAAGGTACATCCATGATATGTATTTTCCAAGTGTACAGAACTAAGATGTTATATAATTCATAAATAGTGTCTATAGTACATGTTTAAGTCTTTCTACATATATAAAAATAACATCATAAGCATGTATCAATGTCATCTATCCTAGTGTTAGTATCATGATGAGAAGGTCTAAATCAAGTAATTTCAAATAGTATATATGAGAAATGTTTAATGAGGTCATAAATTTAGTAGGGACATTTGTCTAGGCTCTTTTAAATATGAGATTGAAGTCAATTATATGATGAATGGTATCTCTTTTGATTTTGTTGAGATCCTCAATGAGAGAAATCACATCTATATATTCTATGAATTACTAATGCAACTTTTCTCCTAGATCATCCCAAGTTAAAGATAACTTTAAATCTAGTTATACAATCTAACATAATGCTTTTCATTTGAGAGAATAAGTAAACATATTTAGGGATGTATTTTCCTTTGTAATGTGGTAGAATTCACAACTATTTTCCACATCTTGAAGGTGGTCAATGGATCTTGTAAAATTGTCTCCACTTAAAGAGGGAAAAGATTTTAGATATAATTTTTGGATGTCATTTTAATTTTGTAGAATAGTGAGTTACCAAAATTCCATGAGATAAATGTTAGAGATATTTGGTTGGTTGTAGTATTATGATTTCATTATAACACTAGAATTTAAAAGAAAGCAATATCTACATATTAAAAAAAATTATGCATCTTGACTAGAAGAGTTTTCAAGTGATAGAAGAATAATTCAAAAATAAAATAAGACTTATATTCTCACCAAAATATTAGATTTTAATATAAAACAAGATGATTTCCATAATATTTTTAAAACTAAAAAAAATAATCTAATCCCATTAGGCATTCCAAAAATTATTAATGCATTGAAATGTTTGATTATGGTAACCCACATTCCATACACAACAATGGGATATTTACTTAGTGTGGGACTACTCTTTGTACATAACCTCTAGAGACAACTAGTTATTTTTCCTAAGCTAATGATATTTTATCTAATCTAAGTGCATAAAGGGAAATTTTTAGTTGAAAAGAGATAGAAAATAAATGAAAGTAAATAATGGTGATGCCCCAAAAGGAAGTGGGTTTGATCCCTATCTATATAAACACATATCTATCAACATTTAAGAATGGAAATGAGCACATAGAAAAATAAAGTACAAGGGGTAAGATAACTAACATAATTATGGAGTTGAAGCAACATAAAATATCTCAATTATATAAAGTATGAAAAATTGCATTTTATTTAAATGAGGGCTCGAGATATTCTTACATAGAAAAATAGTAGAGGCTCATATATAAATTATAGAAATTTAGTAAACTTCTAAATTATGAAAAGTGAATTAAAAATTTTCCCTTGGATAGTACCATAGGCTATGCTAGTGTAGTATAAAAATTAAGCATGGCCAATGCAGTTGGATTCTTGGCCGATGTAGTGAAAATTTTGGAAAAAAAATATTGTACTATTTTTATTTATTTATCTTTACTTTCAAAGTTTTAGATAAAAATTTAATTATGTTTTTTTGTTTGATATTTTTTAGAGATGATGGAGATTGTGGTAGAGTTTGGATGTTATTTGGTTGATAGATATTCTAGAGAGACTATCAATAGTATATAGGGTTTAGCTTGTGGCACTAGGATTTGGAAGGATTATGTAGATTTGCCACATTCCTCTTAGTGTAGACCTCATCACTATATTCTTAGTGTGATATGAGAGGACCATTGATAATTTAATATGGGTGGTGTATGGGGATACTATCGAGGTAGTGATCACCTAAGATGACATCCAAGCCTTTTTTTGTTTCTTATTAAGGGCACTCTTATGTTACACAACACACCAGAGACCACATATGAATGGTGATAGTTATCTTGATTGGATACTAGGTTAGATTAGTATGATGAGCATAATATCATCATATAACTATTTTAGGTGTACATATTGGGTGTTCCAAATATCTAAAATGTCTTAATTAGAATTATGGCTATGCATGTGTTGTGTCATAATTCTAATGGAGTTGTCCCAATATATATTATAGTCATGTGTTTATTTATGATAGAGTAGGGAACATTGTATGATATGGGGTCTATCATATAGGTGTAGCTAGTACATAATTTTTAAAACATTTTGAACTAGGGTTAGCAGATGATGGACCACATGATTATTTTTTCTAGTTGGATATATGAGAGGTTATAAAAGTAAAAACTAGTTGGATTAGCTCATGTTATTTATGATTGTCTCCCCATGTAAGGAGATGGACTCAAGACTAGATTGTTCAAGTGATCCCCCATGTGATTGTACTAAACACAACTAGGTAAGATGAAATAGTGTGGATAACTCATAGAGGAATTTTTGATACATGGCCATCTTGGCCAACCAGTGTGTAAGAAAGGGTCTATAGTTAGATTAATGGTCACTACACATGGTGGATATAACCACATATATGTGACCACATCCCTAAGAAGTTTTGACTAGTACACCATGCATAAATTTTAGTTATCCTAGCCTACTAGGTGAGGCATGTGAGGAAGCCATAAAGAGTGGGGAGATGATGGGTGTTAGATTTAGTATTAATAGTGACACCTCATTATCTAATAATGGATATACTATGGTGGTGGTGACAATAGGTAGTGTAAGAGGAGGGAAGAGGCATACAAGTTATAGCCATGTTATAGAGGAAGAGAAATCCTAGGTAGGTTTAATAGTGATTTATACCATACAGAGGTAACCACATAGATCAACTTGGTAGGTTGTAGTGGTCCCATAGGGGATATGGCAAGGATTTACCCATAGTATCCAACTATGATAGCACATGTATCTTGTATTATAGAGGGGCTGTTACTACTATGGGTGTGTAAATTTAAAGTTTATGTTATCACTTTTCTTTTATTAGAGGTGTAGATATACAGGAGAGGTACTAGAGATAGATATAATATCAATTCTGAGATATATATGAGAGATATGATGTCAATTTTAGTTTACATTTTATAAATGTGATGGTGAAGGAAGCACAATGGTAGAATCTAGTGGAGGAAATGAACCATAATATTTTGGAAACTTTTTACCTTAACATGATACTTTAGGGATGCCTAATCCTATAGAACCTTTAGATAGATCACATGTGAGTTGGTTAATATTAGTCAAAGAGGCTGCTAGGAACTTGATATTTATGAGAAAGTTATAGCTCAAGTGGTGGCACTAACATGGGTAATATGAGATATAGTGGTGGTGTAGCATGTATTGGCCATAAAGAGTAGTACACATGGCTACAATAGGATGAATATTAGGCTTATAGGCATAGGTTACTAGTCTAGAGGGACAAGTATAAGGATTTCAATCATGAACTCAAACATTTCAATCATGATTATAGCTTGTTTGATCTAGAGATTTTATGTTGAGTGTGACACTTCACCCACATGGGTGAGAAGGTGATCTATAGGCCTAGGGCCTACATTCAAATTAGCTAAATTTTTTATGTATATATGATATATTGATATGTATTTATGTATAAAACTAAGATATTGATAAAGAGATATCCTTTTGTGAGTCATTATGTTATCTACATGTATAGAAAGGATGTATGATGCATTGTGATGTATATTTTTCTATTTTATAGAAAATATGAGCAAATACATGGTCAAATAGAATAAAAATTAAAATGATAAAAATGAATATATTTTTAACCTAAATTAATTTAAAAAGGGTAATTTAAGGTTAAGAATATAGAAATAAATAAGCACAAGGGTGATAAATAGATCTATAACAGGCTAATTAATTTGTAAACTCAGATAAAAAATATTATGAATTTAAATAATGAGATATGACAAAAATATAAAGTACAACTATTGATTTATATTGAGATAAATTAGAAACAAGAGTACTTATCTTTTTTATTATGTGCATATAGATTTGGGTTGAAATAGATTAGAAGTGTAATGGATTAAGATCCTAGAACAATCATCATATCCTAGAATTTTGCATCTTATAGACTCAAACACTTGCATCAGATCTGGATAGTTATGTCAATGCTAGTGTATAAACTAGATGTAGGTATCCTATATGGAATACTAATTAGATCTGGATGAGACCAACTAGATCCTTTTGGGTTTTTTCACCCTTATTCTAATGTATGTAATGCATGCACATAAGTTGTTTCTCTTCATAAAATGATCAAACCCTAGCTTCCTCACCCTTGGAATGACTTTCAAAAAATGTCTTAGTGGGAATATTATGTTGAGATGCCCCAAGGACCCCTCTATCAATAGACAATGCCTATATAGCCAATACTCTAAAGAGGGCCTCACTTATGTAGTTCTCCTCTATGTGTTGGTGTGTGTGTGTAAGAACATAATATGTGATAAGTGAGTACATATAGTGACCTAGCTTGTAACTTAAAAAATATGGATCATGGGTTACTCCTTTAGTACTTCAGACCTATGAGAATACTACTCTTATGACTAGTATATAAATAGGGATGAGTAGAGCAGATTTTCTCACTTGAATTCTTGATTGAGTGCTTCTTAGTAAGTTTCCTTGTGAGTGCCCAGTATTTTCTAGGTAAGATTTGAATGAGGGTTGATTTTTTATATATACCAATCCATTTTTAAAATCTCTCACAATAATCACTAAGGCCAACCTTTAGGATACATTTCATTTGCAAATTATATGACTATTAGGCAATATACACTTAGTTGGAGAAGGGACATCTACATCTATGTAAGCGTATGGATAGGATGCAAGTGTCTAAGGAGCTAAAAAACATATGCATATCTAAAATTGGTAGATAAGGATAATGATCAAGCTTAGATAATTTTTCACATTATAGAAGGTCTAGTCATCAGAATAACATATGGTTAGATAAGAGATAAGTAATTTAGGCATAAATATATAGTGAACTTAAGCCTTTCCTTAGTGGGAAAGTCTTAAAGATGAAGGGCATAGCCATGATATCTATTTTACAAGTGTCAAAGACTGAGGTGTTATATGATTTAGATTTACTGTCTACATTCCCCCTGTTTAATCTAGTAATGAAATTTCTAGTTTAAAGGGAAATAAAAGTGTTCTCGGGAATGTATAACACACCTTGCCTTTACATGAGCCTAACTTGAGTGCTTCTCCATTGAATAAATTGAAAACAAGAGAATGTTATAATATAATTAGTGTATGAAATCTAAAATTAAAAGAATTTGAAATTATTTAAAGTGAAAAGAGAGCAAATTTAGGATTACACTTACATGTCAATGAAACCATCTTGCCTTCTGTAAATTTGATTTTCAAAAATACTTCATTATGAAGCATTGAAATTGAGATTAAGAAATTTTTAAAACTTGAAATTTTATACACACACACACACACACACACACATCTATGTGTGTGTGTGTGTGTGTGTGTGTGTGTGTGTGTGTGTGTGTGTGTGTGTGTGTGTGTGTGTGTGTGTGTGTGTGTGTGTGTGTGTATTGGATGAAAACATACCCTCAACCTTGGTAAAAGGTGTGTTACCACACATCCATTGAGATTATCTCAATTGTACAACCCAATCATGCTTATAACCTAGTGAGTGTGAGTGATCCAATAAAATCACACTATATATATGGTGAGGGTGGATGATTTAATCACTTAATCTTATAAATATATTCACTTTAGATTATTTAATAAATTTTAAATTATAAACTTGATAAAATCAAGTGATTTAATCACCTCAACCTTCCAAAATGTGAACCAATTATTGCAATAGATTGGCTCAATAAGTTCTTACAAGTCCATCTTGGGTATGATAACAATCCATAGTAATTTTTTAAATTTAGAAAAAGATTTTATTTTGAAATTTGAGGTTCCCATTGCATGGCATATGCACCTCATATATGTCTCAAGCTAAAACCTAGGTATAATAATGATACCAATGTATAAAATGTTACCACAAATGTGTTTTAGAATCATATAACTGTGAAATTTGGCTAATTTGAATTTTTATTAAATGTGGAGGACATGTTCTTAGGACATTCCCCCATTGAATCTAGAGAATATAAAAATTGGTGTAAGTGTGGATAACACATTTCCATAACATGCCCTCACTATAATTTAGACATGTTGATTATTAAATAAGTGTGGAGGTCATGCCTTTTTTTACTTGATGCCACTAAAATCTAAAACTATGAAAATGTGGAAGCCATGCCTCTATGACAATCCCCCACTGATATTCCCCCCTTTTGAGGTGAGGGGAAATATAAAGTGGTTGTTACCTTACCTTAAAAGGATAATATATTTGTATAATATCTATATGGATAACATAGTATATAGCAATAGCATGTCTAGGTAGATATAATAATGAGGTACATAGTATGTTATCACATCAAGTCCTAAGATTCATGGCAATGTCTAGAGAGTAATAGTATAAGCTCAGAAAGTAATCAAGCACACACAAAAGAGAATTCAAAATTAGAACAAAAGGCAATGGTTCAATGAGACCTCATATAAGGGCTATGTTCAAATGCCACATAATTGAAGGGACGTGACTTACTCAAATTTCCACAAAGCATAGAATGAGATATTTAACTACCCACATATAACAAACTATGACATGTTTAAATGTCACAATAGGAAAAAAAAGGCATAAGGCCACAACTAATGGAGTATATTAAAATGCTCAATCAAGAAATATAATGCAAGATAATAAAAAGAAATAAACACACTTAATGAAGTGTTAAAAACAAAATCATGAAATCATAAATAACCAACATGAGCATTTCATACTAGTCCCTAGATATATGTGTTAGCAAAACCATTAAGTACATAGCATATCTAGTACATTGTGAAATATGTAAGCATGGATAAAGGCATGTGTAAGTACCTAGGGTTAAACATGATAATGTAAATTGATCATATAATAATATAACCTAGGTGTATCATGATTAAACAATTAGTTTCCCCTAATGTAATAATGATGTGAGTAGAGGGAAGGCCCAATATCTGTACATGTATATATCATGTATTTGGGTATGCCTATTATAAATGTACTAACTTGGTCAAGTAACCACAAGTACTATGTATTTTGTTTATCTTTCACACAAAGGGTCTTAATGATGGTTATAGTCCTTATTCACATGTTCACCTTGAGTCTTTGATCTTTATTATGCATTTTTATCACTATTTGTTCACCCCCAATAGTCATTGGTCACCTTTTCCCATCCCCAGGAGTCCATAGCCTGTCATCATTAATTTTAAAAATATTCTAAGCCCTTTGACATTGGATATATTTTGAGGATAGTATCACCACATAGTGTTTCTATCCACTTTTTCCTTTTGTATCTGACAGGCCCTTTCACTTGTGTTTGAGTCCCAACCCCTTTGTGACCCTTCTCTTATGTTTTTTAAACCTTTTTCATGACATGTCAACTAGAGAAAAAGCCATTATATTCATAAAAAATATCCTCTTATATAAATATCCTCACAAGGAATTTTAAATCTAGTAATTTCTATCTTCACACTTATTACATAAAATCAATCAATAGTACAATTCAAATACTCTATATACTACTCAACATTCACACCTAGACATTTGCATGCTTGATCAAAGAAGGGCCTAGGTAAAATTCATCCTAGCATATCATGAAAGTTGATTGTACATATTCCATAAGGGAGAACTAAATATAATCTAATACCCCTATCATTTGGGTTAATGTAGGCAACAATCAAGATAATAGGGGTTTTGCTCCATGCGATGGTAACATCCCACAACCTAGTTTTTCCTTTCTTTTTGAATTTAATTATTTCATTATTTCATGTGTGCGGGTATTCATTAGGATTTTAAAGAAGAATCAGTTGAAATAGTGATGCATACAATCCCCCACATGATATTAAATCACTTACAGGACCCTCAAGAACTTTGAAAGTTTCTTTAAAAGTTGCAAATAGTCACTACAAGAGGGACCCTAATGCCAAATTTTGCATATTAGCACCACATGGTGATACTATCCTAAGGGAGAAATATTATCCTAAGACACATCTCTAAAAATAGTCTATAGATTAAATATTCCTCTTTATTTTCTCAGTTGTCTCCAATTTTCATATTTATGAGAAATTATGTACATATCTAGATAAGTCCATCTTCTCCCTGTATTTACTATTTTTGGAAAGATACATAGAATCAATTAATTTGAATTTTATTCTAGATATACTATAGACCAATCCATTTAAATAAACTTAGGATTTACATATTAAAACCCTAAATGGTTAAATCATTTTGTGAACCATTCTTACTTTGAATATAGCTTCAAAAACCCTAATTTTCCCTAGGGTTTATCTTCTAAAAATTGCATATTAAATTAGTGTTACAAAAATCTAATTTTTTTTATTTTTTGGATTAACCTAGATAATTTAATTAATTTAATACTAATGTTTTATTTATTTATTTAAATTTAAATAATTACAACACAACCCTCATTTCAAACCCTAGATGCATACTAGGTCCCTATACAGACAACTAGGTTTCCTAAAATAACCTTATTTTATGTTACAATCTTTGTTCAACAAATTCACACATTGCACATATACTTATGTTAGATCATATTATTCCTCTTGTGCATTTATTATTCATCCTTTACATTATCATTCTTTGGCAATTTTAAAATGACATCTACAAATTCTTTTATCCCTCATGTACTTGATGTAATATTGAATTTTTCCCATGATTATAACAAATGAATGGACTAATTTTTAAGATTGTACATTATAATATGATAATGGTTCTATTTATAATGATGATGATGATTGTTTTTTATTAAGTAGGAAAAGAGGGCCCTGGGCCCTTTACAAAGCCACCCACCCCATGGGCTCAAAAAGCCTTCAGTGAGGCAAAAACAACACACTAAAAACACATACATAGCACTACAATAGAAAACAAGAACACAAAAACATAGGCAAACACACATAACTATAAAATAAGCTATGGGCTATTAGTAGTCCCATATTTGGCAAGGAACTCAACAGTTTCCTTATAGTCACCAAAGCTATTCACGCCCACATCCCTTAACTTACTGTCAAAATATTTCACCACAAAAAACACAAAATTCACATGATCAAGAGACTTGGTGGCATATTCAACCATTACTCTCCGTTTCTATGTATTTTTTCCATTTTTTCCTTGATCTCCATGACTTCCAATACTATCATGACACACAGTGAGTAGCTACCTTTATTTTCCTAGCCTTAAGTCTTTATAGCATCCTCATCCATCTCATCTGATTAGGGCTCATTCATTTTATGAAAATGGCTCATTCCCTCAGCTTATTACTCTAACTCTAAGGGAGACCCATCTTCACTAGCCTCAAAAGTGTCTTTAAAAAAAATAGATTCATCAAAGATGCCAATGCCTTGGGGGTTCCAAGATGGGATTATAGTAATATGGTTGGACCTGTAAACACCCACACTACCCCCAACTTCATTCTCAACTAGATTAGGACCTAGGTCCAAAACTTTCCCTGATTCCTTATCATCCCTAGGATCCTCCTTCATAGACTTAACCTTTTTAGGTTGAATATTGCCTTTATCCTTATCCACTTTTTTGTCCCCTTTTAGTAGACCCCTTCACAATCCCTTGGCTACGATTATCAATCTTATCATAGGGTAACTTAGGGGAATTAGCCATGGAATGGGGGGAAGACTCAATTTGGATGTTATAGTCTTCAATTTTGGGCCCCTACAATAGAGTTTTAGGGGGGATTTTGGGGGTCCCAGTAGACTTCTTGCCTTTACCTTTAACAATATGAGAAGGGTATGATGGGGAGCCTTCTAACAGACTAACTTTGATTTGCTTTGAGGGACACAAGGCCAAATGAAAGTGGTATAATATAAAGATGAGACCTTGGTGGATGGGAATGAGGTGGAAGTTAGGATTTTTGGCCTATATTTCCTTAGCCAACTTAATAGAATTCTCTAGAGAAGATAACAAGAAAAATGAGAAGCTAATTTCCTTTCTATTCTTGAAATAGTTGAGTAAAACAAAGTGGTAGTGGTAAAATACCTTGAATCTTCCTTCAAAAGTGAATAAATTTATAATCATGATACAAATTTTCCCTCAAGGTGCTAACATCTTCTCTCTATCAAATCCCCCATGGAACTTTGTAATAAACTCACCTTCCCTAAAGAAAATCCCCATGTTTTTTGGGTTTGGCATCCTCCTACACTAACTAATTTTTTTCCCTTTGATGGGGAGCCTCATGGCTTGCCCAATCAACTCCTTAGATACTTCAAAGATAATACCCCCCATATGGACTTATCTAGAATTCTCTTTCCAAGACTCAACAAACTAACAAGATAGATTCTAATTATGACCAATCATCCCATTAATGAAGGAAGCCACCTCACCCTCTTGGATAATTTGATAGATTGTAGGGACCTGACAAAATTACTTTGAATATTTTGGCTCAATATTCATAATGTCACTAACGGAGTTGTTGTCAAAATCTAGATAATACAAGTGCAATGGAGTCATGATCACACAAGTTGAAGCAAGTGCACACCACAAAGATGCTAAAGCAATTTAAAATTAACACAATAAGATAAATTACACAAGACAAAATGGAGAAAACCAAAATCTGATTAGCATGAGATGGCCAAAGTGATTAATACATATAGGAGAGTACGTAAGTAACTCCTCCACAAAAGGTGGACAAGGCACCCCAAGAATAGATAGTAACTCCTCAATGAAAGGTGGTGACAAGGTGCTAAGAATAGAGAAGTAACTCCCATCAAGGGAGTCACTTATGACACTTATGACACCTATGACATATCTATGACACACACCTCCACATAAGTTATCCTATCCCAAAAATTTAGGAAAACTCCATGTATGCACAAGAAATACAATTTCCCTAATTAATAAATAGGGAAAAATAAAAACCTTCACTAATACCCCCCCATAAGCACAGCTTAGGTGGGTAGTGTGGAAATAGAAAATGGGTCCTCGATAACTAGGCCTGATGAGGTACCCATGTACAAATGCAATCTCCCACAAGATAGAAAAAAGGAGAAAACCCTTAGGAAAAAACCCCCCCCCAAAAGAGAGACATAAATGAAAAGAAGAGGCTAGAAGGCCCCCCTAAAGATGATGCTGCTACAGATGTGGACCACACCCCAAGAAGAGCTCGTAGATGAATAAAATTGCTCTCAGTGAAAGGTTTGGTGAAGATGTTTACAACCTGCTCTAAAGACTAGTAAAATATCAAGTTAATGACCTGACTATGAATAAGCTCCCAAATGAAATGCATGTGAATCTTTATGTGCTTGGTCTGCTAGTGCTAAACTGGATTCTTGCAAATCTAAATGATACTCTAGTTGTCACAATAAATGATGGTGGGCTACTTGATAGGAATGTCAAAATCAGAAAGAATCCCCTAAAGCCAAATATCCTTAGTAGCTACATTAATAGCTCCCCTATACTCTGCCTCTGTGCATGATATAGCAATAGCATTCTGCTTCTTGTTAGACCAACTGATAGGACCAAAACCTAGAGAGAAACTGTAACTAGAAGTGGACTTGCGAGTCTATGAATCACCAGCCCAGTCTAAATCTATATATCCAACCAAGTCAACCTCTATGCCAAATCTATAATGAATCTCGTATCTATGTGAACCCTATATGTAATGCAAGATCCTCTTAGCTTCTTTCCAATGTAGCTCATGAGGTTCTTACATGAATCTAGAGACAAGTCCCACTATATATAATATGTCAGGCCTGGTGTGAGTTAAGTAGATGAGACTACCAATAAGTTGTTGATACTGAGTGGCATCAACTAATGGTGAAGAATAATCAGCCTCAAGCTTAACTCCTGATAGAAAGGGAGTCAGAGATGGCTTGCAATCAGCCATGTGAAACTGAGCCAATAAGTCAAGAGCATACTTAGGCTATGTAAGAGAAATCCCTAAATCTGACTATGAGATCTCGATGCCAAGGAAGTAATGCAACAAACCCAAGTCTATCATGTCAAATCTATCCTTAAGAGATGCCTTCACTACTACAATAGCTGATGAAGAACTCCTGGTGATCAAAAGGTTATCAACATATAGAACCAAAATCAAGAACGAATCATCTTGCCACAAGAAGTAAACATTAGGATCAAAATGGCACCTAGTGAAACCCACTATGAGAAGGAAGGAATCCATTTTGGCATACCAAGCTTGAGGGACCTATTTGAGTCCATAGATAGATTTCCTAAGTCTGCATACTAAGGAAGAATCTTGAACAAATCCTAGTGGCTACTCCATGTAGATCTCCTCCTCTAGTTCTCTGTGAAGAAAGGCACTCTTCATATCTATTTGATGCACATCCCAACCATGTGTTATGGCAATAGCCAAGGTGAGTTAGATAGAAGTCATCTTTGCAATAGGTGTAAAGGTCTCTGAGTAGTCAATGCCTACCACCTATGAGAAACCCTTAGTGACCAATCATGCCTTGTACTTATCAACTAACCCATCTGCTACAAACTTGGTCTGATATATCCACCTACATTAAACCATCTTTCTTCCCTTAGGAAGTGAATTCAAATCCCAAGTGTGATTTTTGATTAAGGAAGAATATTCTTCCTCCATAGCATTATCCCACTTAGGTACCCCCAATGCCTCTCAAAAAGTGTGTGGATATAAAACTGAAGTAAAGAAGGCATGTGAACCTATTATTGATCTAAAAATTCTATGAATCTCTACAATCAATCCCCCTAGTATGTTTGTCATCTATAAGATCTCTTACCCAAGTGTCAGCACTCTCAAGTGTCTGTCTGGCCCAAAGTGGCCCAAAAGTGGGTGAGTCAGGTGCTAACTCCTCATCCTCTGACTGACTAGATGTGGATGACTCTGCATCACTATCCTCACTATTTGAATTTGAAGAAGAAGATGATGTCTCTAGCTCAAGAACCTATTGTGGCTGATCTAAATCTAATATTCCTCCTTCCATTTCTACTAACCCTCTCCCTGCAATGGAAATTGATGTGTCATCACCCAAACTAATTGAAGTCATGCTACAAGGCTCTAAAGATGAAAACTCAACTAGTGAAGAGCCCATGTGGTGAGAAGCACTTGAGTCAATGACCCATGAAGATGTGGAAGTTTATATAGTTACAAGGGCCTTACCCTTTTCTTTCTCCTTACCCTTGTCTTTTTCCTTGGTATAATCTTGGGTAGATGAATTTTGCTTGATGGACTTCAAGAACATCTATGTTGTTCTTCTCTAGAAGATGAGTTAGGTGATCTATTTGTTTCTTCATGCATTTGTGTTCATCTTGCCCTATATTTTCACAATAGGCACACTTAACCTTCTCCTTCTTAGGTTTAGCATTGGAAGAGGAAGTCTCAGTGTTGTTTTTGGCAGGATTGGTGTTTTCTTTCTTCTTCTCCTAGTCCTTGTTCTTTTTCTTCTTCTCCTTTGTTGAAGTCTTATCCTTACCATTTCCAGCTATCAAGGCTTAGGGTTGAGTAGACTTCATTGTGCCCATTTGAATTAGCTTATCTTGCTCCCTAGTCAAGTCGGCAATGAATGAATCCAAAGAAGGCATTTTCCATGTAGTGCCAAGGGCACTTTTTGTGGCATGGAAAGTGGAGATAAAGACTGAATAGCTTGGACCTAACTTTGTGAGAATAGAAAGTATGAGTTGATAATCTTTCTTTTCTATCTCTCAATCTTTCAATTGCAATCTAAGGGCCTTAAAATTAGTGAAGAAGTCCTGTAGGGTGTCAAAGTTGCTAGGATTTAGACTTATGAGTTCATTTTCAAGCTCATGACCTCTCATCTCATCATGCTTCCCAAATAAATTTTCTAAGGTGTCTGATATGTCATTAGGAGTTTGGGAGGATTCTAAATGGAAGATAAGTTTTGGAGACATAGACAAGCTCAGTAATCCATAGGCTTCATCACTACGATTGTACCACTTGACCTTTTCAGCATCAGTGTTGGTTCTATTTCAATACCCATGGTGATCCTATACAACCCTTTACTTCTAAGAATTATTGACATTTTAACCTTGATACTCATGATAGTTGAAGGTTGTTAGGGGTTTAAGTTGATAAGAATCCATTTTTAGCTGAATTTAGGTGAAGTTGTGTTGATTGCAAGTTTGTGAATTTATGCAAAAAAGAGAATGAAAAAGATTGTACAAGTTGTGGAAAGCAATCACAGCCCCCCAAAATATTGAGCCCCCCCCCCAAAATATTCAATTGCACACTCAAAACACATTAGACTCAGCCGAGAATGAGTCTTAGAGTAATCAATGCAAGACTAAAGCAAACAGGATGTCAGACTCAGTCTGAAAATGCGTCCCAAGAGACCCAAATTTTTGGCACTTTATAAACTAGTGAGTTTTTGACAAATAACAAGCCTAAGATGTGGATAATTGAATTACAAACACTTTTTCAAAAAATGGCACCCAGAATTGAGCTACCGTTTGCAAGATATTAAAGGTACACTTTTCTCGTAAACTAGTTTTTTGCAAAAAAAACACTAAAACATTAAAAAAATACCTGTTATGGGAGAGAAAGTGGCCTTCCAACCACTCATTGGATTTGGCATGGAATGAGGAATCTAAAGGAGGTTTTTATGATGGGTAATTGGCCTCTTGCCAACCCAGGCCTCACCCTTCATCTTCGTAGGTCGAAGATACAAGTTAAAATTAAAACCCCCAAAATTACAAAACTGTCTATAAAACTAAATATTTAGTCAAATTGACTGATTTTTGTTTTAACAAGTCAATTTTGAACTAAATAAAGTAAATCAAAGATAGAATTGATGAAGCCATGTTTCCAAGGGCCCACATGGGACGCCAAGTAGGAAGGGGTGCCAAAAAACATAGTCCAGAATTTATAGCAGAAAAGACAAAAAAATTGCAAACCTGCTAGTCGTACGGCCTGATGGCACCTAGAAGAAGTGGCAGAGAGGGATGAAGCAAACAAAAAAGTTAGCTGAGCATTTTCACAAGCATGGCATAGATTTCTATAATTGTTGCGCCTAGACTGAAGCAAAAAATTGGTGCGCTGTACGGACTAGGCAGCAACTAATGTGGGCAGCGCCTAGTTTGGGCAGCACCTAGTCTGGGCAGTCCTCACCTCTTTCCTCAAGCTAGAGTCACACAAAAATAATGTAGAGAAAGGTGGCATATAATAACAACAAATAGAATGTAGAGTTTTTTTTGCAAAAAATGACAAAAAAAATTCCTCCGCCTTACCGAAGTCACAACAGATCAATCAAGATGTCTTGGCAAATTTTAACTCAGATATATAAAGGGAGATCTGAATAAAACTCAATAGAAGTAATTTTTTTGATATATTTTTGTATGGATTTTCATGAGTTTTCAAGAAACTCTACCAAAACTCTCAAATGCAACTGAGTTAAACTAGGAAAGCAAAGTAAGAATTTTAAAATAAACTACTAGCATAACCAGACACATGATTACTGGAGTAGCTCTGATACCATATCAGAGTTGTTGCCAAAATATAGATAATGTGAGTGCAATGGAGACGTGATCACATAAGTTGAAGCAAGTTCACACCACAAAGATGCTAAAGCAATTTGAAATTAACACAATAAGATAAATTACACAAGACAAAATAGAGAAAACCAAAATCTGATTAGCATGAGATGGCCAAAGTGATGCATACATATAAGAGAATATGTAAGTAACTCCTCTACAAAAGGTGGACAAGGCACCCCAAGAATAGACAATAACTCCTCCATGAAAGGTGGTGACAAGGTGTTACAAATAGAGAAGTAACTCCCATCAAGGGAGTTACTTATGACATTCTTATGACACATCTATGACACACACCTCCACATAAGCTAGCCTATCCCACAAATGTAGGAAAAATCCATGTATGCACAAGAAATACAATTTCCCTAATTAATAAATAGGGAAAAATAAAAATCTACACTAATAGTCACCACCCATATTTGAAACCAAAAATACACATATCCCACAAGATTGTTTAAGGCAAATAGAAATAGAATGCCTAATAAGATACCCAGTAATATTAATTAATCCTTTTGAACCTATCAAGAATCACAAGAATTTTGAGCTCATCATATCAAAATAATTATTAAGATCTATCTAGCCTTTCCCATGTTAGAACTCAACCTTGATACTGACCCGCATCTACCATCTTGTGTAATGATTACCAAAGATGGGGTATGTTAAGAAATATTTTCCCTCGATCTAACTTGACCTATAAATATCCCCTCATATAATCATCATTTGGTCACTCATATCCCTACTTGTCTGACTATTCATCATTATAGCCTACCTATCTATCATCTACCTCTTTTACTTCATTAAAGTCCAGTCAGTGTGTCTTTGTTTCCTTAGTTTCTAAGTAACCTAGTCTTTAGGACAAATCTTTCTCCCACCTTTCAAAATCTACATGGGTAAATTTGTGTGTTTACTAGCCAAATCCATTAATTCTTTACTCACATTCCCATGCAAATTGTTAATTACGATAGTAGTTCTAATTGCAATGTCTTCAACTCAAAATCCAACAGTTCCATAATAAATAAATATATTATCACCTTTCAAGGGGAAAAAATCACCCCCACTCAAACAAATCATGTAGATGTCAAATATCCTATACCACTTAATCCACATACGTACTTCCATCTTTGTTGAAAATAATTTGGATCTTGCTTGGCAGATTAGACATGTTTCTCTAGCATCGTCATCCATTGTTATTGCTTCCCAGGTTTACCATAGCATCTACTACCACATTTCCCTCCCTATAAATGTGGGAGACCTTATACTCCTCCATACCATTAAGAATCAATCAAATGTCTCTAATTATATCCATTAGTTTCTAGCCTATGTCTACTAATCCCAGGGTAGCATTAATAATTAATTTCAAGTCCCCTTCAACATGAAGTTTTAAAATGTTTAGGGAAATAGCATATTTTAATTCCCCATAACATTGCTAGGGATTCCACCTCATTATTGCATCTAATACCAATTCCCCTATTATATGCCACCATAAGCATTCCAAAATCCAATCTAATAATGCCTCCTCCACTATCCACTCTTGGGTTCCCTTTGGCCACCCCATCGAAGTTGAGTTTATACCATCCTTCGTGAGGCAAGGTCCATTTGGTGTTATCCCTAACTATTTTTTTATAATTATCTATTTGATAAATTTTTGGTCTTATTTTCCATTATTCTAATATTCTCTATTCTTATAAACCTAGAGGGCTCTCAACAGCCTTGAATTTGTTGGTATTAATATTCTTTGCTAGTAGCTTAGAGAATGTCTGGAACACTTCTAAAGGAGTTTTATATTTTTCCCTAAAAATTCTATTGTTGCATTCTTTGCATAAGTTCCACACAAGGTGAGGGGGAATTTGAACCCATAATTCCTTCACTATTGGAAATCTAAATGGGGGTCTCCAATCTCTAACCAGGTCCACCATCATGTCATTAAAAACCTAGGTCAATTTGAGGCTCTGCATAACTAGGATCTAAACCTCCCATGCAAAGTTGTAGTGTAGAACAAGGTGAGTGGCTGTTTATTCCTCATATCCATAGATAATACATATATTTGGAATTTGAAAGCCTCTCTTCTTTAAATTATCTAGAGTCAATATTTTGTTATGTATTTTGTCCACCAAAAGAAGTTAATTTTTGGTAGAAGTTTTGGAAGCCAAACTTTCCCCCATAGCCTATCCTCACCCATGTCTAATATAAATTCATAGGCACTTTTAAAAGTTTAAAATCCCTTATAATTCTTATCCTAGATCATCTGATATTGTTTGGGAAAAAGGGGGATCCAAAATTTAGCCAAATTCCCCTTGAAATTAAAGGGCAACCTTTTTAATCTCCTCCTGATCAAGGGCATAATCTATGATATTTTTCCAACTCCTATTATCCCCATTCCTATTAATTTAATTAGTCAATTTATCCCAAAATAAAATAAAATATCTATCCATTAGTCTACCATAATGTTGATGCTTTTAACTACCTCATAGATGTTCTTAGTGTTGATGAACACTTCTCATTTTAAGATCCTAAAGATCTAAGGCATGAGTTGTAGTTGGTGATAATTTGGGATGTTTATGGTGTAATATAAGCAAAGTGTGATAACTATCCACAATATTTGTTTAATTTGGTGTTTTGGAGCCACTAGGGTCCTGTACTTAAATCTTTGTGATATTTCTTAATCTACAAACTAAGCTAAATGGATATTATCAATGATCTTAAACTAAAGTGAACTTTGATAAAGAAGATAGAAAAAAGGAGGGCAAAGAAAAATAGAAACATGATTTCAGGCTTCCATCTCAAATATCATGATAAGGTTCTAATTAGTTAGAGCATACATGAACCAATTTATGATGTAAAATAGTATGAACCTAGATTCCATCATAATCCAGGCAAGCATCAAAGAAAACATAAAGGTCACAAGTAAGAACTAGGTTTACTTTAAATAATTTACTACTGTAACTTGAATAGCATGAGCACATCTGAATTTAGAGCAAATGAAATGAAGTATACCTAATATCTTTTAGTTAATCTAGCATGGCATAAATTAACAACCTTATGACAAAAAATGTAGCTTAAAATTCAAAGAACCATTCAAATCTAAGACATTAACATGTAATTGAGAGATAACATTAGCTTTTAACACACTATTCAGATAATCTTTTTAGAATTCCTTAGTTATATTAAAATGCCCTTTTGTATACAATTGCTCAGAGTCTCTCCTCTTTACAAATGCTAACCTCTACCTATTTATAGAGAAAATAAGCAATGGAACTAATTAATTTCTCAAAACATATATATGTTAGATAAGGATATTTGTCTTTAGATTAGAAAGATATAATGCACATGACCTTATATGTCAAATTTGACAAATAAAACAAATATATACTAAAAAACTAGCATATATGTATTAAAAAAGAATATTCCTTTAAAAATACATTGGTGGGTCCCTTCTATTATTGCTTTAAGATGTCCTTCACCCTAGTGTATTACTCCTTTATTAGCTCAAAATCTATTGTAGGTTTCATCAGATAATCGTCTTCTTGATCTGTCAATGTACTGAATTCTTTGTCGCTCTTGGCTATGAGTTCATGGATGCACTATGCCTCTACAATCTATCTTATTGAGGTAATAGTGGTGTCAAGGACCCTTTGATTATCCTTGATATACTAGCCCTAGGTTTCCTTGATGTTTTGAATGAATACATTAACCCTTTTCTTAAATTCTTCATCATTTATGAGGCTTGTGATAGTGGGTTGAGAGGGTTTTACCAATAAGGTCCCCAAGATTTTTTCCATTCTATCTATCAAGTCCCTATCCTCCTTCATGAAATTTTTGAAACTATTATACTAAGTGATTAGGTCCCATATTTTATCCACTATGACTCCTATGAGGATGTTTAAATGTCCGAGTTTGATGATTTTAATGTCTTGGACCTATTTTGTATTATGCACATTGATCAATTCAGTTGTCTAGTCTTTAGAGTCCTACCATTGAATGATCAATGCTTGTATTGTCTTATCTCGATGGGTCAAGGCACTTAAAATAAGATTTATGGTCTTCAATACCTAAAATATGTCAATAAAATACTTACTCAACATCTTCAATATGTCCTCAAGGACTGAAAATGTATCTTGTGCTTCCAGGTCCTACTTCTCCTTTCCTAGGTTGATGATTCTTTGTTTCATTCCCTTGACCCCAACCAAGGTCATTTTTGATTAGGCCTCAATCAAACTTGTTATGTCCTCATGATGGATGACATGTTCCCATACTACTTTCCATTACACCCATAAAAGGTTCCACTCTTTGGAAGGTGAACTCCTCAATGCCTATAGTGGCCTTCTTTGTTATTACCTTCTCAAACATGGATGTGTCTGGATTATATTGAATAGTGGTTATTGATTCAAACAATTTGGGGACTACTAGGGTCTCAATCCTAGTACCACTTGATGCCATAGGATCCTTCATTCCTTTTCCACTCTCTTTAGTTACCTCAATAATCTTAGTTTCTTCCTACTCCTTCATGATCTCTCTAATCCAAGGCTTGATATTGTCATGGGTATTAATACCAGTAGCTCTGGCTAGTGCCAATGAATGCAACTAAGATGGAATATTTTTGAGCTTTCCATATATGAACCATTTAGGGATGATAGAGGTCCATGTATGGGGAACTTATCACTAAACAAGTTAACTTAACTAGTAAGATGGGTCCATGTCACTTTTGGTATTTTGGAGGACCTAAGAACAAGAGCCATCTCTACTTCCCTTTTTTTTCATGAGATAAGGACTAATTCCAAAGCTATTTCCTTCCCCTTTTCTATCTCACCTACCTAGGGTTCTTCATCTTATGACAACTTAGATATGGATTCCTTAATTCCCTTATCCTACCTATCTAACCCATAGGTCTCTAAAAGATCTTTGAATAATTCTTCAACTATTTCATATGGTTCTAGGGAAATCATATCAATGTGCTCTATTGGATAAGGTGGTTTTGGAAGTGGAACTGATGATGAAGGACCTTCTCCTAGAATTTCTTCTAGTTTCTTCTCATTAGGTCCTTAAATTTTGAGCACTTGTTATTGTGGTAGTCTTGGAAGTGCACTTAAGGTGGAAGGTAATAGATGATATTGTAGCAGGTTCATCTACCAGATTTCTCTAGTTGGCTTCTCCTCTCTTTGTAATATATGCTTGAGTTTGAAGCCATGTTGTCTACACTTGGCTATCACATCCTTAAATTTTGTATCCTTGGTGTAGAAATGGTCATATGGTCCAACCTTGTGCTCATAGGTCACTTTAGTCAGCTACTTGGATTGTAGATGGAGGATAACTTTGTTATTTAGGTCCCATTATTTGAGGTTATCCTTTTGAAAATAGAAGGCATCTCTATGTCTATACATAACGTCCAACTATTTCTAGTCATGGATCATATTTTTTCCAATCATGAATTAAAAAATACATAAAATTCCCTTTTTATTTTCTCTACATACATTGTCAATCCCTTGGATGATTTGGGAAGCAATTTCCTATTCAACCAATTTGGTAGGGACATGGATTGGCAAACTAAATGGTTGTGTCATGACTCCTTTCATCCTGATGATAATATAATATGTCTCCCATGCACTCTACATATTTTTTGATGAGAGGGTGCACTCTGGGCATGGGGTTCCCTATGATAGTCTTAACCAAAGTAGTATATATGTAATCACAAATGAATTATATGTGACCCTTATATTTAAACATATATAATTTTGAATAATGATGGAATATGGTATTCTTACTATGATAGGACCAATTATTGATATCAAGAATATGTGTGGAGGCCATCAATGATTCCAATAGATAGGACATCATGGTGAATTATTGGTTGGTTTTCCTTTTTTATGACATAAAATTGTCTTCCCAAGTGGATGTTAATCAGTTCTCTAATAGGTGGAGTTAACTTCTCATAGGAAACCCATTTGGGGTCAACATAAGTTATGGTGGTTGCCCCTAAATCTCTATTCAATAGGGTCATGATGATCCTAATGCCTTCCCTAAATTATATAATAGGGATTCTCTTGTCATGGTTCCTAGATATGTGGGTTCCTTGGTTTAACCAAGGTCATAGAATAGTGTCTAAATCATGCTTGGTTATCCACTACTTAATGGTGGGGAGGTCTATGTGATCCCTAGGGACTTTATAATAGCCTTTGAAAGTTACAAGGGCAATGTATTCTATCCCTTTTGACACATCTTCCCTAACTATCCAATCACCATCAATTCTACAATCAACAAACATATGGGTAAGGACATCAATGCAATGGAGTACCTCTAGTTTTACAACTACTCGATGAAGACCAAACATCTAAATTGCAACCAAATCATCAAATTTCCTCTTGGTCACTACAATCCTGTGCTTGCTGGAAGTGAGGGGATGCAATTCTTCAATAGCAAAGAAGATATCTGACCAGTTCCTCATTCCATTGTTCAGTTTCTCAGTGTCTAATTTCATATCTCCAAAATGTCTTCCCTCATTATCTATAAACAAATATAGTTTAGCTTCCTTATTCCATTGTTTCCTATTTGTTGACATGGTTCCTTAATTTCCTTAAGTTTATGACTAGTTTTCCTTTACTCAAGATGAAATTCAAGATTATTTCAATGCAATTATGTCTTAATAGTCAAGAATTTGGGTTTTATGTCATTTTTATTGGGTTTCTTAGAGATTTAATGGTGAAGGTGGTAGACTTCATAAATATGTTTATACCTTAGGTATTTCTTGATGCAAGGGTGCACTCTAGGCATGGGGTTCCCTATTATAGTCTTAACCAAGGTAGTATATGTGTAATCACAAATGAATTGCATGTGACCCTTGTATTTAAAGATATATAATTTTGAATAATGATGGAGTATGGTAATCTTGCTATGAGAGGACCAATTCTTGATATCAATAATATGTGTGGAGGCCATCAATGAGTCTAATAGATAGGACATTATGGTGAATTACTGGTTCATTTTCCTTTTTATGCCATAAAATTATCTTCCCAAGTGGATGTTAAATAGTTATCTAATAGGTGGAGTTAACTTCTCTTCCACCATGAAATATGTAGGAAACCCATTTAGGGTTGACATAAGTTATGGTGGCTACCCCTAAATCTCTATTCAATAGGGTCATGATGATCTTAATACCTTCCCTGAATTGTATAATAGGGATTCTCTCATCATGGTTCCTAGATATGTGGGTTCCCTAGTTTAACCAGAGTCTTTGAATAGTGTATAAATTATGCTTGGTTATCCACTCCTTAATGGTGGGGAGGTCTATGTGATCCCTAGGGAGTTTATAATATCCCTTGAAAGTTATAAGGGAAATCTATGCTATCCCTTTTGATGCATCTTCCCTAACTATCTAATCACCATCAATTCTACAATCAACAAACATATGGGCAAGGACATAAATGTAATGGAGTACCTCTAGTTTTACAACTACTCGATGAAGACCAGACATCTAAATTGTAACCAAGTCATCAAATTTCCTCTTGGTCACTGCAATCCTCTACTTGTTGGAAGTGAGGGGATGCAATTCCTTAATGGCAAATAAGATATCCAGACCAGTTCCTCATTCCATTATGGAGTTTCTCAGTGTCTAATTTCATATCTCCAAAATGTCTTCCCTCATTATCTGTAGACAAATATAGTTTAGCTTCCCTATTCTATTGTTTCTTAGTTGTTGACATGGTTCCTTAATTTCCTTAAATGTATGACTAGTTTCCTTTACTCGAGATGAAATTAAAGCTTGTTTCAATGCAATTATGTCTTAATAATCAAGGATTAGGGTTTTATGTCATTTTTCTAGGGTTTCTTAGAGATTTAATGGTGAAGGTGGTAGACTTCATAAATATGTTTATACCTTAGATCTTAGGATAACCTTACTTTTATAAATCATGTCCCTTCAATGATGCCAAATCTTTGGATTTTTCATTTAGTTCTTACATGGTGCCTATATGGCTTTCCTAGGCTTGTTCCTATGGCATCCCCATGAAATTTCCTTTGAAAACTATCTATTTGTTTTCAAATCAAGTCTTTATTTTTTCTCCATCAAATCAATATCTCCAAATAAGTGTGAACAATTGATGAAGATCCTAGAGGTTTCCTTTGATTTGAGTTTGGTGTTAAGATGAGCATGGTTCTTCCATGTGTCATGCCATCGAGTTCTAGCATCTTTGGTTGAAAAATAATCTTTAATTTTGCTCCATCAGATCAAAACCTCTAATGAAGCATGGTCCATTGGATCCTATGAGATGCACATAGTCAATTCTAGAAGCCTTAGTAAAACTTTAGGTCTAAAAATGCATTCCCAAGATCTATCGATGTTGATAAACACTAATAAACTTAGGTTAAAGTATTTTATACTAAGTTTTCTCCATTATTTTGCTAAGGGTCCTTCTGAAAGGTTGATTAAAAATGCCCCCTTTGCTTAGGTAAAAGGTTGGTTGATGTTAAATTTTATGGCCTTACTACTATCAAAGATGTCCTTAAAAATGTCAAATGATGGGATCGAGATTGTCAATGTTAAGCTTGCATTTTGATCCATGAGGGCCTAGGTTTTAATCCTAAGGTCATATTGTGTTTACAAACACAAATATTCTTCAATTTTAAATTATGGCCTTAGTCCATATGATCATGTTCTAGCGATTATTGATTTAAGAATTCATGCCATTAGATTGGATCTTCAAGGAAGTGAGGGTTATTGGATCAAGATCTGTGTGCTCATTGATGATTGGTTTAGCTAAGGGTGGGTTCCTTTGATAAGCATTAGCTCATGCCATTAGATCAAGACCTTCAACATTTTGAGAGTCATTGATTGTGATCTGAGAGGTTAGATTTGATTGGTTTTCAATATTAGGGCCTCATTTATCTTTGTACTATCATATCAAAACCTTTGAGTAAATGCAAATTGTTAGATCTACAAAAGTACATGAACTTTAAGTTAGTCTAATGGGTTATGCATAGGATTAAATTAACTGACTAGTCATAAGTCAATCATATAAATAAATATGATGAATCTTAAAGCTAATTTTTATTATGTTAAGCCTAAGGTCAAAAACATTAATGCAATTCCCTTTGATCTTATGCAAAAGTTTCAATGAGGTTTAACTTAATAGTCTCACTAACATCAAATATGTCCTCATGGACATCAAATGACAAAAGTGAGAATTTTGAATTAAATCCCATTATAAATTTTCATAAAATATGAGGTCGATGTGTGGTTCCTTCAGGGTGATCTCAAACTGTTAGATTGGATTAGTAATGCAGTGAGAGTCATTAGATCTATGATCAAATCAAATCATTGAGTTAGGACCCGATAAGAATAATGGTTTAGACTAATGTTCTAATCTCAATGTGTCATTTTTGTTGATAAACATAGAGACATTTAATATTGGAACTTAGACTAAATAGTAATAAAATACTTGGCTATGAATGAAATGAGCCTATAAACTAATAATTAAGCAAGGTTAGGAGGCTAAAAAAAAGGGGGGAAATAAAAGGTCCAAGTGTGATTTTATAGTATGTTTTGGTTATGTCAAAAACATGATCAAACCTTAATATAAAATTAGACTTAGGGTTTTTCTAAAAAAGAAATATGATTTCCCATTAAGATTTTCCCACCACTTTTTGAATTCAAATTACAAGGTTTTCTACATGGAAACCCTACCTTCCTCCATAGAACCTACATTTTATCATCTAAAGACAACCACTAGTAAATTTAGTCCATAAATCATAATCACAATTAAATATGTAAAGATTTATGCCTTTCCAAGTGGACATTCTTCAATTTCTAGGAAAGAATGACCTTTTTCAATGTTAACTCAAGGTACAGATGTTCTAAAACATTCACAAGGGTCCCTATTTTTCAAAATAAATAAAATGTGGGTATGTTGGTCCCAAAAATGGTGACTCACAAGGGAACATAGCAATATGTTAGAACCCAATGATGTGGTTTAGACTTGCACATAAGTGTTTTGTCTCATTTGACCCACACCATTAACTAAGTCAATTCTTGGTTGAGACAAGCCTCATATGTGTAAAATTTGGACTTAAATGTTGAAACATAAACATGAAATGTGTGCTTAGATTCCACTTACTATTTTTTATCAGACCTTAGAAGACAACATCTAGGTTTCATGCCTTTGACCATAGCATTGACTTGAAGCATATTTAGATATTGATTAATAATAGTTGCTTTTAGCTTACAAAATTATTGGGCATTACTCTACTACAAGATAGGCATCCATATCCTCGATAGAGATACCTTTGGCTCCACTCAAGGCCTTTTTCCACTTCCAACCAAGTGTCCATAACCCTAGTGGAGATTACTATAATCACATGTACTTTTAGATATACTAATTTTGTTGTGAATTCTCTTTTTTGTATTTTATAAGTCCTTTGGTAAAGGTTGGGAGCCAAGATAGCCAGGTTTTAAGGATTTGGTTAGATTCTTGGTTCTTGGGGTAATCACCTATAGTTATAAATTTTGTCCCAGATAAGGATATGTTTTAAGTGAAAGCATGAATGTGCCCCAAAAATCTAAATCCTCTTACTACACATATGATTCTTCTCATAACCAAACATTGATTTAAAATAATGTTAAAGATTTTGTGAGACACTTAGATTCTATAGTTATCTATGCCAGTACCATTGGTTTTAACATGGTGCTTTGTCACCACCTCATGTTTACTTCTATAAGGTTCATACTCACATTTCTAAGTGACTAGGGTTTTAATTAATCTAGGAAAATTATGAGCAAGGAATTTCGACAAGACTTATTGAGGCCAAAAGAGTATAACCAAAATAGAATGAAAACAAAAACCAAACTAGCTAAAGCAAATAAATATAGACAAGCAAAATAAGGAAAGAAAAATAAAGAAGAAAACTAACTAGCCTACCTACTCCATCCTTTAAAATATTACAAATTTTATTTCATGAAGACTCCTGGTAGAGTAGCAGCAAAGTAATGCTTGAGATATTTCCCATTCATGGGAAATGTGAACTTTGATTAAATATATTTTAACTTGAAGGTGTTGTTGCCTAATGTCTCTACAATTTGGTATGAACCAATCCACAAGGGTGTGAACTTGCTAAGTTTTCCTTTAGGTTCTGATGCCTTCTCCTAGATAAGGACCAGGTCTCCTTGTCTAAACACCTTTACTTGGGACCTCTTTTCAAACCATCTCTTCAAGTTTTTTTTTGCTTACTAAATTTTTTAAATGCATTTTCCCTAGCATCTTCCATCTGAATGATATCTAATGGCTTGGAATTGGAAATTTCCTAGATTTCCTCCATATATTCTTGCATGAATGTGAATGTAGGTAATTTTAAGGTGATGGAAAATATAGGCTCTTAACCATACACCAACAAAAATGGTGAATCCTTGAGTGCTTGCTTGATCCTGATCTTGTCAGCCCATAATGTATACTTAAGGAGTTTATGCCATGTTCTTGGTCTATCTGTAGCAAACTTCTTGATGGCTTTCATAAGATTATTATTGGTGAATTCAGAGAATCCATTCCCTTGAAGATAATGATTAGAGGAAAAATTCAAAGAGATTCCATTATCATAAGCTCATTCAATCATTTCTATGGATATAATGCAGATCCATTATCACAAACTAAGGAAACTAGGGTTCCAAATCTAGTGTAAATATTTTCTTCCAAGAAGTTAATCACCTCCTTTGTCTTACATTATTTGGTGGCTATATCTTAAGTCCACCTTATGAAATAATATTTAGTATTTAGGTCATACTTATGGCCCTTGGAGGAATCAGTGTTAATCACACTTAAATATTCAATCACCATTATGTAAAAGGTTTATCCACCATCACAGGTTGAAAAGGCATGGCTACTTTTGGCTCTTTTGTGCTAAATATTTAGCATAAGTGGCACTCCCTCACATGTTTATGAGCATATTTGAAAATATTGGACCAATAATACCCATCCCTAAGAATTTTTTGAGTTGTGGCTCTCCCTAAAGGGTGTCTACTACCCAATTATTCATGGAAAGTGAACATGATTTGAGAAGCTTCTTCTTTAAATACACATGTTAGGTATATCCCTTCAAAGTTATTCCTATATAGGAATCCATCTTTGATGAGGAAATGGGATGATTTGAGACTTAAGGATCTCTTCTATTCTCTGGTGAGTCCTAGGGGACAAGTACCATTGATAATTAAGTGGATGAGGGAGTCATACCATTCATTGGGATGAAAGCTCTATTGATCAAATTGTATGACATGGAGCTTAAGATTAGCATTGGTAATCATCTGGACTAGGACCTAACAATTCACTAGTTTGGTAATCTTCATCTCTATGTCATACTCCTATAAGACTAACATCCACTTGCCCCTTCATTCCCCAAGCTCATTCTGACTCAACACAAACTTTATGGTTGGGTCTGGTAAGATGACATGTACCAAATTTCTAATGATGTAATGCCTAAACTTATTTACTACCTTCACTAATGCATAGGCTTGTTTATCAATCATGGAATAGTTTACTTTTGAATTTTTGACATTGGTGCTCATAAAGGCTATAGGGTGGTCATTTACATCAATCTTTTAGGTCAAGACTACAACCATGGTGTGGTCAAAATAAAATGAACACAAGTAAAAGTCATTTAAGAAGTTAGGACTTATCAAGAATGGGGCTTCACTGATTGCATTTTTGATGTTAGCAAATGCCTTCTTAGATCTATCATCCCAAGAAATTTTAGCATCCATCTTCATCATATCATTTAGGTGTTTGACAATTTTAGAAAAACTTGAGATGAACTTCCTCACAAATTTGATCCTACCAAATAAATGAGTTTAGTTATTTCTAGTTGTTAGGGAGCTCAATCTTGGAAATGGCTTCCACTCTCTTAGGATCTATGGAGATCCATTCTTTGGTGATGGCATGCCCTAATATTTTTCCTTTAGTTACATAGAAGATGCTCTTCTTGGAGTTGAGGGATATGCCATACCTCCTACACCTTTCAAAAACTTATTATAGATGCATGAAATGATCTTCTCTATTCTTTAAAAACATTGTTAGATCATCCATACATATAATGACGCATTTTCCAACTAGACCTCTAAAATCATGGTCCATGGCTCTCTAAAAATTTGCCCCTACATTAATCAATCCAAAGGGCATTCTTTTATAAGCATATGTTCCCCATTTGGTAGTGAAATTTGTCTTCATTATATCTTCCTTGTCAACTAATACTTGGTTATATCCAGAAACTCCATCCAAGAAAGACATCCTGGCTGATCCTGAAACAACTTGGATGACCTAGTCTAGAGAAGGCAAGGGGTAATTGTCCTTTTAAGATGCTTTATTTAGATTTCTAAGGTCTATGCATAGTCTAATTTCTCCATTATTATTTATAATTGGGATCAAGTTTGTAACCTAATTGGAATTCCTAATAGGAAACACAATCATTACATCCAATAGTTTCTTGACCTCCCTAAAGATCATGGGCTTTAAGATAGGGTTGATAGGTCTTTGCTTCTGCATGAAGGGTTTAAAATTTTCCTTGAGAAAAATGGTATGAGTAATAACCCTTGGGTTATATAATTTTATATCTTCATATGACCAAGCAATTACATCCTTATATTTTATAAGCATCTCCTTAGCCTTTATAGTTTACATTTTAGTACAAGCCTTTCCTATGTTCACTTATTGGGAATGATCATGTGGGCCAAGATTCACTACATGATAATCCTTACCACTTACTTTGGGTACCTTATGTGTTTCAATAATCTTGTCATGATCAAATAGCCTTTCCAATGAGATCATCCATTTAGGTATATTAATGTCATTCAATTGGATGATTTTACAATTAAGCTCCTATTGTAGGCTAGACTTTCACCCTTATGGGAGAGTCTTTTCTAGCTCTCTCACTCCTAACTATAATATTGAAACAACCTCAAGCTATGGGTATCTTGTAGTGAGGTTGAACCTCTAGGATTTTTAATGAGGCTAGTTCCTCATATGCTTCACTTTGGTTTGTTTCCCACACTAGAAATCTACTTACTGACTAAGGAAAAGGGAGAGAAATATGACATTAAATGGAAACCTAAGATAAGGATGGTGATGTACCGAATATGGAATGATCCACTTTATCTTAGGAGCCTTAATGACTACTAATGAATTCAAACAAGACACAGACTAATATGATCCTATCTCAAAGCCACCATCATAATTACTTTATGTGAGGTCAAAAGGAAACCCTATAAATTAAAGGATATAAGGAAATAGATCTATATGAGACACTACAAGCTCGTGACACTTCAAGAAGGAATTGATGTGTAATACTTCACACAACCTATAAGGAACCAAAAGAATTGAAGAAAGGTGCATGGAGTATTCATAGATGATGAAAAGAGACATACATTCTGCAAGTTAAAACCTAAATAATGCAAACTTGACTTCCAACTAGAATCAAAAATTCCATCTTATCACTTCAAGAGAGTGTTACAAGGAAATTTGATAGAGTAACTCTTCACCAATCAAGGGATCTATTTTTAGACTCAAAATCCTCTATATATAGTAGAAAATGATGAGATAAGAGGGGGATTGCATAATAAAATAAAGAGAGGGATCATAAATGGCTACAACCACCACTATTGTCCTTGATTTCTTTTACATTTAAAGCATGCAACTGCCTTGACCATGAGATAAGCCATCCAAAATCATCACAAATCTCATTGAGCCACTCGTGTATTAAAGAATTCCTTTTTAGAACTGAGAGAGCCATGTTGAAGGTAGTTACATGTCTTTATCAAGTGTAAATGATTTGATCTTTACATTAAAAATATGGCATGTTCCTTCATTTTGTGTGTCATGAATGTATAAGGATGAAATCCCCTTATATTTGGATCTATACCAATCCATGCTACTTTTACATTGAGCATGTATTTATCAAAGATGATGGTCATGTCAAATGATGAGGACCTCTCCATTAATTTCATATACCAACTCCTGCTTTGAAACCTAGACCAGATCTTTGTTATAGATAGAAAACCTATCTAAGGACATTGGTTTTCATACATCCATTTATCTTGATGTATCTTATTTTTATCTTTATTATGTATAAAAGGCCTATTTCATGAGACCCATCTTTGACATCTATGTAAATGTTTTAGGCTTTTCAAATCCAAATGGCTACTTGTAGGGGTTTAGATTTTGACATTTATGGGCCTGTCATGGGATATTTGAATCCTAATGGCTATCTGTTGAGCTTAAACTTTGACATTAGTGAAAATGTCATTAATAGTTTTAGGTCATTTCCTCTAGACACTTTCTTGTGTGCCTTTTTCTTTTAGGCCATTTTCTTTTAGATAATTTTCTTGAACAATTTTTGTGGACTCTTTTCCTAAAGGAATTAAACTTTAGACTTTTTAAGAATGACCCTTCAGATTTTGAAAAGTCCTTTGGAGAAGTGTCCTTTCTAAAGGAAAAGTATCTTTCAACCACTTTGAAAATTCCCTTTTTTAAATGGAAATTACCCTTCAAAACTTTTGTAAATGTCCTTTGGTTGTTTGAAATGAACCATTGGCTTTTTTAGAAAAAGACCCTTCAGACAAATTTACTTCAGCCACTTTCCCAAAAGAAAAAGTCTTTGAGACTTTTGCAAAGGTCCACTTCCTCAAACAATACCCTTTAAAATTGTTGCATAAGAGACTTTGTCATGGAAATGACTCTTTGGAAAAAGTGTTTTGGCCCTTTGAAATTTGAAAAGGTCCCCTTTTGCCAAGAAAAGTGCCATTTGGTATTTGGGAAATTGTCTCTCAAGTTTTTTGTTTCAACACTTCTTCATGAAGGAATTCCTTCAAAAAAAATTCCTTCAGCCTTTTGTAGAATAAATTTCAAATTATTTTCCTTGGGTACTTTCCCAAATAGGTACCTTCAAACTTCTTTCTAAGTATCCTTCAAAAAATTTATTTCAGACCATTTTCCTGAGAAAATCCCTTCAATAAAGTTTTCTTAGCCACTTCGCTTTGAAAAAGATACCCCTCAAAACTTTTTCTTGGTACACTTTTTGAGAGAAAAATATTTGATCCTTTGTTTTAGATAAAATGTCTAAAATAATTCTGATACTTAGCCAAAAAGACCTGAAACAAATATCCCAAAAGAAATAGGTCTTTAGGGAAATTATTTTTAAAAAAATCCCCAAATGAATTTAGTCTTTGTGTTTTACTTTGGACGATTTATTCAAAAGAATTATCCCTTAAAATTTTTTATCTCAGATAACTTTTCTAAAATAATTCAACACTTATCCAAAAAAAAGGGTCCTTAAAGAAACTATCTTAGCAAAGAAAAGGCTGATAGAATTTTAAAGTGAAGACTTAGCCCATAAGGCTTTGTTCTTAGCTTTTTCAAGGTATGTAAGCCCTTCTATACTTATTCAAAAAATTGTTATTTGACCTTCAAGATTTAGAATTATGCTTATATTTTTAATCTAGGCACAATCTTGGTATGTGGGTTTAAAAATGGCCATCTTTCTCAACTCTCAGGGAAGCATGCATGATATGCTTGAGAACCCAAGTCACCTACCTTGTCTAGTTTATTGGCCATGAAGTCATTAGCCTCTACAACTAAGTTAGTCTGAAACTAGATACAAGGCTTCCCCTTTTTTAACTTTATCTTGAAGCAATAAGGATAAAAAGAACAAAATAAACACTATTCCCAAGACACTTAGGGAAGGTAAACACATAATTGAAAAAATTTACACAAGGCACTTAGGAGAAAACATGAAAAACTATACAAAAAGTATAATATATATAATGGATGAAAACTCTTCTACTAGCAAGCCTTTATATGAATCCCATTGATTGGGACAGGTATTACCTCTCCATCTAGTTGGTCTAGTTGAAAAGCATTATGTTGTTTTCATCTATGGATCAAATAAGGACCACTCTACAAGTTTTCAAATTTGGTATGGTTGCCTAGCTTGGACTTGTTTGAATCCCACTTGAGGACTAGATCCCCTTCCTTAAATTATTTTGATATGGCTCTCTTATCAAAGGCTTTTTTGACTTGAGTTTGATGTGATTCTAGTGTTTTCATTGAAAGGTCTCTCATTTCTTCAAGCTTCATGAGTTATTTTAGTCTCACATGCATGGGCTCATCTTCCATCAACTCTAGCTCATGGACTAGTTCTAATGTAGGTATCTCAAGATAAATGGACAACTTGGCCTCCCTTCCATACAAATACATATGGATAATTACCAATGGTAGATTTAAGAGTCACCCTATTAGTCCACAAGGCTATCTTTAATTTTGTGTGTCATGTCCTTTGATTCTTTTCCATAGTTCTCCTAATGATTCTTAGAAAAAAATTATTTATGGACTCAACCAATCCATTTCCTTGAAGATAATAGTTGGAAGAGGTGCTGAGGTAGATTCCCATCTTGAGAACCCATTCACTCATTTTCAAACCAAGGAATGCTAATGCATTATCAAAAATGATAGTGGATGGAACACCAATCCTAGTCACAATGTTGTCATAGAAGTCTAGGACTTCACCATCATTAGCTTCTTTCAATGTGATGGATTCTACCCACTTGGTAAAGTAGTCATTTGTAGTAAGCACTCATCTATGCCCTATACTCAATGGAGGGTTGATCATTCCTATGAAATCTAGCCCTCATTACATAAGGGTTGCTCTACCTGAATTGGGTTAAGAGGAAGGGATGCCAATCTTTTCTTACCAATAAAGACATCACACTTTTGACACTTTCTTACCCATGCATATGCATCTTTGAATAGGTTGGGCTAGTAATAGCCAACCCTTATTATCTTTGTTACTATATTTCTAGGTGCAAAATGACCTCCTGAAGGTCCATCATGAAATTACTCCAAAATTTTGGTCACCTAGTCATTATCTATGCACCTAAAGAGTAACCCATTTAGGTCTCTTATAAAAAGAGTACCATTTAATAATGCATAAGGTTTGGATTGAAGTATGAAACACCTTCTTTTTGCCTTATCTAAACCCTAAGGGCATTCTCTTATCAACAAAAAATGTTTCATATCATGGAGCTAGATCTTATGAAGTAGACGTGACTCCACCTATGAGTTGTCTTATATCACCATGGAAACTTATTTTTCCTCGTGAAGGTCATCAACCATATGCTCACACAAGCCTTTACCTCTTACTAGCTTAGTGACCTTGATCTCCACATCATACTCCAAGACCTTGGTAATCCATCTAGCTCTCTTTTTTTTCAAGTCTTTGTTAAGAAGGAAGTCTCTCACTCCAAGATGAGACACCATAAGATATATTTTTATATTGGAGAGAATTAGCCTAAACTTGTTAAGGCTTCTTACCATTTCAACTACTTATTTTTCTATGAATGTATACCTCACCTCATACTCCTCAAGCCCTTGATTGAAAAATGCTATTGGTTGCTCAAGTCCTTCACCAGTATTTTGCATTAGCATAGCTGATATATTATCCATATTGGCAAAGTCATACAATATGAAGTATCTTGAGAAATCAGGATTCATGAGTGTGGGTTCTTGGGAAATGGCCTACTTGATAGCCTTAATTACTAATTTACCTTCATTTGACCAAGTGAACACTTGGTTCTTCTTAAGCATGGTAGTGATGGGTTTGACCAAGTTTTCCAAACTAGGTATAAACCTTCTCACAAAGTTTATTTTCCCAAGGAAACTCTATATTCCTTTCTTATGCTTGGGTAAGGATAAGACCAAGATGACACTTATTCTATCAAGATCAATAAACAACCCTTCTTTTGAAACAATGTGACCTAAAAACTTACCTTCATGCACAGAAAACACACACTTCTTAGGATTCAAAGAGATCCCATACTCTTTTCATCTCTCAAATATCAATCTCAAGTGATCTAAGTGATCACTATCCCTCTTGGAGAAAATTGTTATGTCATCTAAGTAGACAAGTACCATCTAATTTATAAATCCTTGGAAGGCCATGTCTATTTATCTTAAAAAGTGGCCCCAACATTTGATAGGCCAAAAGGCATATTTTGATAATCATATGTTCCCCATTTGGTGGTGAAGGTAGTCTTGTACTAATATTCTTCTCTTACCAGCACCAAGTTGTATCCTAAGTACCCATCCAAAAGAGAGAAGCGTTCTAGACTAGAAACCATTTGAAGGAGTTACTCTATGGATGGTAAGGGGTAGTTATCTTTCAAAGAGACCCTATTCAAGTCTCTAAAGTCAACACACAATTAAATCTCACCATTCCTCTTCTTCATAGGTACCAAGTTGGCTATCCATGAGGAGTGTTTGATGGGAAACATGGTATTGGATTCAATCAATTTGGTCAATTATTTTGTCATTATCTTTATGATTTTTGGATTGACAGACATTTTCTTCTACCTCATAGGCTTAGCATTGGCCTCTAGTTTTATAGTATGTTAGGCTATCTTAGGATTAAAGCCTCTTAGATCACTATATTACTAAGCAAAGATGTATGAATATTCCTTATAAAGTTCAATAAAATCATGCCTTTTTACCTCATTTCTTACCTTCCCAATCTTGAGGAGCTTATCCTTGAAAATAAGGACTCTTTCATAGTTATACTCATTAATTGGCATCACTGCTTTGTCTTTCCTCATATGGTCTCCCTCATAGAAAAGACCTTCAAGGGTGACCATCCCTTTAGGAAGTTTGTTATACCTTAGTTGAACAATTTGATCCTCATGCTAATGTTGAAATTTACCTTGGTTCATTAAGGAAAATTTTGCTTCTTGATACAACAAATAAGAAATCTATTTGTCACTATTGAAGACCTACTAATGAGCCTCATTATCTAGCACTGATGGTCTCACTATGACCTTGACATGTGGTTAAACCTTGGCCTCTTTTAGATTACTTAGAATATCAAACTGGGCTCCCATAGCTGCTAACCTATCAACATGTTGATTCTAATTCCTTAGAATAGCTTGAATGTTAAAGGCTCCAAAATATTTAATTAAGTCCCATAATCTATTTTTGTAAGACCTCATCAAAGGATTCTTCATAATTTTTAGGCCCCTAACTTGGTTCACTATAAGCTCATTGTCTCCATATGTTTGTAACTACTTGATTCCCCTCTTACTAGCCCATTAGAGGCCATAGATTAGGCCTTCATATTTTACTGCATTAGAGGATCAACTGAAATGGAACATATAAGAAGAGAAATACTTATCATCTAAAGGGAAAACCAACATTACCCCTACACCTACTCCATTTTTACTCCTTGAACTGTCAAAGAATAACTTCCACATACCATTGAGATATTTTTTAGGTCTAATGAGGGAAGGCATGAGTTGTTTTTCTTCATGTAAGAAATATAAAACCATGTACCTTTCTTCAACACCTTCCTAAGGTTTGATAAATTGATTATCCCCCCATATCTCATCTAAGAATAAGTCTAGAATCTCCTCAGGATAAGTATTCAATTCTTAACCAATTGCAAATTCATCCTCATCAAGGATATTATAATTGAGGTTTATACTATTTGGCTGATAAGGCTCAATGTGGAATTGTGCCATGGGCTCAGCCTTGATTGATACTCTAGTCTCATACCTTGTCCTATAATCCATGTAGGACCAATCTGCTACTAGATAGCCTATTATCTTTGATGTCAAATCTCTATATAAGCATAGAGAAAAATGAGAATGCACCTCTGGAACCAACACATCTTGAGCCACTAAAACACTAGGATGAGCATATAGGGTCAAGATGAGACCTTTGATAATGCCAACTGGTTTGGTGGAAGATCCATCAATCTACAAAGCTCCCTTAGATTGAGGTTCATACTTTAAACTAAGTTGGTCTACTAATTAATTTGGCATCACCAAAGTACTTGCTCCACTATTTACCATGTAGTTATGTACCAAGGAGTCACCAATGATTAATGAAATTTATAACAAAGGAGGTTTGACCACCTTACTTGATCCTTCTCCCATAGGACCTTGGGTTTCATTGGTGAGGACCTTAGTTTATTTGTTAGGTTGTTTGCTTACAGTTGTTGTAACACCTATCTTAGACAAACCTTCTTGAAGGAAATCAACTTGATTGGGCATGGAAATCATGTCCCACATTAGTACACTCACACTATATTTATGCATTTGCTCAAAAATGTTGATTGGTGGACCACCAACCTTCACCTATGATTTGGAGGACACTATTGTTGTTTGTTGAATTTGTGAGTTTTGTGGATCAAAATGGGTCCCTTGATTCTAATTCTTTATAGCTATTAGAACCTTTGGAATAGTAGTAGGTCCACTTGGATTTGATAGTAATGGGGTAATAGTAGGGGGATCTTTGACTGCCTCTTGATTACCATCCATATTCCTTCTTTTGAACCTTGTATTAGCTATCATTGGAATGTATGTTTGGCTAGAACTGGCCTACTGATTGAGTGCATATCACTCTTCTTGCTCACTAATGACCATTGTAGCATCTAGTTGGTTTGCTACTTAATTAGATCCTTAATCTTATAGAGAATGTCCTAGTTTTTTCATTGTGGGGATCTCTATGTTTTAAGCCATTAAGGCTTTATTGTATCCATAGGTGATAGCCTTTTGCCATTAGTCATTAAATGCCTAGTTAAAACCATTAGTTAGAACAATAGATTACCCAAAAGATTGATCCCAAGGTATGGTCCCTTCAAGCTCTTGAGCCATATTGTTTTGAATAGGAACCAAGGAGTTGGAAGATCTTGTGATATTTGGGTTATAGCTACTCTGCTTATTGTATCTAGGTTGTCCTTTCCCTTGCTCACAGTTCTAGTTTTAGAAATTTCCCTTGTAGGGTGGCCTATTTGCATGATAAGACTATTATTGAGGCTGATATGGAGCTTGATAAGGTTTATTGAACTAATATTTCTACCTTTTAACATTTACCACATCATTTCCCAAGGATTGGAGCATGCTCTTAAGTTTTAGGTAGTTTTTATGTTCTTAAGAGTCACTTAATCTGCTAGTGGAGGCCTTTTCCTACTTAGGTGAAGGTATAGTATAAATTGTTGGAGTTGGAAGAATAAAATCAAGTGGGGGAATAACTATAGGGGTGGTCTAATTTTAGGTAAAAGAGGCATTGGGTGTCTAGGAGTAAGGTTTCTAGCCTAAACTAGGCAATTTTCTACTTTAATATCCACCTCATAAGCATCTGGCAATATGTCACCTCTAATAGATTGGATCATTATAGTTATATCACCATTTAGAGGCTTCAAGTAGTATATGAACACAAAGTTAGGGGATGGTCAAATAGAGGCTAGAATTCTATCCTAATCTCTTTGGAATCTTATGTTGAAGTCTTGCATGACTTCATAGGGGGCTCTCTTGATTGTGGTAAGTTGTTCTACTATTGACAAATGGTCACTCTTGTCTACAAATCTATTACATACAGACACTCCTAGATTATTCCATGATTGAATAGAATTAGGAGATAATCCTCTATACTAATTTAAATATTTTCCCTAAAGGGATATATATAACAGTCTAATAGCTATATTTTCTATAATGAGATTATGGATATTGTAAAATTGGTTATGTCATTGATATGTTTAGTAGGGGTTATTGCTTGGTCTCTAATAAAATATGGGAGGATTTTGAGAGATGATAATGGCATGGGATCATATTTTGGTAGATTCAAAGGGCATTGTCCACTGAATCCTACAAAATATCTTTAGGGAATCATGGTAATAGGGGTAACTATCAAGAGGTTGCTTGCAAGAGTAGGCCTTGAGACTGGGTTAGGAAAAGGTTTCCTTACATATGGTAGAGTATTCATGAACCTTAACCTTTTGGCTAAATTTAAGGGGAGTTCAACAAGCTCAAAATTAATACCTCTAGAAGTTGATCTTATAGTCACATTTGACATGAAAGATAGTTACTGTTCTACCACCAGATTATTGAGTGTTCTTTGGAGTCACTAGATAATGAAAGATGAAAGCTATAACCACTACAAATTGATCAAACCAACATCAAAATTGACCAAACTTCCTTGAAAGTGGTCCCACCAGGCATGCCATAAACTATTGTAGGCTATAATTGCACCTTTTTGGGAGAGATTTTTAGGCTCTCTCACTCCTAGCTACAATATTGGAATAACCTCAGGCTATGGGTATCCTACAGTGAGGTTGAACCTATAAGATTTTTAATGAGGCTAGCTCCTCAAATGATTCACTTTGGATCATTTCCCACACTATAAATCTACTTACTAAGGAAAAAGGAGAGAAAGATGACATGAAAGGGAAACCTAAGCTAAGTATGGTGATGCATCGAATATGGAATGATACACTTCAGCCTAAGAAAATTAATGACTACTAATGAATTAAAAAAAAACATGGACTAATCGGATCCTATCTCAAGGCCACCAACATAAGTATTTTATGTGTAGGTCAAAATAAAACCCTATAATTTGAAGGACATAAGGAAATAGGTCGGTATGAGACACTACAAGCTCATGACACTTCAAGAAGGCATTGATGTTTAACACTTCACACAACCTACAAAGAACCAAAAGAATTGAATAAAGGTGCATGGAAGATTCATAGATGATGAAAATAGACATACATTCTACAAGTTAAAAACCCAATAATGCACACTTGACTTCAAACTAGAATCAAAAAAATCATCTTATTACTTTAAAATAGTGTTAGAAGGTAATGTTGATAGAGTAACTCTATTACCAGTCAATGGATATCCTTTTAGACTCAAAAGCCTCTATATATATCAAAAAGGGATGAGCAAAGACAGGGATTACATGAGAAAATTGAGAGGGGGATCATAAATGGATATAACCACCATTATTATCCTTGAGCTCTTTTGCATTCAAAGCATGCAACTACCTTGAGCATGAGATAAACATCCAAGATCATCACAAATCTCCTCAAGCCACTCCTGCATTCAAGTCTCCCTTTTTGGAATTAAGAGAGCCATGTCGAAGGTAGATGTATGTCTTCATCAAGTGTAAATGTTTTGATCTTTGCATTAAAAAATTGGTGTGTTCCTTAACTTTATATTTCATGTATGTATCAAGATGAAATCCCCATATCTTTGAATCTAGACCGAGCCATGTTGCTTCTACATTAAGTGGGTATTTATCAGAGATGATGGAAATGTTAAAGGATGAGGGCCTCTCCATTAATTCCATATGCCAACTCTTACTTTGGAACCTAGACTAGATCTTTCCTATAAATGGAAAACCAATCTGAGGACATTGGTTTTCCTATATCCATTTATGTCAATGTAGCTTCTTTTGATCTTTATTAGGTCTAGATGGCCTATTTCATGAGACCTATCTTTGATGTGTGCATAAACATTTCAATCTTTTCAAATCCAAATAGCTACTTGAATGGGTTTATATTTTGATATTTATAGGCCTATTATGGGATATTTGAATCCCAATGACTATTTTCTAAGCTTAAACTTTGACACTGGTTTGAACATTATTAATCCTGTTGGGTCATTTCCTTCGAACACTTTCTTGTGGTCCTTTTTATTTTGGGACTTTTTCTTTCAGACAATTTACTTGAATAATTTATGTAGACTTTTTCCTTGAAGGAATTAAACTTCAAAAATTTTGAGAATGACCCTTTAGATTTTGAAAAGTCTTTTGGAGAAGAGCCCTTTCTGAAGGAAAAGTATCTTTTAGCCACTTTGAAAATTCCCTTTTCCAAAGGGAAAGTACCCTTAAGAACTTTTGTAAATTTCCTTTGGTTATTTGAAATGAATCATCAACTTTTTTGGAAAAATACCCTTCAAACAAATTTGCTTAGGCTAGTTTCTTGAAAGAAAAAGTCTTTAGGACATTTGGAAAGGTCTACTTCCTCAAAATATACCCTTCAAAATTGATGCATAAGATACTTTGTCATGGAAATGAATCTTTGAAAAAAGTGTTTTGGCCCTTTAGAACTTGAAAATGTCCCTTTTTACTAATAAAATCACCCTTTAGCATTTGGGAAATGGTCTCTTAGTTTTTTTTGTTTTGGCACTTCTTCCCGATAGAATTCCTTTGAAATTTTTTCCTTCAACGTTTTGTAAAATAATTTTTGGATTTTTGTCCTTGGGAACTTTTCCAAAAAATTACCTTTGGACTTCTTGCTAAGTATCCTTTGGAAATTTAGTTTTAGACTATTTTCTTGAGAAAATCCCTTCAGGAAAATTGTCTTGGCCACTTCGCTTTGAAAAAGATACCCTTCAAAACTTTTTCTTGGTAAACTTATTGGGAGAAAAATCCTTCAAGCCTTTTTTTTTAGACAAAATTTCTAAAATAATTCTAATACTTAGCCAAAAATACCTAAAACAAATTTCTTGAAAGAAATAGGTCTTTAGGGAAATTGTTGTGAAATAATTTCCTTGAAAGAATTAAATCTTTGTATTTTACTTTGGACATTTTGTCTAAAAGAATTATCGATTCAAAAACTTTGTCTCAAACAACCTGTCTAAAAGAATTCAACACTAAGCCAAAAAAAAGGGTCCTAAAATAAATTATCTTAGCCAAGAAAAGGCCAAAAGAATTCCAAAGTAAAGACCTAGCCCATAAGGCTTTGTACTTAGCTTTTCTAAGGTCTGTAAGCCCTTCCAGACTTATTCATGAAACTATTGTTTGACCTTCAAGATTTATAACTTTACTCATATTTTTCATCTAGGCACAAGCTTAGTATGTGGGCCAAAAAATGGCCAACATCTCACTTTCAGAAGAACTTTCTTTAGCTTCATCAATGTTGTGAGCTTCAAAGACCCCAAAATTAGTCAAGAAATCTAGAATTTATTGATCATCATTGAAGACATAAAAATGATTCAAATTATCTAGGACTGATAGGCATGGTACTAGATCAATGGTGAATTTTGGGGAATCATGATTGGGTATGAGATTAGCTGCAGTCGAGGCAAGCTCATCAGTAAATTTTTTTTCTTCCCTAGGGATAGACATGATGTTGAAAGGATCAAAAGATTCCACCAAGTCCCAAATTACGAACTTGTACCTCTTAAGGTAAGATAGATTACATTGGGACTTTATCCTTACTTGATTGACCACAAGTTCAAAATCTCCATAAACAAGGAGTTCCTTGACTTTATGTTTAATAGCAAGTTATAATTCTAAGATGCGAGCTTCATATTTAGCCAAATTGTTAGTGCATGGGAATTCTAGCCTATAGGATGCATGATATTGATTTTTTACAAGGTTTATTAATACAATACTAGCCCCTAATCTTCATTTTCACCTAGCAACATCAACATATAATTTCCATAGGCCAAGTATAGGAGGAGGGTCTTTGGAACTAGGTTATTTTGTAGTTTCTAAAGTGAAAACTCCTAGATCAGAGTCAAGGAAGTTTACCCTTTCATTGATATCATTATGTTATGTTATCATGTGTCTCATTTTGGGCTCTTTTACCACCCTTATCTGACTTGGCACACCTTTATAAGGCAGCCATAAGCATGAGAAATCAGTAGACATGTATCTAATTAAGGCCTTAGTCCATTCTCTACTCAAAAGCAATCCATAAGCACTAGAAATATCTACCACTTATATGATAATGAATTGTTGAACCATTGGTTCATTATCCAATTGCATATGTACATTTAATAACTCTCCAATGACTTTAACTCTTGACTTGTCCAATTATGTGACCACCCTATCAGACTTGATTGGGGTTAGCCCAAGTTGTTCACATATCCCAATACACATGATGTTGGTTGAGGCTCTAGAATACAAAAGGCAATTATGGACATTCTTCCCAAATATCCTAACTATGAGAAATAAGGTTGGAAACTCTGATTTGATTACTTGCATAGTCACATTTTCACTATCACTCTTCAGAGGATTCCTAGGTTTCTTGGATAATGATTACAATAATAAGTCCTTTTGTTCTATAATCTATGTTAGTTCATGTAGAGTGATGTTGGCTTTGATATTTTTCATATATTCCATAATGTTGTAACTAGTTTTGCATGAAGGTTCAGTAGTATGTTTGGAAGAATTGCCCTTAAGTGGTTGTGGATCATTCCTTGATATGGTATCTAAAGGAGTCCTATAATTATTAGGGGGAGTTGAAGTAGTCAATGGCTAATTTTGTTCTCTATTTATTAAAGGGTATGTCTTTAAGAATTAATATAATGATTGAATCTATTTAGGAATATTCTTAGGTTCATTATCCTCTTGGAAATGGAATTGAAATGCCTCTACCATGTACAGTTGGTCAGATGGTTGGGATCTAAAAGGCCTTGTAGTAGTATCTTTATTTAGGACTACTTCAAATGTGTCAAGTTCTTCTGGTAAAGCTTGAAAGGCTTTTAAAAACTCAATGCAATCAATCTCACCAAGCTTAGAGGTGGCATGCACCCTATAATATTTTAGCAAAGTAATATCAGTGATATTCATATCCATGGTCTTCTTACTAGAAGAAGGCTCACTAGCTTTGTTTTTGTAGAATCTATTATTATAAAATCTATATATAGGCCTATTGAACTTTTGGAAGGTGAAGTTCCTTCTAGAGTTGTCATTAGCATTTCCAACTTATTTTTGTAGTTTTAACAAATCTATGTTGAGCTTCTGGACCATTTTTAATATAGATTAATTCTCATTCTTGGGGATTTTAGAGATTTAGACTTGGCTATTATTTGTTCCATTAACTGCAACTAAATCCTTTTGGTCACTGGTGTGAGATCTAGTAGTATCTGGATTACTCAAGAAACCTAAGTTATAATTAGGAGTAGCATGGCTAGTACATAATACATTCAAAGTAGGGAGTTGGTTCAAGGCTATAATATTTTTGGTTATTGTTTGGGAAAAGGTTAAATACAAGCATCTAGGGGTTAATGTTTGGGATAGAATAAGCCATCTGCCCTTGGGGCTACATTTGGTCACTAATAGCCATTGCTTCAGCATAAGCTTGGGCCAATGTGTTGATAGCTAGGAGGGCCCTTTTTAGAAACACAAAAGTCATAGGGTCCACTGCATCTTTGTAAACTTTTAAAGATAAAGCCTCATTAGGTTTGTATGGTTCCATGGTTAAACTAAACATCTTTTGGAACCTATCATTGAAGGATCTAATATATTCATTTTCATCCCTCTTAATATTTATGGATTGGTGATAAATGACATAGGGGCTTATGATGTTTCCAAATTGATTAATAAAGATAGTGTCAAATTTATTCTATGATGTAATACAATTATCTAGCAAATTGAGGAACCATTCATATGCAGTATCCTTGAATGTAAATGGAAATAACCTACATGTTACATCTTCATGGATAAAATTTAATAATATTAAAGAAACCTTTAAATATTTAACATATTCATTTGTAATTGCAACACCAATTAGACTAAATATTGGCGAGTGCATTTCAAGATTACGTGGTAAGTCATGAACTACACCTGGTACATTGATGGGGAAACTTCCAAGCCATGCCATATCTAGATTAATATGTAATGTAGGATCCCATTACAAGGGTGAAGACGGTAAATACTTGGAATTCCTATGCCTTCCACTATCTTTCCTAGTTCTTCTATGGGTTTCTAGCTCGAGTAAGGGTTTTTTGGTCTCTAAATGTGATTTGGTCTTGATACTTGGAAATTCTAGCTTGAATATTAAGGATCTTATTTGAAATATAATGTGTCAAGTTATATTTCACAAATAAAAATAATCAACCTTCACACTAAGCTTATTTTGTAAATATTTACTCATAAAGGGACAAAGGACACTGATCTTTGACTAAGCAAGGTCAAAAATGTGTTGAATTATGCAAAGATGACCATTATTTTCCACCTGTGACTTAAGTAAACTTAAGAATCATAAATAATTTTCAATCTTCAACTAAAATAAACCATCCTAATCTTAAAGACTATGAATCCTTAAAACCTGAAGCTATCTTTACAAGAATTTAACAATTTATTTATAGAAAACTAAGATCTTTGCCTTACGAATCACAAAGATAGGTGGGAAACCATTTAAAGATCAAAGATATTTACACTTAGTGTGAAGAATCATTCATAAAAATTAATAATCCTTAAAACTTAATGTAATAAATATCATAATTGATCAAATGGCCCTCCTTCTAGTGCCAATAGAAGCTTTTCCTATTGATGCTTCTAACTACCTCACAAATTCTCTTAGTGTTGATGAACACTTCACGTTTTAGGATCCTAAATATCCAAGGCATGAGTTGAAGTTAGTGATAATTTGGGATGTCTATGGTGGAATAGAAGCAGAGTGTGAGAGCTATCGACAATATTCATTTAATTTGGTGGTTGGGAACCACTAGGGTCTAGTACTTGAATATTTTTCATATTTCTTGATCTACAAACTAAGCTAAATGGATATTAACAATGATCTTAAAATAAAGTGAGATTATGGTAGTTGACCTTATATATTTATTTAATAGGGTTATGAGGATCCTAATGCCTTCCCTAAATTATATAATAATGATTCTCTTATCATGGTTCTTATATATGTGGGTTCCTTGGTTTAACTAGGGTCTTAGAATAGTGTCTAAATTATGCTTGGTTGTCCACTCCTTAATGGTAGGGATGTCTATATGAGCCCTAGGGAGTTTATAATATCCTTTAAAAGATATAAGGGCAATGTATGCTATCCATTTTGACACATCTTCCCTAACTATCCAATCACCATCAACTCTACAATCAACAAACATAAGAGTAAGGACATCAATGCAATGGAGTACCTCTAGTTTTACAGTCATTCGATGAAGACCAAACATCTAAATTACAACCAGGTCATCAAATTTCCTCTTGGTTACTACAATCCTTTTCTCATTGTAAGTTAGGGGATGCACTTATTCAATAACAAATAATATCTTTGACTAGTTCCTCATTCCATTGTTGAGTACCCTAGTGTCCAATTTTGTATCTCTAAAACATCTTCCCTCATTATCTATAGACAAATATATTTCAGCCTCCCCATTCTATTATTGCCTAGTTGCTTCCATGGTTCCTTAATTTCCTTAAGTGTATGACTAGTTTTCCTTTGCTTAGGATAAAATTCAAGCTTATTTTAATGCAATTACATCTCAATAATCAAGAATTAGGGATTTATGTCATTCTATTAGGGTTTCTTGGAGATTTAATGGTGAAGATCATGGACTTCATTAATACATTTATGCCTTAGATATTATGGATAGCCTTTATTTTTTAAATCTTGTTCTTTTAGGTGTGCCAAATCATTGGATTTATCATTTATTACTTACATGGAGTCGATGTGGCTTTCCTAGGCTTATTCCTATGGCATCCCCACAAAATTTCCTTTGAAAACTAGGCATTGGTTTTCAAATCAAGTCTTTATTTTCATTTTATCAGATCAAGATCTCCAAATAAGCATGAACCATTGATGAAGATCTTGGAGGTTTCCTTTGATTGTATTTTGGTGTTAAGATGAGTATGGTTCTTTCACATGTCGATCCATCGAGCTCTAGCATCTTTGGTTGAAAAGTCATCTTTAATTTCACTCCATTATATCAAAACCTCTGATGAAGTGTAGTTCATTAGATCTTATGAGATGTACATAGTCATGTACCAAGGCCTTAGTAAAACTTTAGGTCCAAAAATGCATTCCCAATATTTATCTATGTTGATAAACACTAATAAACTTAGGTTAAATTATTTTATGCTCAATTTTCTCCATCAATGTGTTAAGGTTCCTTCTAAAAGGTTAATTAAAAATACCCCCTCTACTTAGTAAAAAAGGTTGGCTGATGTTAAATTTGATGACCTTACTACCATCAAATATGTCCTCGTAGATGTCAAATGATGGGAGTGAGACTATCACTTTTAAGCTTATATTTTGGTCTATGAGAGCCTAGGTTTTAATCTTAATGTCATATTATGTTTACAAACACAATTATTCTTCAATTTTAAATTATGGCCTTAGTCCAATGACCATGTTTCATGGCTTATTTATTGAAGAATTCACACCATTAGATTAGATCTCTAGGGAAGCGAGGGTCGTTGGATCAAGATCTACATGCTCATTAGTGATTGGTTCAGCTCAGGGTGGATCCCTTTGATTGGTGTTGGCTCATGCCATTGGATCAAGACCTTTGATATGGTGAGATCTATTGATTGTGATCTAAGAGGTTGGAGTTGATTGGTTTTCAATATCAGGACCTCATCTATCTTCACACTATCAGATCAAAACATTTGAGTGAATGTGGATCATTAGATCTGTAAAGTACATGAAATTTAAGTTAGTCCAATGGATTATGCATAGGGTTAAATTAAATGATTAGTCCTAATTCAATCATATAAATAAATATGATGAATCTTAAAGATAAGTTTTATTATGCTAATCCTAATGTCAAAAACATTAATGTGGTTCCCTTTGATCTTATGTAAAAGTTTAGATGAGGTTTAACTTGATAGTCTCACTAATGTCAAAGACATCCTCACAAATGTCAAATGATGGGAGTGAGAATGTTAAATTAAATCCCATAGGAGCTTTTCATAAAGCATGAGGTTGATGTGTGGTTCCTTCATAGTGATCTCTCACCATTATATTAGATTAGTGATGTAATGAGAGTCATTGGATCTGTGATCAAATCAAATCATTGAGTTAAAATCTGATAAGTATAATGGTTTAGACTAAGGTTCTAATCTCAAGGTGTTGTTTATGTTGATAAACATAGAGATATTTAAGATTGGAACTTAGGCTAAACATTAATAAAAGACTTGGCTATGTATGAATGGAACCCATAGACTAATAATTAAGCAAGGTTAGGAGGCCAACAAAAAAGGGGGAAATAAAAGGACCAAGTGTGATTTTATATTATGGTTTGGTTATGTCAAAAGCATGATCAAACCTTAATATAAAATTAGACTCAGGGTTTTCTAAAGAGGAAATATAGTTTATCATTAGGATTTTCCTACCAATTTTTGAATTCAAATGATAGGGTTTTCTACATTAAAACCCTACCTTCATAGAACCTACATTTTGTCATTTGAAGACAACCATTATTCAATTTGGTCAATAAATCATAATCAGAATTAGATATGTAAAGGTTTATGCCTTTACAAGTGGACATTCTTCAAATTCCAAGAAAGAATGACCTTTTTCAATGCTAATTCAAGGTACAAATTTTCTAAAACATTCACAAGGGTCCCTATTTTTCAAAAGCATAAAAATGGGGGTATCTTGGTCCCAACACATAATTCAAGTCTCTTAGGGGAAGATCTTTTAGCCATCTATCCTCCAAAAATCTAACACTGTTTCCATCCTCAATCTTATATCTAATGCCTCTATGGAGGAGACCACAAGTTTTGGGAGTCCTATTCCACATAATTGATCCTTTAGGAAAACCCTATTCCATTAGTATCTTCCTACCAATATTCCCATTGATATACTTAGTTGTCATGATGTCACCCCAATCCTTATTCCCTTGATTAAGGTTCCACCCTATATTTTCCATGAGGGCTTTGTTCATGAGATTTAATCTTCTTAAACTGATTCTTCCCTAATATTTGGGAGCGCAAACCTTTTCCCATCCTACCAACACAATCATCTTCTTTTCTTCCACCCCTGACCATAAGAATTTCTTTTATATCTACATAATCTTCTTAGCCACAAATATTAGGATTTTGAATAGATTAAGGAATTAGTAATGGATGCCTTAAACAAAATCTTTGAGTTGAAACTTGCCAGCTTGACTCAATACGGATCCTTTCTAACCCACCAACTTTCTCTGCATCCTTTCAATAATCATGTTCTGGTAATTAGAGGTGACTTTAGTAATCATAATTGGAAGCCCAAGATAGGTGGTAGGTAACCTCTCACTAGATCATCCTAAAGTTCTGGTGATTTTCTAATGAAGGTCTCCCTAAGTATTTAAGAAATAGATATGGCTTTTCTCAAAATTGATACATTATCTAGAAGCCCCTTCTTAAGTGTTAAGTAGTTTTTTCCATCTTCTTGCTTCTACTACATAAACAGTTCCAAATAATATAGTGTCATCAATAAACTATTAAATAACCAATGGTTGGGTTATGAAAGTAGGCTTAATGCCTCTAAAATAACTGTACATTAGTAAGTTACTAGCATTCCTACCTAGGACTTCTACCAACAAGATGAAGAGATAGGAAGAAAGTGGGTCTCCCTGTCTGAGGCCTCTCCTTAAGAGGAAATAGCCTTTGGGAGAGCCATTAACTAAAATAGAAAAATTGACTATGGAAATACACTCCTTCACCAAGTTAATCACTCAATCTTGAAATCCAAATTTCTTGAGTACTCTAATCATAAATTCCCAATTGAATCTATCGTACACTTTAGATATATCTAATTTTAATATCATACTTTCGGTTTTGATTTTGGAGATTGAATGAATTATTTCATGGGTGGTGATAGCCACATCTAAAATTTACTTGCCTAGAACCAATCCATTCTAGCTAAGGATAATGAGTTTGTCTAAAAGTGGTTGAAGTATAAAGACTAAAATCTTAGTGAAATTTTTGTACACCATATTACAAACATTGATTTGTCTAAATTCCAACATGGAGGAGGCATCCATCTTATTCAATACCAAGGCTATAAATTTACTATTCAACTATTATAGGAGTCTACCTATTTGAAAAAATCCTTTGGTTGCATTTGTGATATCCTTCCCAATAACATCTTAGAATGTTTGGAAGAAAGTTAGGGGGAACCCATATAGGTCAAGAGCTTTGAAAGCTCCTATTAAGAAGACAACAACCCTAACTTTCTCCTTCATAATTGGTTTAGTTAGCAGGCTATTATCCTCATCAGATAAAATGGTGGGAATAGGATCCAAAAGGAACTTGTTATCTCCTTGTGGAGTGTTGACATATTGGGCTATCAAAAGGTTCTCAAAGTAATTAGAGTCTAGCTTCCCTATTTCCTCATCATCTTATTCCATATCCCCATTCTCATTCTAAGGTTGAATATGTCTAAGACCATACCTTGCATTACATAGATACCTTGCATTACACTTACACAATACGATACATTGTGTAGCAGTGAAAAGTTAAAATCTTCTCCTTCTCCCTTTCTTAATGAGTATGTGAATGATACTTCTTCTACTCTTACATCTTTAAATGAATTAAATTTTAATTTTGAGTAACAATGTGATAATGATTATTATTATTATTATTATTATTATTATTATTATTATTATGAAAATGATATATAATCTACAACTTCTACTTCTTCTCTTACTTCACATGTTTCTCTTGTTCAACCAAACATTAGCTCACATGTTAAAACACACACACACACACACACACACACACACACACACACACACACACACACACACACTTATCTACATAATTTTAATTCACTAGAATATAATTTACCTTCCATTCAAACTAACAATATAAAAGATACAAATGAATCCCCCTTAAAACCCCTTACTACAGTAGAACCTAGTTCTCAAACAAACCTAAATGAGGGTGATAAATTATTTCCCTCTAACTAGGTCAAAGCTATCACACTTCCAAAGTTATTAAGATCACACCAACTCTTCCTCAGTAAAAATTCCAATCTTATTTACCAATGGCTAAAATAAATAATAAAATTTAAGCATTAAATGAACCCTACATAGTGATAATATACCTTCATAAATGTTAATTTATTTAATGCATGTTGTAGGTACTTTTTAAAACCAAGTGAATCATCTAACTTTAGATAATGAGGCATATAGATCTTAGGATTATGCCAATGTTATCTATCATAATCTTATTTCATGAAGAATTGCAACTATGATGTTGCCACATAACTTTTAGATACTAGTGTTACTTATCTTTGATAGACAAGTTGATCCATGTTTACATCATCACGATTATGATAAATCCATGAATCATGTTACAAATAAGTTAATCCTTCTACAAATGTTTCCAAAGTTACTAAAGGATAAAGTATTAGACTGGTTCCACCATACACTCCCTAGTGTATGTTTACATACATATGACAAACTAGAGGTAGCCTTCCTTGGGTATTATATATAGAATAAGGGACCTATAGTCACACATGAGAAATTAGATTCACTACATCAAGGTGAGATATGTCCTACCTCAAAGTAAATTCTATAGTTCAAAGCTTGTTTGATTTAGTTAATTTATCAACCAATGGATTTAGAAATGCAATACATCTTTGCTAGAGGTTTAATTTATCCTCTCAAGGATAGATTTCTATATCAAACATATAAATCATTCAGACATCTGTGTAATGCATATATCTCATTATAGGCACATTGGGATTAGTTGTTACACTATCAAAGGCATATTTGGCTTTAGATGCTTTAACACCTTAGTCATCAAATTTGGTACAAGATCTTACTACACTTCTAACTTAGAAACTAGTGGAAATCAAACAACCAATAAAAATAATCAGTAAGGGAAAATAACCACTCTATACAACACAACCTATAGTGATTAGCACATGGTATATATGTGGATGGGTTATACAATTTTTAGATAAGGCTAGGACTCATGACATTTTACTTACACTACTAGATGAGGGTATGATTATAGTTCCCTCAACTACTCATCATCCACCTTACCATTTACACTAGGTACCACATAAGCATTACTATAATTTTCACTATATTAATGGACATTCAGATTATCATTGATATGTACTTAGATCTTGTATTGATTAGTATGTTAGTAGAGGCATCATAAAGCTCACATAGGGGGCATCAATCCCTCATTCATCATACTCCCCTAGATCACACTCCTCTATGATAGAGTTATCCCAGGGTATTCCTTTTAAATAACCATTTATTACTCTTTGTATGAGACCTATGACTTATAGGATGGTTATTTATTAGTAGTCTCTTACATCACAGACTTAACAATGATGGTAACCAGTTCTTAGAGTTTAAAATGCACCTTAAATGCATACAATAATTAATATATTTGGGAACAACTAGATACCCAAAGGCATAATGTCAGTATAGACACCAATTAAAATATTTAAAAATAATTATAAAGCTTAGAATGTACCTCCCATGCATCAATCAATTAAGATATTTTGGAATATCTATCAAACCAAGGCTATAGTTTTAGTTCAAAACTGATAAATATTTATGGTAATTAGTCTCGAGATCATAATCCAACTTTAATAATAACACTAATTAAAATATTTGAAATAAATTAGGTAATTTAGATTATAGTTATAGAGTGATAACCAATCAATATTTTTGCATCAAAGTCTACATAATTGTCCACTAGAATTTTATCATAGGTAGCTCCATTTTCATAGTCTACATCTACACCAATATAACATGAGAAGTATGGTCATTAGTTCTCCAAGCCATTAGGTTTTAGATATGGAATCTATCCATCATAGGGTATACACATAGACATCTTATGAGATATAAACGATTAATAAACAAACACCATATACAAATATAAAAACTTAAATATCCTAAAAATGTGCCTAAAACATTCATAACACATATAAATCAACATTACTCTAATGGAAATAAAACTGTAAACATCAAACATTTCAAATAAATAACCAAATTTAAACACAAAATAAATTACACAATCTAAAATAGATCCAAATACTAATAAATAATGCCAAATTACATAACAACCATATCCATATATATAACTCATAACATAATTTCAAATACAAATGTGAGGCATCACTCAATGATGCAAACATGATTGTTGGGACCAAATCCCTCAATCTCACTCTCAAACACATCAACACTATAAATAGAGGCCCCATTATCTCCATGAGACCTTGATCTAAGGCTATACCTACTCTCTCTCTCTCAATACATATCTAACTCATCCCTATACTCAGCATAATCTCATTGAACTAGTATATAATCATCTATTATTTGATTACTCACCCCACCTAGAGCATTAGGAGAGGGCATGGTTCACCTCTATAGCTCTACATGTAACTCATCTCTATATATTATTATTTTCCTATATGAGGTAGTCACTATTATTACATGATCAAATAAATGTACATGCCCTCCATCTGCATTGGTGGCCCACTCCACCAATCCATCATCCATGATATCATCTGAAATATGCCTTGTCAACTCATGGAGCATCAACTTGATGGTAAACTCCCAAGAATCATTCTCTCCTACACCTACAAGTTTCCATATAATTAATAAGAATCCTTTTATCTCAAAACACATGATTAAATTACATAGAACATATAAATAGACTATCTAATTTACCATCCATAACCCTTAGGGGCTCTACATCTAATACCTCTTCGATGACCATCCCATCTCTCAAGAATAAAGGTGCCTACTTATGCTCACTCCAATAGGTTGAGTAAGCCTTGATCACTCTAGTGTCACCACATCTAGTACTTAGATCTTTAGATCTTACTTTATCACTAGCATAAGAGTTAGCTCAGTAATCGATGGCTTAAGCTTACTCTCTGACCTTACAAGAGCCTAATAACTCCTCAACCACACTATTAGTGTTAGGGGCATATCATGTATGATACCAAACTATCGATTGATGATCTCATATTATAACTTCTCATATACATTATCCCACTAATCATGTATCCAAAATCTCACTTGAATTTACCTCAACTATATGTTATCCTCAAGCCATCCTTGATATCCTCTATAGGGTCTCTAAACAATATCCTCTAATCTTAGATTAAATAATAACTATCGATAGTAGGTAGTAATCCTCCTCAGAGCATTCCCTATCCCAATCCATCTAGCTTTAAATACCTAAAGGTGAGACCATCTATCCCATAGGTGTACCACTGGCTTACTCACTACTATGTGCTTGTATGCCTAATAATGTAATAGTGTTAACACACTGACACCTCCACCACTCATCTCTTGAGTAAAATGGTATAGGTCCTTATATAGGTGAGATAGCATAGCTTAAACCCAATAATATACTATGCCATGATGTTCAATGTCATACACTATCTTGTGCATCTTGTATAAAATAGAGATACCAATCCCATCTATGATAATAAATGATGATAATAGCACTACTAGAAACTTATACAACTATAGAATATTTACCATAATAATAAGCATTAACAGTATGTCACTCTAACTATCTGTGTGATGAGTACCCATAGCCATAGCATAAAAATACCTAGATGCTCTATTTATAGCCCACATACTAGTCACCTCTTGTAACATAGCTCTCTATCCAAAAATAAATATTCATAAGATCCTATACACATCCTCTAATGTCATGATCATATCATTAATGGGAAACCAAAATGTACATGTATTTGCATTCCATCTCTCGCACAGTGCAATGATCATATGCTTATCCTAGAGCATAAGCTCTAGGAAAGACACATGTCACAACCCTGATCTATCAAGAACATGTATATCTACCTTAGACAAGGGTAAACCTTGGATATTCTCCATCATCTGACCATCATAAGAATCCCACATATAGGTATCAACCTGTAAACATTTCAACCAAAGCTGACATTAGTGAAACAAAAACTAATATTAGAAAATAATAACAAAATTTAGAAACTAATCAGAAATGTTAATCACTATATATAGGTCATACATGACACTATTTTTTTCTAGAGGATAGTTTCATTATATATTATCACCATACTCTAGATAGAAGTTCAAGAAGTAAGATGTTAGTGTCCAAAATGGGATAATAGTACCACATTATGCAAAACTAGTCAAAAATAGACTTTCTCTAGAAAAATTAATAACACAGTCAACTAAAATGATAAAAAATAGAAAAAATTAGGGTCCCATACTAGGTGTACCTCCTTCTCAGCTTGAATAAATGCCTCAACTCCCTCATAGTGCAAGAACCTAGTATATCATCTCCTCAGCATGTATTTCTCTCTCAAACTCAAACTTCTCACTCAAATGATGCAAATGATTTAAAAATGATTTAAAGTAACCTATTTAAATCATTAATTACTCAATTCCACCCTATTAATGTTCCCCATGTGTGACAATTTCACCAAATAATACAACTATCTTATTATTTCCATATCTCAAGAACCATGGCTTTGATTCACAAATTGTTTAGTATAATTGGACTTGATATCAATATACCCTTCCCCATATTGGTAAAACTAATACTCTCATTATTTTAAAACATATAAAATGAAAAAAATAATTACATTATATTACCTATATAATAGACCAAGTACCTATATAGCTACACACTAAATTATCAAAACTCCAACACAATCAATACATTATTCAAACCTAATATAATATAAAATTGCCAAGTAAACACCAACAAAATTAATATTTACCACTTTTGATAACATATCCTCATCACAATCTCAAATCTCTCACTAAAATAGGTGGAATATGCATAGATTGCTTCAAACACATAAAGTTACACTCAGATTTTAGACACATAGGTATCTAGAGTCACCATTTATTCAGGTTATATAGATATACATGTCTACATAGGTTTACACAGGCATCTAGTTTCACAACGTATTTAGAGATACAGACATATAGGTCTATATAGGTTTACACAAGCATTAATTTACAACTTATTTAGAGATATATACATATAGGTTTACATAGGTTTATACATGCATTTAGTTGCATAGTTTATTCATAGATACATACATACATGTCTATGTATGTTTGCACAAGCATTCAGTTGCATAGAATATCTAGAGATACAAACATATGAGTCTACTTAGGTTTACATAGGTATTCAATTTCATAGTTCTACATAGGTTTACACAATCATCTAGAGTTATAGATTTTTAGATAAACTGACACATAGGTATATATGTATATTCAGATATACACTCTATGTAGATATGTAGCTTAAACATAGGTATAAAAATTCATTTATATATTCAGATACATATCTATATCACTTATATTTCAAGATTAGGGGAATAATGCATAACATGTGTTCTTGGTTCCCATTTTTAGATTCACTAGTCTCATCACCAAATTTTCACCAGTTTGGATCACAGGGCCCTCTATAACAATTTATCCATAGTAACACACCATACTCAATTTACATTACTCAGATTTAAAGTGGGATAAAGTGAGCCTTATTTCACCACACCTTCATTTTACACTTCTTACATTCAGAGTGGGGGCAAGCAAGCCTTATTTCTCCATGCATTCAACTTACACACTTAGTTTCAATATAGGGGGAATTTATAGCATATACTTCTTTTATATATCTCACTCCAATTCTCATCCACTTTTATGGCCAATAAATGGGATAAATCTAGATTACATTCACACAAGTAAGTATAGGTATGCATTTTTATTCTCTTTTACTCTAGTACTTCCATTTCATTACATTATTAGAATAAAAGGGGAGGCAAATGTAAATAGCCTAATTTGGTCAAGCAACCACAAGTACTATGTCTTTTATTGATTTTTCTCACAAAGGGTCTTAATGATGGTTATAGGCCTTGTTTACATGGTCACCTTGAGTATTTTTATCTTTCTTATGGCCTTTTCTCATTATTTTATCACCCCTAATCATCACTTGTCACCTTTTCTTAGCCCTAAGGGCCCCTAGCCTATCATCCTTAATATTTACTCTATCCTGAGTCCTTACACATTAGTGTCATTTTTAGGATAGTATTGTCCACTTTTTCCTTTGGTGTTTAATAAGCCCTTTCACCCATGTTTGAGTCCCAACTCCTTTGTGACCCTTCTCTTATGTTTTTTATATCTTTTTCATGACATGATGGCCAAAAAATAAGGAATTATATTCATAACAAAGATCCTCATATATAAATATCCTCATAAGGCATTTTACATTAAACACTTATTATTTTGGCACTTATTACATAAAATCAATCAATAGTATAGCTCAAATACTTTGCATGCTACTCAATGTTCACACCTAGAATTTTGTATGCTTGATCAAATAAGGTCCTAGGAAAAATTCATCATAGCATATTTTGTAATTTGATGTTAAAAATTATCTAAGGGAGAACTACATGTGATCTAAGACCCCTATCACTAGGGTTAATGTAGGTAGCAGCTAGGACAACATGGTTTTTTCTCCATGTGATTGTAACATCCTAAAACCTAGTTTTTCCTTTCTTTTTGAATTTTATTATTTCATTATTTCATGTGTATAGGTATTCATTATGGTTTTGAAGAAGAATCAATTGAAACAATAACACAGATGAGCCCCCACATGATATTAAATCACCTATAGGACCTTTAAGAACTCTTACAACTTCTCTAAAAGTTGCAGATAGTCACTACAGGAGGGACACTAATGATAAGTTTAGACATTATTACCACAAGGTAATATTTTCCTAAGGGGGTGATACTATCCTACGCCAAATCTTGAAAAATAGACTATAGACAAAATATTCCTCTCTGTCTACTCAATCATCTCTAGTATTTAGATTTACAAAAAAACTCTTTACATAACTAGATAAGTCCATTACCTTGTATTTAATATTATTGTAAAGATACATAGAATCAATTAATTTCAAATTTATTCTAGATATAATATAGATCTATCCCTTTAACTAAACTTAGGATTACATAGTAAAACCCTAAATAGTTAAATCACTTGTATCACACTCAAAAGATGCATGAAACTTATGTGTGTGTATATAAATAAATGATATGTTATTTACCAACAGGGAACCAACAACATAGATGCCAAAGAGATAATAAAACATGGAAATATTGCATATTTTTAGATTTTTGAATGTTTTAATTTTTTTGGGTTTTTTATAAAGGTGTTATGAACAAGGTAAAATGCCACTAGAACCTAAGGATTTCATCAAGGATATGCCTCTATAGAGGCCCTGTATCATTTGTATCATATATATTACATAATCAATATCATTAAGATCATATAAATCCTCTATGGTATTATGATCATACCAACATTTTGTGTTATTAATATAATAAAATTGTAACTTCTTAGGTTTTTCTTAAAATTTTGATATGTCCTTTTGAGAATTCATGTATGAAAGATCAACTGCACTATAGATAGAGTTTCCTTCTTGAAAGTTTGTTTTTCTTGATTATTTTCATCATTATCAAAATTTTGTATCTCATTATGGGTTAGAGAATAGTTATGAATATTTGATTACACACTAGGAAAATATTTAATTTGTCCCTTAACTTCTTTATTTGATGATGAAAGCATAGAATTTGTATTGCTAAGATATACCAAAAATAGAAAGTATAATTTTGATTGATATATTGATAAATTAGAAACAAGAGTACTTAACTAGTTTAATGAGTGCATATTTATCTGGGTTGAAAGAAATTGGTAGTATATTGGATCAAGATCCTAGAATAGTCATCTAAATTTTAAATTTTGTATCATGTAGCCTTAGATGCTTGAATAGGATATAGATAGTTGCTTTAATATTGGTGTTTTAACTATACATAGGTATCCTATGAAATATATTGATTGGATTTATATGTGACCAACTAGATCCCTTTGGGTTTTATGTTTCCTTTCTTCATATGTATGTAAATAATGTGCATAGGGTGTCACTCTTTATCAAATGATCAAACCCTAGATTTCTCTCCCTTGGAATGACGATCAAAAAAATGCGTTAGTGGGAAAATTGTGTTGATCTACTAGAAGGACCCCTTTATCAATGGACATTACCTACATAGCCAATACTCTGAATAAGACCTCAAACTTATGTATTTATCATCTACATGTGAGATTTTATGTGTATAAGGATGAAATATGTGATAAGTGAGTACATATAGTGACCTAGTTGGTAACTTACAAAATATGTCTCATGGGCTTCTCCTTCAATACTTTATACCTACAAGAATATTAATCTTATGACTAATACATAAATACGGATGAATAGAGAAGATTTTCTCATTTGAATGCTTGATTGAGTACTTCTTGGTAAGTTACCTCTTGAGTTCCTAGTATTTTTTAGGTGAGATTTGAATTAGTGTTGATCTTTTATATATACCAATCCATTTTTAAAATATCTCACACTAAATCACTATGGCTAAATTTTAGGATACATTTTATTTTCAAAATGGATGACTTTTAGACATTAAACACTTAGATAAGGGACACCTACATCAATGTAAGCATCTATATGGGACACAATTGTTTGAAAATCTATAAAATATGTACAAATCTAAAAGTGGTAGATAATGATAATGATCAAGTTTAGATAAAATTTCACATTATAGAAGGATTAGTCATTAGAATGACATATGGTCAGACTAAGAGATAAGCAATTGATGAACAAATTGATAGTGAACTTGAGCCTTTCAATAGTGGGTAGGTCTTAGATATGAAGGGTATAACCATGATAGGTATTTTCCAAGTGTAAAATACTGAGGTGTTATATTATTGATATTTAGTGTTTACTTCCCCCCCTTTAATATAGTCATGAAATTTCTAATTTAAAGGAAAATAAAAGCATAATTGGGTGTGTATAACACACATTGCCTTTACATAAGCCCAACTTGAGTGAATTTATAGTGAATGACCTACAATAAATAATATGTTATAGTATATAATCAGTGTATGAAATCTGAAATTGAAGAATTTGAAATTCTTTAATGTAAAGAGATCAAAGTTAGGATTACACATGTGTGTTGATGCAACCATTTTTCCTTTTCAAACTTTGATTTGAAAAAAAGATTCATTATAAATCATTGGAATTTATATTAGAACATTTTTAAAAACTAAAAGTGTTTGTGTGCGTGTGTGTGTGCACACTCACACGCACGCACACACGTGTGTGTGTGTGTGTCTGTGTGTGTGTGTAAAAGATGACAACATGCCCCCAACTTTGGTAAAAGGTGAGTTTCCACAAAACCATTGAGCTTATCTCAATCATGCAATGCAATCATGCTTATAATCTAGTGAGTGTGAGTGATCCAATAAAATCACACTATATATATGGTGAGGGTGGATGATTTAATCACTTCATCTTATAAATCTTGTGACTTTAGATGATTTGATCAAGTTTAACTTATAAACTTGGTAAGATTGAGTGATTTAATCACCTCAACCTTCCAAAATGGGAACCAACTATTTCAATAGATTGGCTCAATAAAAGTCCTTAAAATTCCATCTTGGGTATGATAACAATCCATAGTAGTATTTAAAATCTATAAATAGATTTTGCAATTTTAAGTGCCCATTATCTAGCATATTCACCTCATATGTGTCTCAAGTTGAACCTAGGTATAATAATGATACCAATGTATAAAATTTTGCCATAAATGTGTATCTAAATCATATAACTATGAAATTTACCTAATTTGAAAAAAAAAATCAAATATGGAGTAAATGTTCCTATGACATGCCCCCACTAAATTTGGAGAATCTTATAATTGATGTAAGTGTGGAGAACATGTTTCCATAACATGCCCCCACTATAATCTAGATATGTTGATTAGTAAATGATTATCGAGATTATGCCTTGTTTGACATGCCCCCACTAAAATATGAAACTATGTAAATGTGGAAGCCATGTTTCTATGACATGCCCCCACTGATATGCCCTGCTTTTGAGGTGAGAGGAAGTAGAAAGTGGTATTTACCTTAGCTCAAAAATATAATATATCTATATAATTTATGTATGGATAACATAGAATACAAGAATATCATGTCTAGGTAAATATAGCAATGAGGTACATAGTATTTTATCACATCAAATCCTAAAATCCATGATGTAAATCATGGAAATGTCTACAGAATAATAGTACAAGCTCGGCAAGCAATCAAGCACACACAAAAGAGAAATCAATACCAAAATAAATAGTAATGGTCTATTTATACCTCATATAAGGGCCATGTCTAAATGCCACACAATAGAAGAGGCATGAATTAGTCAAATTTCCACAAATCATAGAATGACATATCCAAATGCCCACATATAACAAATTATGACATATTTAAATATCACAATAGGTAAACAAATTCATAAGGCCACAACCAATGGATTATATTCAAATGCTCAAGAAATCAATATAATGCAACATAATAATAATAAATGAACACACTCAATGAATTTTTAAAAATCAAATCATAGAATCATAATCAACTAACATGAGCATATCATACTAGTCCCTAGATATATGTGTTAGCAATATCATTAAGTATATAGCATATCCAGTAAACTACAAAATATGTAAGCATGGATAAAGGCATGTGTAAGTAATTAAGGTTAAACATGATAATATAAATTGATCATATAATAATATAACTTGGGTGTATCATAATCAAACAAATGTATTCCCCCAATGTACTAATAATGTGAGTAGAGGGAATGCCCAACATTCTTACATGTATATATCATGTAGTTGGATATGCCTATATCACACTCAAAAGATGTGTGAAACATATGTGTTTATATAGAAAGAAATTATATGTTATATACCAACATAGAACCAACAAAATAGATGCCAAAGAAATAATAAAACATGGAAATGTTGCATATTTTTATATTTTTTGATTTTTTTAATTTTTTGGGTATTTTGGAAAGTTCCTATGGAAAAGTTAAAATTCCACTATAACCTAAGGATATCATCAAGGATATGCCTCTATAGAGGCCCTGTATCATGTGTATCATATATGCTACATAGTCAGTACCATTAGGATCATACCAATCTTGTATTATATTAGGATCATGTTAATCTTCTATGTTATTAATATAATAAAAATGTAACTTCTTAGGTTATTCTTAAACTTATGATATATCATTTTTAGCATTCAAGTATGAAACCAACTACATTATAGATTAGAGTTTCCTTCTTGAAAGTTTATTTTTCTTGAGTATGTTTATCATTGTCAAAAAAATTGTCTCATTATGGGGTAGAGAAGAATTATGTATCTTTGATTGCACACTAGGAAAATATGTAATTTATTCCTTGACTTCTTTATATGAGGATGAAAGCATAGACTTTGTAGTATTGAGATATACCAAAAATAGAAAGTGTATTTTTCATTGATATAATGATAAATTATAAACAAGAGTACTTAATTAGTTTACTATGTTCATGCTTATTTGGGATGAAATAAACTATATGTGTATTGGATTAGGATCCTATAATACTTATCATATTCTAAACTTTTCATCATTTGGCCTTAGATGCTTTGCATCGGATCTAGACAATTGCTTCAATGTTAGTGTCTTAATTATATGTAGGTGCCCTATACATAATATTTATTAGATCTAGATGTGACCATCTAGATCCTTTTGGGTTTCCTATCACCTTTCTTTAGATGTATGCATATCATGTGCATAGGATGGTATTCACCAAGTGTAAAAGACTGAGGTGTTATGTGATTCAGAATTAGTGTTTACAATATCTTACATAAGTAGATATAAAAACAAACAAACAAAATATTTTAAAAAAATATGAAGAATGAATGTCAAAAATTTCTAATCATATTATGAAGTATGTAAAATAATGTAAATAAAAATTAAAATATCACATCAAAATGAAAATTAAGACAAATCATAATATGTAAAAAATAATTGTAAAAATAAAATATCCTATGTAAGAAAATGTGAGAGATAATTGAACAAGGATATGTGAAAAATGATGTCATACAAATATAAAAAAATTAAACTCAACTTAAATCAAACATAGAGAGAGAAACATATGATTTTAAAATACATCCAATATAAGATAAGTAAAGTCAACTTAAATCAAACAAGGACAAGATGGAAAAATAAGATAAAAATTCCTATGAGTGAAAACTCAAAATTAGTGTTTATTCTAAAATTTGATGTAAGAAATCATAACCATATAAAGACATGAGTATGATTAATAATATGGTATGGATGTTAATGGTGATGTGAGATTGTGAGGATGGCCCAATTGTATTCCCCAAGGTATTATAATGCAACTCACAAATTGAAAATTCAAGTGGCATTATAAATGGTTTAAAGGCCAATCTAAAATGGATAGGAAAGGAAAATTGATAGCTATTAAGGGGATAAAAAATAAAACATGATGAAATTTTAAAGATGCAAGTCACCATAAAGGTGATTTATAAATCCTTAATAGAGGTGAGACACTCTAGTCATGTGGGAAAGGTTAAAAGATCTCAACATCAAGGACCCAAGGAACCCCATTTAGTAGGGACAAATTTGGGCTAACAAGTGAATTATGTATATAATTCCATAAAGGATATATGCATGACAATGAAAATTATCTTACCTTCCCACAATGTGTTCTCAAACCCACATAGCCCATTACATATCCATAAGTTTACTATGAATATTGGGTACTTGTGTGAGAAAGTAGGTGGCACAAGAGGGTAAAGAGATAAAATTATGAAGACATCCTACCCCTATCTACCTACCTACCACACCCCAGTAGACCTTGACTCTATCATGAGGCCAAATATGGAGTTTGATATTTGAATAGAATAATAGATATGCCAAAAATACCATGTCTTTTATTAGGATCTAACTTTTAAGATTTAACTTAGATGTTAACTTTGCCTTTTATTAGGATTTGGATTTTTTTTTGGATTTTTCTATTTTCCTCCTTATAGATTTGTAAAAACCAAATATGGGTAATGCATATATTTAAAACAAGAGAGATTACACCTAGCATCTATAAAGGAGGACTTGAAGACCATGTTACCTAAAATACTCCTAGACTTGCCTTTGTGAAAGTGTGTAATCTCAAAACTAACCTGAGTGTTCCTCGAGTAAAAGGAAAGGAAAAGATGGGGATTGTGGAAGATCTATCCATTTTAAAACTATGATAAAATGACAAATATGATATTATATAACCATAATAAGGGATAATGTTGCATCAGAAGTGACTAAACTATGATATGAAAGGTGATAATCATGTCACTAGAGAATTTGTACTAACCTAGATAGGGTCTAGCACAAACACTAATGAGATAAATCATCCCAAAAAAGAGGGAATACTAAAAAACATAAAATAATCACAAGGAGACTAAGGCAAACTAAAAAATGGTAAAAGTGTGATGAAATAAATTATAAAGTGGTACCTAAGATCCATAAGGAAACAAAGTCTAACTATAAAGTGTTAGAAATTCTAGAAACAAAAATTGATGATACCTAGTATCCACAAGGGAAATAAAGGTCCATTGTAAAATGGTTTTAAATTATATAAAGATTATATACATGCAGAAAATTAAAGTTCTGAAACATAAGAGATGTTGATATAATAAATATATGTATAACAAGCATTAGATAATGCTAAAAAATGATAATATGAAATCTAATCATGTGACAATGTGAATTAAATGATATTAAATAATTATATACCCATAAGTGTCATGAAATATCTCAGCATACATCATCAATAAAAAATTTTAAATCCTACTACAACTAATATCTAACTCATATATTTATCTCTTATACTCTATCTGATATTCATGTTAGGATTGTCTTGTGTATGAGATCTAAATAAAAATCTCATGCACTAGAAAGAGGAGGTTTTGGATCCTCTTGATGATAATAGTCAATAAAGTTAACATATTATGCCATGACACACACATATTTTGATCTAAAGGATGGATATAGTCATAGAGTAGGTAGATTCTATGTCCTAGGTAGACAATGTGAGTGCAGATGGGAACCTTGGTTGTGGCCTCAAGAAGCCTCTAAAATTTTATCATAGACTTCCACACCAATCTTTGTGATGTTTAAAAATATAAATCCAATTTAAATATAATTCCCTTTGTTTGGGGATATAATCAAGTGTAACATTTTATGGTAATGTATTTACTAAAGTAGGAAACTTAGCTACATTGAGATGAAGTGCATCAAGGTACTAACAAATATCTTGACAATGAGTTGAATAATGCATACTAATCTCTTGAATGTAATAATAATGTCTACATTTATTATAACAAGGTGGTCAATTATCTATGGTAGGAGTTAGGCCTTGTATATTTTTTTTAGGCTAAAAAATTATAATAATCTCTACACTCTTTAGCTGAATGACTAGATATGTTGTGAAACTTTAAATATGGTTTATCCTCTTGGGTAGGTGGGTTTAGTTCTAAATCCAACCTATGGGGATAATTGTAATGGGGCATATTTTTAACCTTGTAAAATAAATAATCACTATCATATCATATAATTGTTGACTCATAAACTTGATTTTGCTTGAGATGTCTCTATTACACTTTACATTATTATTGTGAGTGACCATATAATATGAGTAATGAACCAAAATGTGTTGTTATTTATTTGGGAGACATTATAGGTTTGGGTCATATAAGTTTAGTCATCATCCCTAAAATAATAAATCTTGAAGGATTAGAGAATATAGTAAACTGGTACGGTCTAGTCATGGATTGATTTTTAAGCATATCCAAATTGGCTTCGAATTAACAAGAGTTGTATGTGAATTTAAATTTATAATGTGCTCCATCACAAACCTATGGACACCAAACAAAGGAGGAGTAATGGTATGTAAATAAAAATGATAGTTGAATCAAATGATATCAATCAAATTGATGCTAGAAGATGAAGATTTCTTGAAAGAGTGTTGGATAGAGGAATGAAACTAGATGAATTATGCATCCTTAGCTTGGATATAAACAAATTAGTATGGGTCATTAAGATTGTAAATATCATCATAACAAAGAGTGGTAATATATATATATTAAAGTCTTATATCAATATATTTCTATTGGATATATGAGAAGTGGGCTTATTAGGATGACCACAAAAGTGGTAATATCACCATTCAACTTCTTACACAAAAAAGTCACAAGATGGGTTGAAAATGAGTTATGGTGCTAGAGGAGAGATTTGATGTTTTTATTTTCAAGCTAATCTCATCAATCTCATCATCATAAATCTAGGTATTTAGATGGGATGTTACCCATAGGCTTGGGGTGACCACTCTAACCTTTATTTGAGTTGGTGAGATAATTGAGACATTGGTTTTCATGGAAGGGAATGCTAGGCAAAGGCTCAAGGGTTGAAATTTTAAAGACACCACAATTTTGGAATTATTCAAAATTCTAAGGGTTATTATCACCTTGAATATTTTAAATAACACCCTTGTAAGAAAATTTGATGTATTGAAATGAGAGAGAGGCCACAACCATCATATGATGAGTCTAATCATGGCCAAGAAAGATTTGATATGATAATTAAAAGTATTAAAATCATAACCTTGAATTTAACTATGAAAGGTGGTAATAATATAAAGATTTAAACACATATTAATGGAGGCATTTTTCTTCAATTGTATTTTTGGCACACACTTTGGGTAGATTTAAGATTACATTCTAAGTATTCTAAAATTTTGATGAATTATAAGGAGGTGATACAAGTGCCATAGCCTTCATTTATCAAGGCTCATTTGGTTTGAATTTCACCAACATGGATGCTAATGAACATTAAAGGATCATCTATATGAAGTAATCTATCATCAGGGATCATAGAGGTTATAAAAAACTTTAATGAGATAAATGCATCTGTAGTTTGTTCAACATGGATGGACATCTCTTGACATTATTATAGAAAAAATACTTTGACTTGGACAAGGTAACTTTTTGACCCATAGGTGGTGGTCAAGGATTTTTCATGTTAGATAAAATTTTCATAACTCAGTTTCTATGATGTGGAGAAGTCCACATCATCTTAAGGAACATAATTTTAAATGGGAATTTTCAAAGTCATTCTATGGGATCCCATTTATCAAAACCATTATGAGTTGGATAGAATTATTGAAGTGAATTCTGAAGTGGATCAATTTTATAAGAAACTGAGCCAAACTAATTTAATTAGGAATCAAATCATGTGATCTTGGAACTAATGGTATATTTGGGGCATGTTGAGCCAATTATATCTTCCTTTTGATTGTAGTTGGTTTCATGGATACATCAACAACATACTATATTAGCCTGGTGGATACACTATAATTAGAATAAAGGGTATAAATATACTTTATTGGCATTTTCAATACAATATAAATATAACTCATCAATGAATTAAACTATATTAGGTCAACTAATATGGTTAGACCTAATTTAGAAATAGAAAATTGTACCAAGTTGGTCGGTATAATTTGAATAGATGTTGATGGAGAAAGAAATTCCATTAGGTTGGATAATATAGTTATGAAAGAATTGAAATACATTAGGTTTACTGATATGGTCGTGAATAAATAAAACCATACCAATTTGGTCAATATAGTAGGGTTATCTAAAAGCATAAAAATTATAATTTTTTTTATTATTTGATACCTGCCAAGAGATGTAGAGGGTCATCTTAAACTATTATGTAAGTAGGATAAATAATATGAGTCTAAATGGGATAAGGATTGATATAAGATACTACATGCTTGATGTTGTTCATATTCACCAATTTTTCCTCATCATTATAATAATGAGAGTTAACCATGGTTCAACAACATTGGAATTTGGTTACGAAGGTGTTTAATTTTTATTGTTAAGTTGATAATTGGAAGTGTATTGGATTAAATGGTATATCAGGAAGGCAACAAGATTGGTTCACCAACAAGGGAGTAAGCTCTGCTAGTTTTTCTAACTAGATTATGAGAAAAGAACTACCTCAAGATATTTTCTAGAGGATTGATGAGAAAGTGTTTATTAATGTTCAAAATGGTTGATAACATGGGTAGTTTCCCCACATATAATAATAAAGTTCATTGGAAATTTATATTTATGACTCTTTGTTTTGTTATGTTTTTTTCTATTCTCACTACTTTTACCCTCTCCAACATACCTAGAGAGAAGTTTCTAGAATTGTGTGGTAGAAGACATGGTCAATTTAATATTTCTCAATATTAGAATTGTTTCAATGATATAAACGAGTGGGATGACATGAGACACTCAAGGAAAATTATCATTTCAAACTTGGGGAGCCCAAAAAACCCTATTTTAGATTAAATAGCAAGAATCAAATTTTATTTTTCCTCATGGGGCTTCCCAATAAAATAGAACCCAAAACACCTAAGGATGTAAAAAATAATGAATAATTTTAGGAGAACCTATAGATAGGGGGAATGGTTAACTTTATGCAAATAATATAAGGTCATGATAGGCATGTCTCAACCTTATTTTTTAATTCTTGAGATAACATAACTTTGAACATCAATGGAGTTTTGTTGGATATATCTAAATAACTAATCATGCATGTCATTGGCATAGAGATAGAGGTGATATCATTTTATAAAATGGGTAGAGACTATAAGAAGGATAAAACTAGATTCTTGTTGGAAGGAGAAACTCTAGAGATATATAGAATGGGTTTGATCGTGAATCCTTGTCAAGACCTTTCGAAGATGTGGCTTTCTACCTCATGTAGTATATTACATTGGAAGGTAGGTTTAATGCTTTTTGTTTTTCTATGTTCATATTTTTGAAATACTTTATCCATGTTATACCCTTGAGTCTCCCATTCTATATTTTTCTTTCTATGGAAACCTCCATTGAAAAAGTAAAAAAAGGGTAAATATATAATTCCTAGGTATGAAGGAGTAATTTTCCTCATCCATAAATTATTTAAAAGGGATGAACCAAATTACCCATGATTTCCAAAACCCCATAAAAATAAATAATATATAAGGATATATGAAATTACGAAAGTAAAGAAAAATTGGATAAAATATTCAAGAAGTAATACTTCAAAGGAAAAAGATTAAACTATAGCTAAGAATCCTTTAAATTATCAAGGCTTGGTCATTAAGACCCATTTGAGAAGTGTGGCTAAGAATCCACCTATTTTAAGTAAGAAGGTGACAAACATTGTCAAAATAGGGTAATCAACTAGGAATTTTATCATGGTTGAGGAGGTGGTTGAAGGTAAAAAAACACCAATACATATAAGGGGGATGAAAGGGAAAATATTTATTCTCCAACTAAGAAAATTGAAATAGGTAAGAGGAAAACAAGGGATGGTCTGAAGGAAAAAGAGGTGGAAGATCTAGTCATCTAGTCTCATGATCCAAATGAAAATTTCAATGTTTTGGTAGTGATAGAATTGGTTCAGATCTCCATAGATCAAAGACAAAAAAAGGATCCAAACACAAAAATAATAATAAAACACAAGAAATATTTTAAACACACTGATAATATTATTTCTCACACTCTGATATAAAACCATACAAGACATTACATATTTATAGGAATATTATTCATATAATCATGGTGATTATCTCTCCATCAATTTCTCACCGTATCCCTATGAATACACAATATAAGAAATAAATTATATTCATAATATTATTGTAACAATAGTATGACAACCTAAATATAACTAGCAAACTAATATACTATTTACCTCTCAATAAATGTCAAACTATAAAATCTAATGTAAATACTCATGTAATAAACTAATCACTAACATTTCCCCTTGAGTTTTTACATGGTGCAAAAACATTCACACTATCACCTGCAGTATGCTCACCCCTTATAGAATGTCCTATTTGACTCATGATCTTGATACAATGAAAGGTTCACTCCTTCCATGGTTTTAATCAATTTTACCACAAACCTTGACATGAATAGGACCCATCAACTATTCACCTCTAGTGTTTTTCTAGATCTACCACAAACATTTTCAAGATCTATGAACTGACTTACATTGGTGATTTTGTCCTTTCACTATGTTTTTACATCAGGGAATTATGTTTGGAATTTACTCATTAATTAAATTACTTAAATAAGCATGTACTTATATTCTTATTTTGAAAACACACAGTGGAAACTATAAAAACACACCACATAAAATGTCACCAAATCTTCTTGGGCCCCATCATTGGTGACTGACGAGAGGCTATGGAACCTCTAGCCTCCATTTCCTCCTTCCTCTAGTTTGAAGAAGCTACTTACTCAGCAAGAATGTTAATGAAGCTCAATTTCATGTCACTTTGAATGTAATGGGATCCCCCTATAAGATTGACAAATTTTACATTTGACTTGGGATATTGTATACAAGCGATATTGCATCCTTGTACATTTGAATACTTTTGAACATGACTCTAACTCTTGATTTTGACACTTTTAAGACTTTTGATGAATTTTTGACAATGGGCCCAAATACACACACATAAAAATCATAGACAATTATTGAGACTATATATGACATTAGTTTTTTAATAATAATTTAATTATAAATCTATTTAAAATACTATTGACACTTTTGATTTTTTATTTTAACAATTTGACGACTATGACCCATAAATAATTAAATACTACAAAAACTAGACTATTTTTGACACAGTTTATGACTCATTCACTATTTTTATATTGATGATATCACTATTAAAGACTTATAATATTTATTAAAAAACTAAGTCTAAACTCATAACATTATATCTAGTTAAATTGAACCCAACTATATGAGGTGGTTTATGAGGGAATTATATGAACTCAAAGGAAAAGTAAAACTTTTATAGTATGATAATGATACATCGGTATAGAAATAATATGATAATGATCATAATCTATAAATTTAGGGGCTTAGAGATAGAGTTAGTATCCTTGAATCTAAAAAGGATAAACTTTAAAAACATCAATTTATTGGTTAATTACAATAAGGTGGATATGCATGAAGGAATTCAAAATGTCGAGAATCTAAGAGCTCACATGGGGGAACTATTTGAAATGAGGACATCATCCAAGGGAAAGGTAAAGAACATTAAATATAGTGAATTATTCAAAGATCTTGACAAGGAAAAATTGCTTCTTCTGATTAACTCAAACTTTAAATGAATAAAAAACAATTGGGATGATGTTTCACGTAACTTGGATTTGTAGAATATTTTTTGTTCTCTTCTAACTTCTTTTTACTTCTTGCATTCCTTTTTCTACTTCAGGGTTGTATTTTGATAGTATTTTAGTTCTTTTTATGTCTATTTGTTTTGTTTCTATTGAGGACTTGGTTAGTCATTTTCTCTATTTTTTTTGTACTCCTTCTAGGGTTTGGGGACCCTAGATTAAAAATCTCCCTACCTTTAACCTTAATAAAAAATGGTAAGGTGAGTTTTATCTCTATGAAGTACATCACTCTTAACATTAGATGCATGAGCCTTTTTTAACTTATCATAGACTTGGTGTCCTTTTCTAATAATCAGTTCATGATTAAATTTTAGAATAACTAATAATTTTAAAGCTATGTGTTTGAGTTTTTTTCAACTCTCATGGGAATGACCCCAATTTTCATTTAAACCAGCAAATTTTTTAAGGGTTATATGAATAAACAATAGGATGGGAAGTGTCAAAATCTCTAGGTGAAAATTTAATAAGGCATTTACTAAACTCACCTAGAGAGAGAGGTTGTTGGTTTTCACAATTATTGACTTATGAAGGATGAAGAGGATTCTAGAATGGATTTACTTTTAAAGGTGGGGAAAACGTCCTTTCATCAGAGATTCCTAGAAAAATAAAATTGATGGTTCCCTTATAATCATAAGTTTTTGAGACACTATTTACTAATAATTCTCATTTTTATATCTCATAAATATTTGAGTCCCAAGTTTGGGTTATGAAAGCTTGAATTATCTTATAAGGAAATATTAACATTTAGATTCATCAAGGGATTCATCTAATGATTTTAGAGAATGAGTCCTAATAATATACTATAATTTGAGATTAATTGAATTGATAAAAAGGTGGAAGACATTATCTTTTGACATATTATTCTCAACTTTATTAACTAAAGATTTCCAATGATTGATAAATACTTGGGTAATGTCATTGTCTGGTTGCTTACAATTGATGAAGTAAGCCAAGTTGTTTTTAGCAAATCATTGAAACTCTTGAACCAATGTCTTAATTAATTATTCCAAGCTAGTAATGGAGTTGGACTTCAATATATTGTACTGATCTAAATCATCACTAGAATATTTTTTGGCAAGTATCTTGGTATCAACAAAAGTTTTGAGCTCAATATAGTGTTTATAAAAGTTGTTAAAGGCCTTCAAGTGAAAGTGGGATCGATGGATCCATTATAGGTGATTATAAAAGTGATACCACCTATGTCAATGTTTATAATTTGAGTGGCCAATGTTTCATTTTGGAGATGTTTGGTGACTTTATTGTGAAGTGGTGGTTGTGAAATTATATTACTATGAACATATTTATGGGGTGGGGGAATTTAGATTTGGTACTCCCCATTGAAGCTGATGAGGTTGATTTTTATTTTGAAAATTTTGGTTTTGCATTTACATCATTTGAGCACTACTTTTAGCTATAATATTGTGCATTTGGCTCATTACTTTTAATATGATTTGATTATGATTATGACCATTATAATTATAAGTGAAGGCTTGAGTATCCTATTGTTATATGCTAGACATAGAATTGACATTGGTATTAACATGGGCACTTTAGTAGGACCACTAAAAGAGAGGCCCACCATGTTAGTAAAAATACTATACATGGTGTATGTAATCATAAATACACCATGTATATAAATCAATCCTAGATCAAAGAAGATAGAGTATACCTACACTTCTGATTGGGGATACATTTGTTAAGTGGTGGTATGACAAATATAAGGATCCACTAGACCTGATTAGGGGATCACTTGTCAAAATACACCATGATAAGAAGGGTTTAAAAGCCTAAAGTCTAACATAATAATGTAACAACCCTAAAAGAATATTAATTTTAATGTTCACTCTATTCTAGTAATAAGAAAGTAAAATCTAATCTAGTGTACACCAAAGCTTATAGCACAAAGTGGGGGTTAGAAACAAAAAAACTAAACTAAGCATGCATAAAAGACATGTACTCATATTAATGTTTATGGAATCCTAATGCATGTAATAAATAATCATAAATGCATTATCTATCTACCCTTACAAAGGAGAAATAAAGTTAGGAATACTTACCTTGAAGATGAGCCCATCGAGCATCAATATATCCCTTAGCCAAGGTGATTTGCAAGAGATTATTTTGGTATGTAAGGATAAAAAAGACAAATCAGCTCTAGGCTACATAACCTATCTATGCATCTAAAAGACTTCTCCACAAGACAAGATTTGTATCTCTAAAGAAAGTATGGAACCCTAAGCTTTATTCCTCAAGTAGAATGGTCAATAAGCAAATGTTCATTTGCACTTATTCTTATTCTCTTCTCTTCTTACAAATGGTTGGAAATGAACTTGTATATATAGATAGATCTTACCATAAATCCTTCCAAATATGTTAGTTGTATAGATCAATCTAGTCCACCCTATATGTTTTTGAGAGACAAATCACTAGGTCCTGAGCTAGGTTGGCTGAAGGGATAACAAATCTTAAAGTGAAAAATACCCTTAAATATTACAAGGTTGACCCATTCGACCCTATATAGTAATCAGAAGTTGAAAACTATACAGGGTCTACCCAATCGACCTAGTATAATCAATTAAATGAAAGGGGGTCGAGGTAAAAACAAAGAGGATAAAGCATGGAAACTAACTAGAATGGGTAAGGTTGAGAAGAATAATCTTAGGGTAAACGGTTTTTAGGAGATGAGTGTGTAGATGTCAAGTGGAAAAAGGGAAAACAATCTTATGAAGCACCAATGGTATGCCCACCCCTTTCTCAGTGCACCCCTTAAGGCATGCACTCAAAGAGATTGAGACTTGATGGGTTCCTACAAGATATAAAGTGTAAATAATCAATAAAAGCTAAAAATATTATGTGTATACATATGCCCCACTATAATCTTATCATGTGTCAAGTGTAACATAGGATGGTGCTTCAAGAAATAAAACATGATAACACATAATGTTGATGCTAAGTAAAGTGTAGTAAGTAAAAAGTAAGATAAAAAAGGGTAGAATTAAAAAATGCCTACTTTTACTTACCTTAGTGCTATAGATAAAGAAGTATACTGTAAGAGAAAGTGAATGAACCCAATGTGAAGAACACTAGGTGAACCTGTAAAAGTTAGTGTAAAAAATAGACAAAAATTGAAATTTTTGGAATATAGGCATATGATAGTGGAAAAAATTATCTATGTCATCACAAATCCAATGAATTTTATAGTTTTGAAAATGGATGAGTAAAAACAAAGATATAGGCAAAAGAAGGAATCTATAGGAAAATAATTGAAGAATTTGAATTTTTAAAAATGTTTTTAAATAGGGGAAAAAGAAGTCATTTGGTTATTTTTACTTGTGAAGGAGAGAAAAAAGATCTCTAGAGATCAAATGAGCTAGGATGGCGAGGAGATGATAGGCTAGATGAGGAGGGGCTCTAGGAGCAGCACCGGGTGCACTATAAGTATGCAAATATGAATCTGAAGCTAGATTTTGAGTATTTTGTTGAATTTAGTGTATTTTTAGAAAAATGTAATTTTTAACATTTCTATATGTCAGAATCAAGCAAAATTATATTCTATAGGTAGGAAAAACTAATTAGGCAAATGCATTTGAAAGAATTAGGAAGAAAAATACAATAAGGTACTTTTTTAAGGAAAATGTAAGGGGTCAAAAGCTAAAAACAATTGGGTTGACCTAGTTAACCTAGTAGGCTAAAAATAGGCAAAATCCACACTGTCAACCTAGTAGGTGTGTGGTGACCCTATACATTTTATAGCCTGTTGACCTTGTAAAGTTTTCCAACTAATCTAAAAAGTCTAAAATGATAATGTAGTATTAGGGAGGGGAAAAGAAGAGGGTTGACTTAGATTTTTAAGTTAACCAAGCTAAAAAAGGGGAAATTTTGGTCAAACTAGGGTTGACATAGATTTTTAAGTTACCAAAGAATCAGATTTGTATGAAAATGCATACAAAAGGCCGAAAGAAGGCTAGAATGGCCTGAAATGACCAAGGGAAAAAAGGACATAATATCCTAAATATAGGTAAAGATGAATGAATTTAAGCAATTTAGTCTTGTTTTTTTATTAAAATTGTAAAAAGAATGTATGGTGACCATACATAATATGGAGGATCTAATACATCTTTTGTTATTTATTGGTTACAAAGACAACCCCAATTATAGAGATTGGTAGATGTGTCTTAGCTACTGGATTTATTAAAGCATTTGACCATAGGTGATAGAGCTAGGCTAGAAGTTGTAGGCCTAGGAGGGATAGCTAAAATGTGTAGGATTACCTTGAGTTTAGATATGTTAGTCATGTTATTTAGATGCTTAGAATGATTGACTATTGCCTTTAAAAGGGAGGTGGATGATGATATGATAGATGTAGTTATCACTCTATAGAATGTACATGCCATCTTAGGGATACTGATGATAGGTGTACTAGTGACTACAAGCATACCAAATAGCCTGAAGGAGAGGAGAGCCTTAGCCATGTGGGCTATAAGATTATAGATAATAATATGAGGAATATGAGTTAGTATGTTTGGCATATATGCATCATAGATTTTGGATATCTAGAAAGTTATGATAGGACTTGTGACATAGTGAGTGTTATGTCACAAGTTAGATGATAAGGTACCATTATTAGTGGTAGCCTTGAGTATGATGACACTAGATGAGAGAATGTTATGATCTTGGATCTATCATCTAGGTTTATCTTGTATATGATCTATATGAGGTGTTGGTCAGAGGGTATAAAAAGATATGACCAATCATATTACTAATGGCTTGGATCTATGAGAGGTTTCCCATGTATTGGCTAGTTGGGTTACCCCATGTAGTCAATGATAGGTTGCCTTGATTATAGAGATGGAGAGAGGACTAGGTAGTGTAGGCCATGCCTTATTTTTTAGCACTATAGATAGTGAGATGTACAAACATAGTGACTACATGTCCATGCTAGTACATAGTTACACAAACTATATTGAGGACAAAGGTTATTAGACACTATACTTGGTGGAGAGAGCCACATATAGTGGCATAGGTGCTAGGAAAAATGGGCTTGCTTCATTTAGAAAAACTGATATTTATGCCCAAGAAGTGGGCTCAAAATGTGAGAGAGCCATGGGGGAGGAGGGGACAAGGGCCACTTGTGGTGAGTCTAACACTCACACCATGTCATGAGTGACCATGGATTGGGTAAGCACGATAAAGAGTAGAGTAGGAGAAGAGGGGTATAGAGGAGAGATGGGGGTCCTTTATAATGAGAGCACTCCATGACATCTTGGATGAGACTCTATAGTTGTATGACCCTACTACATTATAGGACCCTGGTGTACCATCTATGCTAGCTCAAGTGAGCTAGTCCAGATTAGTAATGGAGGTAGCAAGGCAAATACAAGCATAAAGAGAGAGGATGAAGCCACCAACAAAGATGGGTGTAGGTGAGATACAATCATGGTAGGCCCTAGTGAAGGAGAGAGTTGTACATCTATCTATAATGATGTATATAACTTAGGCACATATGGTGATGTAAACCTAGTTGATAAAGGCACATATAGTGACCCAGACTAAGTTGGCATAAGCATAGGTGTAGGTAGCACACCTATAGGGATAGGTATAGGGACTAATATATTGAATATCCTCATTATAGTTTACTATTCAGAGGAGTTAGATCAAGGCCTCAATAAGAGCATGGCTAGACCATAAGATAGATAGGATAGGGCCCAACCATAGAACTAGAGCATTATATATATGGTTGTTGTTATTGTATCAAAACTCATGAGATATATGTGTGTGTGTGTGTGTGTGTGTGTGTGTGTGTGTGTGTGTGATGTATCATTTTGGAATATTGATGTTGACTGTGTATATTTTCATCGTTATGTTTGTGGTTGTGGATGTTTTGGATATATTTCTTTCTAGCACATGTATTTATCTTTTGTTGTATATGCTATAGGAAATATATATAATGCAGTTTCTTTTTTAGCATTATATAGGACACTTTCATGGTTAAAAATAAGTACACAAAAAGACTTGGTAAAATATAATCAATAGAAAATGCACTACACATTATTTCAAGTTGAAAAATGTGTAATAACAAGAAAATAACTAAGTATAGAGAACCAAGGGATGGTAAAACAAGATGGTAAAAAGGAATTTGTTTTTAAAGCAAAGTTAAATATTTTTGCACCAAATTAAAACAAGTAAAATCATACTAAATCACATTATGAATCATGAAAACAATGTAATAAAATGGAAGTCATGTAAAAGGGCACAAATGGTATAAAAAAAATTAATTAATTCAATCAATTATACTATATCATGTTGGGAAGTATAAGAGAAAAAAAAAATTGGAAAAAATATTGGTTTTTAATTTATCACACTAATTCAAATTAGAAGCATGAAAAATTCAATAAATAGTTGTATTCTTACATGCACTTAAAAAATAAGAAGATAAAAGTGAAAGAGAAATGAAGTAAGAATAAAACATACTATATCAAATTGGGAAGCATGTCATATGACATGTAACTTCATAATCAATCATATCTTATCTCATATTTTACACATGTAATTTTTTTATGACTTGTATTATTAGAAAATTTTGTGAGGAATGTTAGGTCTTATCCTTGATCTTACACTAAAACTCACAAAGAGAACACCACTAGGGTGTAAAAATTATTGTAACTAGGTAATAAGGGATGTGGGTAATAGGAAGGGAAAAGGTGGTAATTTGAGAAGATGGTTAGGTCCTATTTGTAGTCTTATAATGCAACTCACAAGTCAAATCCCAAGGGGAGTAATCAGTAGACAAAATAATATTTCTCAATAGGAAATATGAGGGATAAAGGCAATGAAAAAGGGAGTGTACAATTCAAGACTTAGGCATCTTATGAGAAGACCTTAGGAGGTAAGAGGCATACTAAGGACATGACAAGACACTAAGTAACTAATGACCATCAATGTACAAATGAAACATATTTGTTATAGACACAAATCTTTGTAGGAAGTTAAGTGTGCTACTAATATCAACTCATAAAGGTAGATTGGTACAGGAAAAAGAAAATGGACCTACCTTCCCACAATGTGTTTCCCATTCTTTAAGACCCCTTACAAAGCCATCTATCTACTATAAAGATTGGGTACTTACATGAGAAATTAGGTATCACTAAAAGATTTTTTTTTCTCCTCTTCTAATCTACTATCCTACCACACCCCAAAGTAGCTTGGATCTATTGTGAGGCCAACTTTGGAGTTTGAGATTTGAATATAAAAAGAGATGTACTTTGAATCACATATTTTAGTGTGATTTGACTTTTAAGCATATTTTTGCCTTTTGTAAAATGAGTTAGATTTTGACTTTCTATGGATTTTGAAGATTCCTCCTTCATATGGATTTATAATGACTAATCATGAGAGATGTAGTGATACACATGAATGAGATTTGGGCTAAGGATAAAGGAAGCTAAGTAACCAAAGACAAAGACTGACTAGGATACTTAGGCTTAATAATAAACTAGCATGTGATCTCAAGTCTCAACCATGTATACACTTACTTTATGAAAAAGGAAGAAGGGAAAAATGAGATCCAAAGTGGATTGATAAAAAGAAAGTATAATGAGATAAATTGTTTTCTAACTAATCACATGGTAAAATGAGACAAGAACCAAAGGGAACAAGGTTTATATAACCAAGTCACAATGACAAATATCTATGAATAATATAGATAAGAGAGAACACAATCATGAAGACACAAGAAGAGAGTTTTGATAAAAAATTTAAGAAAGAAAGAGAAAATAATGATAAAGAAAGACTATCATATGAAAATATATATGACAATATAAGCAAGAAATAGTACAAAAAGTAAAGAATCACCATATAAGAAAAAATATGAATTTGACATAGTGTCAAATGATATAATAGATAAATAAGAATGAAATTAGAGTACGTGTCCAATCAAAATGTAAATGTAAAGGAACCATGCAATTTATCATAAGTACTAATAAATCTACCCACACACATTATCCAAGACATCAGATAAATCTCTATGAAGCTAGATATGAACTACTATTAATGTCTCATCAATCTTTAATGAAAACTGGGAAAAGACTTCTCTTTTAATCTCCTCAACTAAAAAATTAAGAATGATTGAAGGATAAAGATAAGAAAAATTATGGAAGGGATGCTCAGGAGAATGCATAGGATCAATCTCTATGGGAGATACAAGAATCACCAGTGGAGAAGGATCCATGGGTGAAGGACTCATGAGTGGAGAAGGATCCATGGGTGAAGGACTCATGAGTGGAGAAGGATCCACAAGTGAGGGAAGGTCCACATGTGAAGGAATCATTGGTGGAGGCATAGAAGGTGATGAAGGGACCATATGAGGAGATGGGACCACTTGAGGTGGAACCATCAGAGAATAAGGGGAAGATTTCTTGTGGGAATGACCTATGGGAGGCATAGAAGAAGGTCCAAAAATAGCTAGAAGGTGACTCTTAAGGTGCTGTTAAAGGATGCAATAATGATCAGTGTGATGGGTGCCACATCAATGCTACAGATAACACACCTAACAATACTTAGGTATATATTTAGGTGGAACTTTTAAGGGGGTATGGCTTTGTTTGAGGTAGGAGAGTAAATATTCAAAGTGTCAATATATTGTCATAACTCATGACAATGGGTAGAATAATGATTATCTGTCCAATGGAAGCAACAAATATTTTTATGAGTAGTCTTAGGAGAAACACTCATAGAAGGAAGTATAATAGGAGTGGAAGAAGTTAGAGAAGACTCATCAGCCCATTTGGTGGGAAATAGATCCATATTAGGTGAGGGAAGCAAACCATCATCAAGGGAAGGTGGTGATGGAGGAAGAATGGAACTAGGCTCAATAAAAGGAGCAATGTAATGAGAATCAAGGGTAGGCTCAACAATGGCAGAAGCAAGAATAGGCTCAACTATAACAGGAGAAAGAATGGGCTCAACTATAGTAGGAGAAGGAATGGACTCTAAGAAGGGCTTTATTGAGTGAGAAGTATGATCTATATAAGGTCTAATGAGGGTCGCACTAATATCAAGAGTGAATTAACTATGGTGATTAGGGAATCTAGCAAAATACTAAGGTCCAGTCATAACACAATCTATGAGCATACTCCTATGAGGCTCTTGAAAAAATGAAGGTGTTGGTGTCATCTATACCCTATGATAAAGAGTAAAAATATGAAAATTAGGAACTATAAATGAATAGAGGAAGATATGTGAAAAGACTCAAGTACATAAGAATGATAATGAACAATCTTACCATCACGAGCATGTATAAGACCACCTTAAAATGGATCCTCTAAGGAATAACCATAATTGTAATCTACGGTATTAATATCAATGACATAAGTAGGGATGACATTTTCATTCAAGGAAGTTTGGTGAATAGAATGTCAAGTCTTGGTCAAGACTATGGGAATATTATCATAAAGAGGCTTGCGAGAATGAGGTTGCAAGGAAGAAGGAAGCTATGAGATGAGATGAAGTAAGAGATTGGAAGTTTTAATCTTTAGTTTAATCTCATCAAGCTCATCATCATCATAATCTAAGATGTTAGGAGTAATATTCCCAATGAGTTTAAGATGCCCATTATAACCTCAGATTGAATTAATAGGAAAATTAAGATGTTATGACTCATGGAAAGGAACACTAGGTAAAGTTTCAAGAGTAAGAATCTTGAATACACCACAGTCTAGAATTGTTCAAAATCCCAAGGGCTAGTGTCACCCTAAATCTTATAAATGGCTCCATTATGAGGGAATTTAATGCATTGGTAGGTGAAAGAATTAATAACTCTTATACATTGAGTCCATGGCCTACAAAGTAAGATGTTATAAGAAAGGGGGAAGTTAAAGATCATCACCTTCACATGATTGGTGATAGGTGGGATGGTAATGAGAATCCACACATAACCTCGAGGAGCAATTTTCCTTCTTTCATATCCTTGGTAGGTGTTATATGTAGACTTGAGATTGCATTCTAAATATCTAAGAATCTAAATGAAATTGAGAGAGGCAATATAGGTGCTAGAACCCTCATCAATAAATGAATGCTTAACTTGGATATCACCTATCTGAACACTAATGAATAAGGTAGGATCATCTGTATGAAGCAAAATCTCATTAGGAATCATAAAATTTATGGGAAATTTTAAGGAAATAGAAGTGTTTATAGTTTTATCAAAGTTGATATACATCTCTTCACATTATTATAATATACTATCCTCAGATCTAGATAAGGCTACCTCCCATCCTACTAGGGGAGGATGAGGGACATTCATCTTGAATAATAGTTTCATAAGATAGTTTTTATGATGTGGAAAAGTCCTCATAAGCTCAAGGAATGGAATTTAGGATGGGAAATTAGTGAGTTCCATGATGGGATCCCACTTATCATAACCCATAAGAAGGTTTTTATAAATAGTTACATAATTATTAAGGAGGTCCTTAGAAGGAGTCAAATTACATTATAATTTATGTTGGTAATAAGAATAAGATTTAAAATAAGGTTACAAATTATGTTGTGATGATGAAGTAGTTGATTCAGGTTGATTTTGAGATTTGGCAGAAGAAGTGTTAGTATAAATTTGAGTATTATTAGTTTTAGAAGATGATGGAAGAGTGGTAGAAATAGAAAAGGAAAAGTTATCCAAGGTAGAATCAAAAATTTAATCATCAAAAGTAATAAGGTCATCTTTCCCCAACTCATTTAAATGAGTTGGAGAAGAATCCTAGATAACATGATATCTTTTAGATGGAGTGTAGATAGGTTGAGAATCTATAAAAGTAACCACCCTTCACATATTAGTCATGTTAACCACATTATCTTTAGAAGTGGTTTCAACAAGACTTTCTACATTATTGGTAGAAGGGGTGGATTTGTCTTGATTGTTTTTGATAGGTTGATGATTAGAAGAGAGTATTTATAGATAGCTAAATAAACATTAGCTTGGTTCAAGGCTTGAGTTTTATCATATGATTTATAATCCTTGAATTCAATTTCACAAACTTGTTGATGCTTTCAAATGATATAATCATGATCAAAATTAGGACCAAGAATAAATTCCATAGCTAAATTATGAAGCTATCTACAGGTCTCATGAGAATGACCCCAACTAGCATGAAACTAGCAAAACTTGTTAGGATTATACTAGGATTTCATAGGATGGGTAGGGTTAAGATCTCATATAAGATGCCTAGGTAGATTCTTAACCAAGAAAATAGGGAATGATAGAAACTATATAGGGTCAATTGGGTCAACCTGCCACAAAAATAGGGTCTATAAACTATATAGGGTTAATTGGGTCAATCTAGTACAGTAAACAGGGATTAGAAAAAGAGAAAATAGGGTTTGTAAACTATATAGAGTCAATTGGTTCAATCCAATATAGTGAATAGAGGTTATAAAAAGGTACAAGGTCAACATATTTGACCTATATAATAGAGAGGGAAATTAAGAAACTTATGACAAATTTGTGGAATGAAATAAGATAAATTTTTGTAAGCAATTTGAAAAGAAATAATTGAAGGGAAGCAAATAGTCAATTGGATTAATGTTGGCTAATCTAATTGAAGCATATAACACATAAACTTGCACCAACACTAGCTAATGTAAGTTTTTTCAATATAGAATATAATTGAGTAAAGAGCAAGTAATCAACTTGGAAAGTAAAGAGCTAACTAATTGGTCAACCTAAATGTTTATTAGATTATTAAGCTATGATTTTAAATGTGATGGTAAGTTGGCTATAATCAAGGAACTATACTGGCAATCTAAGGATGGTTTCAAGAGGTTTGGTCTAAAAATGACTATAGTGGCAATGATATAGGCTTGGTATTGGGGTGTACCCCCATACTGCAGTGATAAGGGTGTCGAGTGCTTAGCCAAAATATACAATTAACCATGATTTATACATGACTAGAGTATCAATTCAGCTTCCCCCTTGGTGATGAAAGCTAAGTAGGTTGGCCTTAGGTAGACAAACTTTAAAATTCTTATTTATATTTTATGATTTGGTTGTGTGTGCATAAAATAGAAAATAGTGAAACTAAATTATTAATTGAAAAACCTTGTAATTAGACTATATGATCTATTCTAAGCATCTAAGCAATAAGAAAATAAAGTGTGAACTAATTACAAAATTATAAGGGTAGTTCCAAATTTGAAAAAAGGTATAATGTTGATATAATCAATGATGTATGAAAAAAATATAGAATAGGGTTGATAGGGTCAAACTTATACTATGAAATCAAGGTCTGAAAATGAACAGAGTTGGCAAAGTTAACCCAATTATCCAGATAGCACATAGAACATAGAACTAGCTCAATAGTTTTGATCTAGTTGACTATAAAAGGGTATTTTTGAAGATTAAAAACTATGAAAGGAAAGGCTGTGAAGAAAGATATAGATATAGAAAGGAACCTTGGTGGATCAAAGATGCAGAGAATGAATATTGTTGTTCAAGAACCTTTATATATGCTTGTAAGTTCTACTAAGTGGGTCAATTGGGTTGAGCAAGCTTTACATAAAATTATTGTTGAGTGTCTAAAATGTAAAGGGTCAATTGGGTTGACCTAGTATGCTAAAATTGATGTCTAAAAAATTACAAGGTCAACTAGGTTGACCTAGTAGTATGGATTAGATGTCTGAAAATCTAAAAAACTATACTAGGTCGATAGGGTCGATCTAGTAGCTTGTACCTAAAACCTTATGCATAAAAGTTAGATACGAGATCAATAGAGTTAATCTAGTATGAAAAATATATGATAAAAATAATGATAAAAGAATGAAAGAAATAAAATAAGATGAATAAATCCTACAAGGTTTAGTTCATGTTGGGTTCACTAGAATGTATGCAATCAAAAATGCATCATGTCTATAAATCAATCTTGGCTCAAAGAACATAGAGCATACTATGCTTTTGATTGGGGATATATTTGTTAAGTGGGGGCATGACCAATATGGGGATCTACTAGACTTGATTAGGATATCACTTGTCATAATAACCATGTTAGGAAGGGTTCCAAAGCCTACAGTCTAACATAATCATGTAACAACCCTAAAAGAGTCTTAGGTTTAATGTTCACTCTATTCTAATAACAAGAAAGTAAAATATAATCTAGTACACACCAAATATTATAGCATAAAGTGGGGGTTAAAAACAAATCAAACTAAAATAAACATGCATAAAATACATATACTCAAATCAATGTATACATAATCCTAATACATGGAATAAATAAGAACAACTGCATTATCTGTCTACTCTTACAAAGGAGAAATAAAGTTAGGAATACTTACCTTGAAGATGAACCCATCCAGCCTCAATCTCTCTCTTGGCCAAGGTACTTTGTAAGAGTTTTTTGTGGTATGTAAGGATAACAAGACAAATTAGCTCTAGGCTACACAACTTATCTATGCATCCAAAAGACTTCTCCATAAGACAATATTTGTATCTCCAAAGAAAGTGTGGAACCTTGACTATTTATTCCTCAAGTAGAATGGTCAATAAGTAGATATTCATTCATACTTATTCTTATTTACTTATCTTCTTACAAATGGTTATAAATAAGCTTTTATATATAAGATGATCTTGCCCTAAATCCTTCTTAATATGTCAGCTATATAGGGTTGACCCAATTAACCCTATATGTTTTCAAGAGATAAATCACTAGGTTCTGAGCTTGGTCAGACAAAGATGTAACAAAACTCAAAGTGAAAAATACCCATAAATAGTATAGGGTTGACCCAATCGACCCTATATAGTAATCAGAAGCTAAAAATTGTACAGGGTCAACCCAGTCGACCTATTACAATCAGCTAGTTGAAAGGGGGTCAAGGCAAGATTAAGGAGGATAAAGCATGGCAAATAACTAGAATGAGTAAGGTTGAGATGAATAAACTTAGGGTATATGGTTGTTATGAGATGAGTGTGTAGATGGCATGTGTTAAAAGGGACAATAATATTATAAAGCACCAATGGTCTGCCCACCCCTTACCTAATGCACTGCTTAAGGCATGCACTCAGATAGATTGAGACTCGATAGGTTCCTACAAGATACAAAGTGTCAGTAATCAATAAAATTTAAAAATATTATGTCTATACACATGGTGAAGGAATAAGGAAATTAGGAAGATGAAAATTGATTTAACCAACTCTTAAATATATTTTATGAATAGGGAAAGGAGGGAAATCTAGTGAGGTGACATCATGAGATGATAGACAATCATAAGGTCCTTACCCTTGTAATCAAATGTTCATGGAGATAGATTATCATCTCATCCATATACTCAATGTCACATTCTTCATTGAACTCATGGTCTTGGATTACGTGACCTCATTTATCAGTCTTAGGATTGTTATATGGCTCATGTTTTCTAGGCCTAGTGGAAAACTCATGAAAACTAATTAAAATTTGGTCTTGAATCATGGAAAAATTATAAATTATCCAAGCCCTTATGGAGACTTTATGGGGATTGGTTAGTTTCATAGCATTAGGGTTGTTACCAAATAAATTGAAGTCTTGATGGGTTTTCTCTTTAGATTGGTCTAAAAAGTATTCCAAACTGGAAGAGAAAAGATTAATTGTATTGACATGGATAGTGAAATCAATTGTACATGAATGCTAAAATAATTTATATCATCTTAGCCAATATAGTTGGGAATTAAAAGAGAAAAAAATCAAATTGTATCAATTTAACTAATATATTATGGTTATAAACAATAAATATATCATGTTGGCTAATATGGTTGTTAATAAGATAGTAAAACTTAATTGTATGGGTTGACTGATGTAGTTGGGAAGACAAAAAAAAAAATCACACAACAAACAAGTTAAATTTTAATAAATAAGTAGCAAAATCAAATAAGGGAGGTATAAATAGGCAAGGTGTGTTTGAATTGTATGCTCTCATACATACTAATCCTAGTCATAAATATTAAACATCATTGTATGGACACTAATTACAAGAATTCCAGATATAAGAGTGAGAAAGGAGTGAGGTTCTAAACAAGTTGACAAGATCTAAGTTTTGTGTGTAGATGTGAATGGATTAGTCAATGATAGGAGAAGGTGAGGGGGACCTAGATGGATCAATGATGAGGCATTTAAATATTTTGAATATTGGGCCTTCTCTTTCTAAACCTATGACAAATACAATGGTAAATGAGCCTAAGAGGTCACTACTAGATTTGAATTTTGATGTAATGATCAAGGTTAGTAATGCATCTTTATTATGAAAGGTTTATTAAACCTCAAGGAGTGATATCTCCAAATAGGTTCTATTTGAAATCCCAGAAAAAAATTATCTTGGGTAGATAAGCTTAAAGGAAAAATAGGGGAATATAAATAAGTTTGTGCTACCAATGAACTGGTCATTACCAAATACTTACGAGGGTTGCAATTATAGATTCTCTAAAAAACAAATCTTTTACCAGATGGGAACATTCTCTAGTGGGTACGTTCTTGGGTATGCACCCTAATATTGATCATTTCATATTATTGGCTACGATTCGTTAGAATCTTGAAGGTTCATTAGATTTTTTTCCTTGAACAATTATTTTTTTTATTAAATACAACAATAAAGAAGACTATGCTAGTATACTACTGAATGGTCCTTGTATGGATAGAATAGGCCTATTTTTTAAGAAATGGAAGTTAGGGTTTGAACTAGAATAATAAAATATCAATATGATGCCTATATGGGTTAGGTTTCCTCAGTTGATACTTGAATATTGGGAAGAATATCTATTCACTAGCATATCCAAAACTTTTGGGCAATGTATAGCTTTTGATTTATCTACTATAGTTAGAACCCACATGGTTTATGCCAAATTTTGTGTAAACACCTACATAGATCAATAAATTCCTCCCTTTGTCATCCTTAATTATTTGAGTGGGGAAAGAATTCAAAAAATAAAATATTAAAATTCAATTCTGAGATGTGAAGGATGCAACAAAATGGGACACATGACAAGGAACTATCCTTCCTTCATGAAAAAAGGGAATGCTTTTGTGTTTAAAAAAGATCAAAATACTAGGATGAAGAAATCCATACTCATTATAGAGGAACTTACTTAGGATATGAATAAATTTCAAAACAAGGACAAAAAACTATCTAGTACCCCTCCTAGCAGTCCACTCCATCACCTAGTACAAATTGAAAATGACATTCAGAAGGTCATCATGACTACTAGGCTAGGGAGTCTTTTAAATCTTGATCATAGTCAAATTAGAGGAGATATCCTTTTGAATAAGAATCATAAGGATACCATTGATATAATAGATAAGGTTTCAGAGGCATTAGAGGACTACCTTGGCTTTCCTCTAAATGAACAATATAGCTAAAAAAATAACTCTTAGTCAAATCATGATATTTTTTGTGATAACATTCCACTAAAGGCATTCACATCATCGGTCCACATAAATACCTTTCATATCTTGAAATGTTTATAGGATATGGATCAATAGGTTGACTCCTATTTTTGTGTTCTCTCTTCAAGGCCCAGCACCTCCTCCTAAATTCAATAAAATTTAGAAGAGGTTAGTAGGAAGGAAATTTTCAATAATAGAGTAGTGGTTATAGTTACATCCCCTATTGTCAAATACAAGGATATATCTAGGGAAAAGGAATTCCATCCTAAAGGAAATAAAAGGCATGTAGATATAGGTCCTAGAAATAAAAAAGGAAGGAATCCAAAGGAATTTAATATAAAGAATCAAATAGAATAAGAAATTTCTAATGGCACACAATCAACATTAGAGATGAAATCAACAAGAGAATCTACTAGGTAGCAGCTTAAACTAGATCAATGAAGGTACTTAAATGGAACATTAGAGACCTAAACCATAGCAAAAAACATAGAGTGTTTAGGTATTTTATTGAAAATAATCAACCAACCATTCTAGATATTTAAGAAACTAAAATGGCTAACAATGTCCTTAATGATACAAAACTTTATCTTTGGAAGGAAGTAAAAGTTGTCAGCATGAACTTGAAAGGGGGGCCTATGGTGGTATTAAAACTTTTTATATTGATAAAGAGTTGAATGGAGAGGTGTTGGTTGAAAATAAGCATCATTTAGCTATTCTTTTTTATTATAAAAATCAAGATGATTCATAGATTTTCTATAATATTTATGTTCTAAACTTGATGATAGCTTGTAAAACATTGTGATACAAGCTAACCTATTTTACAAAAGCATATGCTAATATTAAGTGGATGTTGTTTAGAGATTTCAACACCCCTATTTGTGTTAGGGAAAAAAAGGAGGAGTTTAATATCACTCAAACAACATGGAGGATCTAACTGAATTCATTAGTCTCAACAATATGTTTGACATTCAGCTCAAAGGTTCCCCTTATACTTGGTCAAATAAAAGGTTGGGAACAAGTCTCATTCAAACTTTCCTAGATCATGTTCTAATTGATACTAGTTAGTTCTATGCCTAGGATTTATACCTATCCTCTCTTCTAAAAGTAAGCTCTGATCATAATCCATTGGTTCTCAATGTCTGTACTATATTTAAAACTCATTAGTCCCCTTTCAGGTTTGAGCACATGTGGTTCTCTCACCTGGAATTGATAGATAGAATAAAGTATTGGTGGAGTATGGAGGTACCAGGATCAATTATGTATAAACTAGTGTAGAAGCTCACATTTGGAATAGGGAAGTATTTGGCAATATCTTTTGGTAGAAATAATAAATCAAATTGGATCTCTAGAGGATTGAAAGTTATATTGACTCCCAGGTATTAGAGGCTCTTATGATCCAATAGGAGAAAAATCTTTTGGTTGAGTATTATTCCATAGTTAATTAAGAGGAAATGTTTTGGAGATAAAAATATCAAGCTACCTGGCTAAAGGAGGGAGATTGCGATACTAAATTCTTTCACATGGTCATGTTCAATCATATAAATCATAATAGGATCAACAAAATTATTTATGAAGATAATTATGTTCATCTAGATCTAGTTATTATAAAGAATAAAATTGTTAGTTGTTTCAAATAACTCTTTGCAAAAAACTTTAAAATTAATGGAAACATAGATAAGGATTTTATTTAACATGTACCTTCCTTCATTTCCCAAGAAGATAATAAAACCTTTCTCAATCACATTATATAAAAGTAACTTTTGGTAATGGTGTGTGCTATGAATAAGGACAAAGCACTGATTCTGGATGGCTTTCTGATAGTCTTCTTTCAAAAAAATTGGGGTATCATCAAACATGATTTATTGGCTACAGTTCCAAAATTATTCATGTCAAGGAAGTTACTTAGAGAGTTTAATAATAATTTCATATCCCTCATTCCTAAAATAAATGGGGCTTCTAGGTTTAAAGGCTTCAGGCCCATAAACATGTGTAGCTCGGCTTACAAGATCTTTAATAAATTATTGGCTATGAGAATGCAACCTTTAATGAATAAAATCATTTAAATTACTCAAGGGGGTTATGTCTTAGGAATACAAATTTAAGATGGATTTTTGGTTGTGTATGAGACTATCCACTCCATGGAAGAAATAAAATAATTAGGCATGATTTTCAAAGTAGATATGACTAAAGCATATGATAGGGTGGATTGGCATTTTCTAGATTTGGAGTTGGAAAATTTTGGTTTTCATAAACATATCAAGTTGTTGATACATAGTTGCATTTCTTCTACAATGTTTTCTATTATCCTCAATGGATTTACTACTATTTTTTTTGGTAGTGAAAGAGGCATAATATATGGTGATCCTTTATCTCCTTTCTTATTTATTATTATGGTTGAATCCCTAAGCAAGAACCTCTTGGCTACACTCAAAAATGGGGTTTTGAAAGGTTTCAAATTGGTGTCCAAATTTAGCCTTTGCTTCATCAAAAGTTTGTGGATGATATGTTTATTTTATCCATAGCCTTGGTGAGGTAATCCAAGGAACTAAAATTCATTCTTATTAGATATGTTGAGGTTTCTAAGCAATTGGTCAACTTCACCAAGAGTTATTTATTTTTCCTGAATACTCCAAAGCTAAGGCAACTCAATATTGATAGAATTCTTAACTGTTAGATCAAATAACTTCCCATAAATTATCTAGGCATGCCTTTGTTTAAACATAAAATGAAGGAGGTATTTTGGAATCCTCTCATAGAGAGGTATCAAAAAACACTTGATTGTTGGAAAGGTGCTCTTCTATCCCATGTTAGAAAAGTAGTCTTACTCAATAGTGTCTTGTAAACACTTCCTATATATCTAATGTCCCTATTTAAGATGCCCAAGAAAATTCAAAATAAATTTGATACAATTCAAAATAACTTTTTATGGATGGGAGTTGAAGATATGTTCAAATTCCACCTTATGGATTGGAAAAGGGCTAGTCTTATTAAATATTATGGAGGTTTGGGTATAAAAATATTTCCATCATGAATAAAGTGATTGTCACTAATTTGTGTTGGCATTTTCTAAAGGACTCTAATCAATGGAATAAGATATTCTATGCTAAATATCTACAAAATAGTGTCCCTCCAGATTTCCTATATGAGGATAACTTCATCAAAGGTTCTACCATATGGAATTTCTTCTCCAAGAATAGAGATAATATTCTAAAAGGCCATATATGTAAATTAGGTAATGGCATGAGCATCATATTCTAAAAAGACCCTTAGATCTTGAAACACCCCCTGGAGGCTCTTGAACCTTGGCACAAAATAGGCCCCCATTTCTCTAGTATTCTTAGTGAGTGGGTGGCAGATTATTTCTAGGAATTTAATAGCAGAAAGTTTTGAAAACACCTGAGTATTGATAATGTTGATGCTAACATAGCCACCTTTGTCTTGTATCTAAATTTCCTACTCAAAGTTATTCATATACCCAATTTATAAAGGGAGGATGAATTAGTTTAGGAGGATTAACTAGATGGTATTTACCAAGTTAATTTAGGTTATTCACTTCTTCAACCCAATTTTATGGAGGTTAACTTAGTGGTGAAAGTGTGGAATAAATTTATAATTCCAAAGATTAACATTTTCTTGTGGTTAAGTGTTCAAAATATGAATCCTCACTATGGATAATCTTTGTAAAAGTGGGATTGCCTTGGTGAATAGATGTGTCCTTTGTGAGGGAGTTACTAAATTTATCTTCCACATTTTCTTGGAATGTGCCTTTCCATTCAAGATCTAGGGCATGTTGTATTAGAAATTCCTTTTTAGTTGGGCTCACCCTTCATCTCTGTTAGAATGCATGGCTATCCTGGAAGAGCCCTTATCCTCACCAAGAAATTAAATCTTTATTTCAACTTTTATTCCCTCATATAATTTTGGTTTTATGGAAAAAACACAAGAATGGAATCTTTAGGGATAAGAGAAATTCATGTCTCAAAATTACCAATTTTATATTTTCACTTATTTTTAAGAATTTAAAAAACATTAGTTAAGAGAAGAAGCAACCTTTCTCCCCATCTGAGGAAGTTATTTCTAAGGAATGGTGTATCTCCCTAGATGATAGACCTATGGTGTATCCAATTATTATCCTCAATCAAAATGTGAGATGGTTAGTTCCCCCTCCTAGTTGGATCAAGAATAACTTCGATGGGATGTCCAAAGGTAATCTTGGTATTTATAGAGGTGGAGGGATGTTTCAAGATAATCAAGGGGTTTTCTAGCCACATATGAAGGGTGTATGGGTGTTCAATCAAGCCATGTTGTAGAAGCCTTAGCATCTTTATGGGGTGTCTAGGTAGCTCTTGATTTGGGAATTTAATATATTATGATTAAAGCGATTCCCTCAACATAATAAATTGCATCAACAAGAAAAAAATTGTTATTTTTTCCATTGCTCACATTATTAAGGAGATTCATCACTTGGTAGAGAGTTTCAAAAGTATTACTTTTTAGCACACCTACTACGAAGGCAATATGCTTATAGATTCATTTTCCAAAAGAGGATTTGATGCTAGATAGTTCAAACTATGGAATCCTATGGAAATCCTACCTAATAATATTGATGACATTTTATGTAATGATATAACTAATCATAATCATGTGGAGAATTCTTAAGATCATTAGGTAGAGAATGGTGCACATATTTTGTAATGATTATGTTTTGAAGGAAGGCATAGAGTGAATTTTGGGCATTAATCATTATAATTACAACACTGCTAAGTCTATCTTTTTATTTCAAGACACATTGGGACTTATTTTCAAGTCATTTTGAGGTAGGGGAAAATCTATGTTTTTATTTTGAAGGTTTTTGTGGGTCTGTAGTCTACTATGCATGGGGATTTAAATAGGCTATAACCTTTATCAATAGATAACATTGGGAATAATCTAGAGGTTTTATAAATCCTCCATGTTAGGGGCATTACCAATTACATTTATAGGATTTGTTGTATCGATAGTCATCTATCTAGGTAATTTGCTAAAAATTGGAGAAATAGAATGGTCTTAATCAAAAATATTTTGGTGGAAATCAATGAGGATCTCATCACTATAGTCATAGGCCTCAAAATTAAAGAGTGGAAATTCAAAAAGCTAACTAAGGATTTTAAGCATGATAAGGAGAAATTATTGGTGGGCAATGAGTGTCTCATGCCATTTCAAGGGCGTTTTAAAAGAAAAGACCTTCTTTCTTCATTCAATTAGGTTGCAGAGAATTTGATAAGGTATGTGACTCTTAAAGGTTACTACCGAGTTATACATTTATATCATTTTCCATTTTTAAATTACCTTCAACATAATATTCCCATCATTATTCCATTTTACATCCTTCATTTTATGGAATAGTTAGTTTTGGAGGTCAATTAGGGTAAGAAAATTAAGGAGCCACTTCATCAAGTAGTTATTTTCATTATTTACAATTTTTTTAGGGTCTTCATCTAGAACCTCAGGGTATGGTTGATGATCATAGACCACAATGAGCTCCTCTGGCCTAGTGTCCATTATCTCAAGCTCAAATGAATGGTTAGATTTCTTAATGGCCTACCATAATTAGGTGTTCTTCTATATTTATTCATAGCAACACTGAGTCCAAACCCAAATAGTAGTCTAAAGCTTCTCCTTCTAAAGTACATGTGAAGAAGCCTTTTTAGTAGGATAATATTTCTATGGTTGACCTTGATGATCCCTATGTTAACCAAGAGAATCATAACCCTGTTCTTGATAGGTATCTTTTGAGAATAAGAGATTTTGAACTGGGCTTCTAGTAGTAGAGTTAGTGAGGTTTGGTGTGAAGACAAGGGTTAGGATCCTCCCTCTAGTAATCATAACATTTTAGATCCTAAAAACATGGCTAAGTATGTCAAGAATCAGGGCAAGATAAAATATTTGGAAGATGAAGTTAGTATTCACAAAGTGTTTCTCAAATGGTTTATGAAGGATAATACCCAGCTGAAGCAAGATGTTAACAAGTTCAATCAAATGGATGGCCTCTTTTGTACCAAAGAAAAGGAGGTTGAGATTTTCTACATTTTTGACTCCCTCAATGACAAATTTAATACCCTAGATATTTATAATAAAGACCTCAAATATAATTTGAACATCCTTGTTAATTTTATTAAGGTTATTATTAACAATGCTATATACAGCATGGAAGGACTGTCCATGTGTTTAAACAACAAGGGTGATACTACTAAAGGAATTAGACCTAATAAGAAACTCAAAGGCATCATCATTGGGGATGAGAAGGAGAACATCAGCTTGATCATAAATATAAACCTTAAGAACATGACTAAATATTAGAGCAAGGCTTATGAAAACTAGAAAATATTCAACAGATGAGTCTGGTTTGGGTTATGTGAGTGTTGTTGTTTAATTGTGTCTCTACTATCATTCTATTATTTTTATTATTATGGGTTCCTCATAGTGTTTTAGAAGATATGATTTATTACAAATTGTGGTTGTCTACAGGTGTGATCCTATTGTATGGTAGGGTCCCTTTTAAACCCACTTTTACCTTTAATAAAAACTATAGAGGATTCCATCATCTTGTATTTTCATTATCATGTTTCTGAGGTATGTTGAGAGTAAATTTCTAGGGCTAACCACTTATCGATGCACTATAAAATAAATTTTTTGAAGGGATTTATAAAGGATGAAAGTATTCATAAATGATGAAAACAAAATCCGAGGCATTTCTGATAGACCATGAGATACATGGAAAATAAATTTCAAATATAGTGTTTTATAATGCATTGAATATTAGGGAAGTACCTCTCACACCATGTCTCAAGAAAAAATAATGACCACTTGGCCCATAATAACAAATCACGTGGGTTTTAAAACTATTGAAATATAGTTTATAAAAATACAAATAAAAAATAAAGAGGAAAATGATATAAGTTAAAAGCTAAATTTATAGCATGTAATGAATTAAATAATCAAATGAAATGGTATCAATTTGGTTGATATATTTAAAACCTAAATTAGATCAAAAAAATTATATCAATTTGGATAATATAGTTGAGAACACACAGAATTATATTAGACTAGTCGATATAGTCTAAAAAACACAAAATGGTATTAGGTAGGCTGATATATTTAGATGACAAATAGGAAATAGTATTTGGTTGGTTGATACAATTGCTAAAACTAATGAATGGTAATGTGTTGGCCGATATAGTGAGACTAAATATATATATTATGGTTTAGAAGATATGATAAGAAGGTAGAAGGAAAAACATGATAGTAATCCGACTAAAAGTGGGATAAGATTCATGTTAGGTTCACCAAGATGTATGCATAGGCTAAGATGACATAAAACTATCCTCTTTATCTCAATATACTATGACACAAATAAGGTCAATTTATTAGATCTTTCATATACTTATATGATCAAATAAGGACCAATGATATTGTTATATATAGTAGAGGGTAACCTACAACTCAAATGTTAAGAGTAAAGGGTTCCAAAGCCTAAGCTCATGACATAAGTATATAGATTTAAGTAGACCTCAATGAAGGTATATGATTGTAACTATGATTGTAAATATTCAAGTATATTAAATGATTTTATAGGGGTACATGTAAATTAAATGATGGGTAAGTGATTGTAAAGAGCGTAAGGTGAAATGGCCAACCAAAAGGGGGTATATGAAACCTAAAGTGATAGATGGAAAGCCTAGGTCATCCTATATCTATTCCATATTATTTAGTATAATTAAAATCCTAATAAAGGATACACACATACATCCACAAAGAAATAAGCAACATCTAATGTAAAAATTAAAGGAAAGAGTGTAGGGATATATATACTTACCTTGGGTGGACCCATTAACTCTTCAATCTCCTCATTGGCTCAAGTGGAGATTTTCAAGAGATATTTTAGTTTAAATACGTAAAATGGTTGTATTATTATCAATATATCCTTAGTTAAGAACTCCCAATGACCTATCATGATGAGCTTTAGTGACACCACTAGATAAAACCTCCAAGATAAGTTTATAAACCTCTAACTCTCCCAAATAATTTTATAGGGTAGAAGTGTGAGTGAAATTAGAGTGTATGAATGTGATATATTTTATTAGGAATTAAATATGATGCTCACACACACACACAAACACACACACACACACACACACACACACACACACACACACACACACACACACACACACACACACACACACACACAAATAAGTTGAAATTATTGTTCATGATGTTGATATATTTAAAAGATGTTGATTGGCACAGTATGGTATCAAATAGGTTGATATAGTAAAAATGTTAAAAATTATATATTTATCAAGGTGTCTAATATAATAAAATAGATATAAAGGCATAAAATAGATAGTATCAACCAGATAAATACCATGGGATCTAAGGAAGATAGAAAATCTAGATAGGAAGTAAATAGAAGGATAAGAAGGATAGAGACTTAAAGGAGGTTAGAATAATAGTAGTGATGGTGTATGAGATAAAAATTTAAAATATATATATAAACACCTCTCATAAAGTACGATGATCCAATCCCACCCCATTCTCAGTGCACTCTTGAAGGCATCCACATATGGATATTTATATGTTGATAAGTTCTACAAGAGATAGCATCAGTAAAGTGATAAAGTGAAAATATTATATGCACACAACATATCCTTGGGAAATATTTACCCAATGGAATTATCCATTGATTTCAAGTGATAACTTGGTTCACATACCCATAGGTGTATTTTTTCCTTAAATTTTCAAATTTCTAGTTTAATAATCTAGATTAATTTAAAAAAATTATTAAGTAGACATTGATTTCTACATGTTCCCTTACAAGTTTTGCATAGGTTTTTTACCTTATTTTGGTTTTATAATCCCTAATATGATATAAACTAGTATAATAATTTAATTTTATAAATATTTAATTCAATACTACCTTTGAATGTAAAATATTGAAATTGATTACAATGATTTGATAATTGGCATATGCTAAATATAGTAAGTAAAATGAATGGATGTGTACTTAGATTTTTTGGTTGATTTTCTGATTATGATAGTATTTTGGTAGGAAAAATAGACTAAATTATGTTTATGATTCATTTATTTTAGGAATAACATTTCTATCTATGAAAAGTTAGTTTCATCAATTTTAGGTCAATATCGACAACAACTCTAACCTGAGTTGTCAATATTGATATCTAAATAAATGAATAAATGTGTCCACAAAGTCACCTTATCCTATCTACGAAATATATTAGTGTGATATTATAAATCTTTGTGATGTGCACAACTCTAGAAATCAGCCTCCATCATAAAACTCTAGGTCTGCTTGTAAAGATTGGAAACCTAAAAAAATAGGGAAAGTGTCTAAAACCATCTAATATCCAAACCATTTTAAATCTATAAAATATGTACTTTGATCTAATTATTTATTCATGGAGGAATATTTATTTATGAACATCCCAATGTAATTCCCCCCTTTTGAGATAAGGGATGTGTCTTGTAAGTTACTCCTCTCAAAAGAAGAGTTAACTCTATCACGTCATGTACATAAATAACATTATGTATAATCATGTGAACATGTGGAGGGTATGTCATCACATTAATGTATATATTAATCAATGAATGTATGAAACATATGTAATTCATGGCACATAAGTGTCATATATATATATATATATATATATATATATATATATATATATGTATGTATGTATGTATATATATATATATATATTAATAAATGCATGTATGAAACATATGTAATTCATGGCACCTAAGTTTCATTTATATATATATATATATATATATATATATATATATATATATATATATATATATATATATATATATATATACCAATGAAGTACACATTAGAAGGTAAATAAATATGACTATGTAGTAAAATGTGCATGATATGGATCATGACACCACTCAATGCCAACAAGCTCAATAAGCTAAAGAGTTAGCATCACACATATGTATAAGGTACATATAAAATGAACATAAAAATTTCAAAACAAACAATAACAAGGGCCACACACAAGGGACATAAATATGTCACATCAAACAAGGCAAAGGGTTGCACATAATAGGCAAACATAAACTAACATGTCATGTAAATTAGTATACACCATCCATATGCATCAATGTCATATCATGGTATAATATCATATCCATTTAGCATTATGTGATAAATCAGTAGCTATAAAAATATGTGTAAGAAATCTAGATAGCTCAACATTGTAGAAAGGTCATAGAAAGATATAACCTATAATAGTGAAACATTTATAATAAGATGACCCCAATTTTAGAATGGCCACTATGTAGAGTAAATTTAAAAAAATATATGTCTATGATTAACTTATATGTCCTACATCATGATCATATACCATTAATTCATGTGTGTATAGATAGAATATGCCATCCATATGCAAACAAAACTAGACAATTCTATAACTTATCCTATTTAATAATATTCAACCTTAAAAAGGTAATAAAATAACAAGTACACTTGGGGATATGTTTAAATTGGGTTCATGACTAATATTAGATCTAATAAACCTATACTAAAGGATATCTTATCATCACACTATGGTAAAGGAAACCTCTCCTTTTCCATATGGATCTATTAAACCTACACTAAGTGATCTCTTATCACACTATGGAAAAGGAGAGGTTTACTTTGCCATAGTATGATGATAATATATATTTTAGTGTAGGTGTAGGGGATCCATTACTAGTCATGACCCCTATTTAAATGTATCCCTAAGCATACTTGTTAGTTTTTTACCTTCTCCAAGCTTGAATATTATTAAGTAGGATAAGTTGTTATGTTTTTTTCTAGTAAAAATTCCTTAAAGTAAAAGGTATAACACTTTTAATACTTGTCTAGTTGTATTCATATTATTACATAATTATCAAAGCTATGTATTCATATTATTACTATGTCTTCTTGATTGCTTTAATTTTTATTGTCCAATAGTACCTCAAATAAGGTTTCACTAAAGGATGTTTATAATTTATTTTGATTTTACCTTGGCGCCTTAAGTAAGGTTTCACTAAAGGATGTTGATTTTGGATAATGATTTTTTTAATTGTCTCATAGTGCCTCAAATAAGGGTTCACTAGGGATCTTTGATTTTTTACTTATATGAAATAACTCAAATAATGTGTGATTATATCAGTTTAGAGTGATAGGTGAAAGAAATTGGATGTTAGGGTAATGGATTGGATGGTTGACATGAAAAGGATGGGGAATAATAATGGAAGGATAATAAGATGCACCATATTCATAGAGGATATTAGGATAAAATTCGTCTATGTCAAAGTAAACTTGTTAAATAATTATAGAATAATCATTGATGCCTTAAAATTAATCTCCAAGAGGTGTGTAGATAAGATTATAGTATCCTAAATCGATTGATATGTCACTATGAAATAACTCCAGTAATGTGTGATTATATTAGTTTAGAGTGAGAGGTGAAGGAAATTGGATGTCAGGGTAATGGATTAGATGGTTGGCATGAAAAGGATGGGGAATAATAATGGAAGGATAATAGGATGCACCATCTTCATAGAGGCTATTAGGATAACTTGCATCTATGTCAAAGGAAACTTCCTCAAAAATTGTAGAATAATCATTGATGCCTTAAAACTAATCTCCAAGAGGTTTGTAGCTAATATTATAATATGTTAAATCTAATATTACTTTTGATTCTAATGATAATGGTAAATAACTTGATTTTGATTTTGATTGTAAATCTAATTCTAATGTGGATTATAAAATGGAACTTTAATCTAGTTCTAATTATGATTGTAAATATGACCCTAATAATGACATTGATCCTAATTGTGATTTAGCAACATGGATGACCTACTATATTTAGTTGTCTAAAAGTACCTTTTTCACTTCTTGTTGAGCCATGATGGCTTGGGAATGAAAGTATTTTTAGGAATAGAGAACATTTGGGAATGGATGGAAGATAGACTACTAGTTAATAATGTGTTCTTCAAATATGAGCCCATAGACTACTGGTTAATAAGGGTTCATCAAATAAAGGTGAAAATTCATAGAGATATTTATCAAATATATGAGGATGGTCAAAGGGTGAATCATCAAATATGGGTGACTTGCCTTGATCTAGATTTGGAAGTGGACTAGTCTATTTATTATTAGAAAATGATCTTGGCATATCCCTAGTGAGTGATTATTTGACTTAGATGCAATTGGATCCTTAGTAGATGATGGCTTTTAGATTGGTAATGACAAGGCATAATTGGATGCCCTTATTGATAATTATCCTAAGTTTACATCAACAATAGATGAAAATTGGGATAAGTTTTGCCTAAAATGAAAGATTTTGTCTATAACCTCTTGGCTTACAAATGGATCTAGACTTGACACTTGACATGGTTGTTGTGGATCAAAATCTAGATAGTCATTAGATATAGGTGTTGAAATAGGTTCCCATTTACTAGTATGATCATGATCAAGTGGTTAACTAGTAGATTGGATGCTTGATGGATGTCATTGTGAAATGGTATGACTGTCAAAGTGGGCCACAATCAAATCTACTAGATATGATTGAACACATGGAGAAAACTTATATAGATTAGTGAAACCTAAAAATAACAAATCAAAAGAGGGAGAAAATTATCTTCATAATAAATAGAATGTATTAAGAATCATTATCCAAAAAGTACATGTTCCTTATATAGGTGTAAAATAGACAAGTCCCAACATACTCATGCATGTGGGATTATTTTCCCCTTAAGGACCTTTATTAAACCTAAAAAAATTGATTAGATTGTGTAGACAAAACCCAATGGGACAAAATTCTACACCAACACCCACTTAATTATAGCTTAGGTGGGTAAAAGAATTGGGTCCCATCATAAAGGCCTAATGAGGTACCCAAGTACATAGAGATGATCCCCCATAAGAGGAAGAAGATGGAGTTGCCCAAACCCCCAAAAGAGCTCATAAATGAAGATATTTAATCCCAATAAAGGTTTTGGTGAATATATCAATAATTTACTCCATTATCTAGATGTAGTGAAGATTAATGACATACTCATGGATTTGATCCCAAATGAAATGCATGTGAATATCAATATGATTGATCTATTTGATAGAGGATCAGATTCCCATAGATATGAATTATGCTTTGGTTATCATAGAAAAGTATTGTTTGTCATCAAAACTAGATGTCAAACTCAATGAGAATCCCTTAAAGCCGAATAGCCTCCATGGTAGCATTAACATTTTATTTATATTATGCCTTTGTAGAAGATAAAGTAATAACATTATGCTTCCTGATAAACCAACTAATTAGACCTAAACCAAGGGAGAAAATGTATCTAGAAGTAGACTTTTCATTTTAGATGTTACCAACCAAATTTAAAACTATATACCTAATTAATTTGATGTCTATTTCTACACCATGGTGAATCTAGAAATTATAAGTGCCCTGAATGTAGAGGAGAATATGCCCAGTTACTTTCCAATATATCTCATGTGGTTCCTACATGAATCTAGAGACCATGCCCACTACATATGAAAGGTCAATTCTAGTGTGCATAAGATAGATGAGACTACTAACAAGTTGTTGATATAAGGTAGCATTAACTAAAGAAGATGGACAATTAGCCTCAAACTTCACACTAGATAAAAAAAGGAGTCAGAGTTAGCTTATAATTAGACATGTTAAACTATGTAAGAAAATTAAGATCATACTTATATTGTGTAATAGTGATCCTAAAGTCTAACTGGGTAATTTCAATCTTGAGGAAGTATTGAAATAAGCCTAAGTCAGTCATTGAGAACTTTTTCAAGCAAATCAATTTTCACTATTTTGATAATGGATGGTGAACTCCCTATGATCAATAGGTAATCCATGTAGAGAACTATAATCAATAGTGAATAATCCTATCATAAAATGTAAACATTTGGAAATGAATGGTATCTAGTGAACCTAAAAATAAGAAAGGATTCAATCTTGGCATACCAAGCTCGAAGAGCATGTTTGAGGCCATAGATAGATTTTTAAATTTTACAAATTAAGGAAGAATCTTCCACAAAACCTTGTGGTTGCTTTATGTATATCTCCTATTTGAGGTCACCATGAAGAAAGGCACTCTTCACATCCATCTAATGAACATCCCAATAATGTGATCTAATAATGGAGAGATTGAGTTAGATTTAGTTCATTTTGGTAATTAGAATAAACATCTCAGTGTAGTCAATTCAAGAAACTTAAGAAAACCCATTTTCTACCAAATTCACTTTGAAATTTTCTATAGACCTATCTATTACAAAATTTTCTAGATATATCCACCTATATCAAACAAATTTTCTTCTCTTAGGAAGCGGGACTAAATCCCAAGAGTTTTTCCTCTAAAAACAAATATACTCCTCTTCCTCAAGAGTGCATGATGCCTCATAGAATGATTTTGGAACAAAAGTAGATGCAATGAAAAAATGTGGTGTATCTTATAATTATGAATGTGTGCACCTATTGTCTAATGGATCTCCAACCCATTGGATGGCACTTTATAGTGTTTATCTATCCTAAAGAAGACTAGTGATAAGAGAGTTAAGAGGGGATTCCTCATCATCTCAAGATAATCTAGGAAGAGGATGGGAATTCTCATCACTGCTCTCATCATTAAAACAAGAATAATAATTTGGATCATCATGAGGTTAATTAGGTGAATTTGAATCATTAGAATCATCATCAAATCCAAGTACATCTAAGGAAGGGAGAGAGGTGTCAAGTGTGGATTCTGAAGGACCTCCTAAAAAATGAACACTCCTCTCAATGAATAATTTATGAGTGGTGGGATGGAGAAGCATGTATCCATTTAACACCCTCAAGATATCCAATGAAGATACAAAACTGAGTCTGAGGTTCCAATGCCTTATGTTTCTTCTTCAAAATGTGAGACATAACAGGTGAACTAAACACTTGAAAGTTATCAACTATGGGTTTATGACCACTCTAATATTCAAAAAGGGTGACATCCTTCAATGCTTTATGAGGAACTTGGTTCTATATGTAACATGCATAGGTAATGGTGATGAGATCATAATATGGCTCATTATATCTATAAAATAATATTTTTATTCTTGCATAGAAAGTGGATTTAAATGTAGTCTTTGAAATTATGGTTTATTTAAATAAAATAGAAAGTATATATCATGGTTATGTATTTAGAATTCATTTTTATTTATTTGTTAGATATTACTAATTATTATTTGGAAAAAGATGTCAATGAGTGCATACACAGTTCATACTAAGCTAAGAATGATTTAAAGTATGAAGAGTAACTATTAAATAATAATGTTGGAGTAGTGTTAGAGTTTTCTACAATAGTTATAACATTTTTATCAAGTTAAAGACTCCCATAGGATTGCTACATACTCCCACAGTAGCTATGGATTACATCAGACCAGTTATGAATTACATCAGACCAGCTACGGATTTTATCAAATTTACTATAGACTTCAATAGAAATACTATAGACTTGTTTGGAAAGTATTTACAAAAATATTTTTATGACTAATTAGTCTATTCTATATATCACAAAGAATTCTTTCCATTTAAAGCCTTTCTATGTATAGATTTATATATACAAACTTTCCATTATAGATTGTATTTAAATATAAATTTATGTAATTTCAATTCAGTAAATAGCTCTCTCCATATTTGGTGGAGATCAAGATTATGTTGTAACATATTTCATTTTTAGAGTTAATATCTCTCTCTATATTTTTTAGAGATTGAGATAGGATAGGATGTCTAGGTTGTTATTCTTAAATAAAGTTTTGGTTGGAAGCATGATATTATAAATACAACCTTCCACACCTGAATGAAATGAATATACTTTTTTTTTCATTATTCAAAGTAGTCCATTCTAAATCTTGTGTTCTAAGTGAAGTCTTCTTCTAAGCAATGAGATGGCCACTCATTCTAAGGAAGATGGATCAATGTATTTTTATTTATTTATTTATTCTATAATTATCATCTTTGGAGTGAATTATTATTTTATTTCTTTGTTTCTATAAACATTTATTTTTTGTACAATTTGTGAGAACATGCAGGTGTTTTGATTATTTGTCATTTATTTTCAATTTGACAATTTACTTTTTATGTGTTTTGATTTTTACAAGTATGCTTTGATTTATGAAAGTGTGATTTTCAATTCCTACAAGTGTGGATTGTGATAGAATAAAATATTTTCCAAAGATCTCTTTCTCCTATTGCATATAGCCTTTAGATACTAGCCCTAGATTGACATTATCAAATAAAAAGGATTATGACACTCATCATTTTTAGCACCATTGCCTACAAACTACAGTGTTATTAGGAGATTCAAATTCTACTAAGAAAATTTCTAGTGAGAGGGAATATCTCACTTAGTTAATGGTCTCTTTAGAATTTATTTTATACAATGTAAATTAAAATTTATTTTTTTGCAATTAGATTTTAAATTATAAAAATAAAAAAAAAACTCCCCCATTAAAACTAACATTTTTGTGTAGGAAATAATAACTGTTAACATCATGAAGGAAGATTTAATTATTATTGCAGGTTGGAAATGACATTCTGAGATAGCCAACAAGATGGATAAAATAGTTGATTGCATGATTTTTGTAGTTATTCACAATGAGAAATTTGGAATAGATATTCATATATCTAACATCCCTATTTGAGGGATGATCTTCATTTTCAAATTATCAAACCATGGTTGTGTGGTGATGAAACCTATACAAATATAGCTATGCCTTTTCTAGAACTACCTATAATAGATCACACATCTTTTTGCATTGATTTTGGAAAAGTTGTATGTAATATTTATTTTTGCTAAGAAATAGTTGAAAATCACTGCTAAATTGGTCTTTGACTATTGTTCATCTCATGCCCACATGCCTGAAATAAATATGTTTTGTTTTTTTCTATTTGGTTGAAAAACAAAAATAGTTTACAACAAGATAAGATTGTACACATCAGATTTTGATCGAGAAAAAAATTTAGAGATGGTTGAACTTTATGAAGGGATGGGAAAAGTTTACAAGGATATGACATTACAATTGTTGAATTAATATCCTAAGCCATAATTATGTGGGGTATTCAATCTCCCAAGTAAGAACAATTTATTTCTAGCAATGACTGATATATCAATAATTGATCAAGAAATTGAAAGGTTAAAAGGTGTATCATATGTTGAAAAATAAATGTCATTCTAACTAAAATCGCTATGATTTTATCTGGTAAAGTGTTTTGTATGGATTCATTATGATCCCATATGGATCAATAAATTTGTTACACATGTTAATAGTTTCAATGGTTTATTTTTCCTATTCATTTCATGACCAGGAGAGACTTATGCTAACATTGGATAATTATCACCTCCAAAAATATTACATGTAAATAAATCACCATGCATAAAAAGTTATTTTTGATGAATTCCATGTGGATCAAATAGGTTCAACAAGTTAAAAATAGTAAAAATTTGCATGTAAACATAGATCACAATAAAAGTGGATTCTGTTAAAATGTCAAGATTTTTTTTTCTATAAGACTAGCATAATTAGTTTGTTCAAATATTAGAATGGGTCATGAAATATATTGAACACCATGTATCTCCAAATTTTTTGTAAATCAATAACCACATCCCAACATTGAAGGTAAGTCATACAAAAGCACTGATTTTATTATGAAATTACTAAATTTTAGCATGTATAGGTTATTTCTATTAAATTGGATGATTTAAAAATTTAAATTTATAATTTATCTTTGATTATTTGCTCAATTTATACCAAATGTTTTTGGGATTCTTTATAAACTTAGCAATATTGTTTGATAGAAAATTGAAATTGAAATATTTAACCGATCTAGTCTCAATATTAGTTATTTCATGTGTTTACTATTAGTCTACATGGATGATCAAGTTTGTGTTTTAAAAAAAATGACAACAATATAAAAATAATCAAACTTGCATCCCAAGATAGACTAACATGGAAACCAGAACATTAAATTTACATATAGTCACATGAGACTAAGTATTTAATAATTTTTTAGTGTTGTAGATGTTAAAAATTTATAGGAATTACTTGATTTCATCAATATGGACAAAATATAATGAAATAATCAAAATATCTTGAATGTTAATTAAATATATAGTTACAAAAATGGTAAATTGGGCATGGCTTCGAGTGGTTTCACCCCTCCATCCCAACCTGTATTGTGATCGGGAGCATGCAAGGGGATAGACCTCTTGACCCCACTAGGGGATGCCACTTCTAGACCCCTTATTTTAATTTACTAGTGAAAGAAGAAGATAGTAAATAAGATTGCTCAGCATGATGCAAATCCTGACCAAGTTGTAGATACAAAACATAGAGTTTTTAGCTACAAGAAGAGGAATGTAAAATATATTTACAACAAGAAAGCCAAGTACCTCCAAAATTCAATTACCTAGGTATGTTTTTCATCTTCTAGTTTCCATAAAATAATTTAAAACTATATCTTTATCTTTCCTATACAAATCATAGTTAGTATTTTCTGCATAGTTCATAATAAAAAAATTGATGGCATTTCATTATACTCATTTCCATCCATATTCAAGAATTAGGTAAAACCATATCCACTTTCATAATAAGAGAGATTATCTGAAGAAGTTCTTATTCTTCAAAATTAATTCCCATTATCAATAATGTTAATCCCTAAACCATCAATCATTCTTGAGTAGGTTGTAATGTATTCTTTCATATATATTCAAATGTCCATCTTGTTATTTTGTGCTTGGCATTTACATTTTTTATACATTGCTCATATTATGCTTCTCTGGAAAGATTTTTTAATTTATTTTGGGTTTTTTAGGATAATCTCATTAGGAGTCCTTCTAGAGATTAAAAAATTGTCCATAATTTCAGCAAATAGTTGTCATATTATCTTGAGTTAACTTTGGCAACAAGAATGTAACAAAATCAGTGTCTATCACTAATTTTTGGTCATCACTACATAGACCAATGTTAAAGAAATGTCAACATACAAAAAATTCCCTGATAAATTTTCAAGTAGTATGAATAGTCATAGCACTTATACCTAACCTTTTCCCTATTATCAATTTTTTGAAATTTTAAAAACAAAAAAAATTAAAAATTAAAAAAAAAATAATGAAAACCTTCAGGCATTATTGGCAATCTTAGGTTGAAAACCAACTTGTTGGTGGACCAAGTGATGGAATAAAGACCCTTAATTAGAAAACTAGTTTACTAGTTAGTTAAGGGAAAAAATAAAATAAAATAAAAAGAATATAATTTGTCAAATGGAACAGTTGATGTAGCTTTTTACTTGATTGCTTACTTTTGTGCTCTTATTTTTTAGCATAACATGATTGTACTTTTATGAACACTTTTTCCAAAAAAAATCACTTTGGTTACCATGAAATAATAGATGAATATTTATTATATGCCAAGGTATTTTATTTTACTATTTTACATTTAAATTTACTTATAATTTTTGTTATTACATGAAGATCCACTCTTGAAAAAAACTATGTTCTGGGGAAATGGACAACCTTCCAATTGATATGTGTAATCTCATCCCACTTCATTCATTTGGCATGCATGAGTACATACATGAGCTTAAGTGTGGGGGAGGAGAATATATTTGAATATATAAGAATTAGACTTATCCAAACAAATAAGTTATTGAAAATCTAGTTTGATCTTGATCATGGTACATAGTTTTCAAAAGAACAAGATTTTTTTATGTCAAAAGCTTTTTTATGGTCAAAATAAATATGTGTAGACACATCAATAAAAATTTTAACATAAGAACCTTATCTCACCTCATTAAAAAAAAATGAAAGAAAGAAGAAAAAGATGAAGAGAGCAGCATGAGAAACCCACAGAAGAACCAATGTCAAAAAGGAATCTAAGGATAATAGGAAATACCTCCACACAAGAACCTATCCTTATAAAATGAATTATAATGACCAATGTCATTAGACACTTTTGCTAAGTAATTTAATAATATTTTAAGTCATTATACTTGTACAAATTTTGGAAGACCAAGTATGAAGCTAAGTCTAAACCATGCATATTCACCATGATGTTTTAAATAGTGGGATGCATGAGGACATGCATGGGATTAGGTGTGGGGGAGATGATGAGGACATAATATGGCTCATTATATCTATAAAATAGCATCTTTTTCATTTCATAAGAATTAGATCTAAATATAGTCTCTAAACTTATGGTTTATTTAGTATAAACAAGTATATATCATGGTTATGTCTTTAGAATTCATTACTATCTATTTGTTAGGTATTAATAATGATTATTGGGGAAAATATTTCAATTAGTGAATACATAGTTCATACTAAGATAATAATGATTCAAAGTATGAAGAGTAACCATTAGAATAATGTTAGAGTATTGTCAGAGTCTTCTACAATGGATATATAATTTTGGTCAAGTTATGAACTCCCACAAACTTTTTATAGACTTCTATAGGCTTGCTACAGACTCCCACAACAACTATGGATTACATCAAACTAGCTATATATTACATTAGACTAGTTATGGATTACATTAGATCAGCTACAGATTTTAGCAGGTTTGCTACATATTTCAATAGGTTTGTTATAGACTTCAATAGAACTACTACAAACTTGTTTGGAAAGTATTAATAAATTTATTATAATGATTGGTTGGTTTATTATAGCTATCACAAAGAACACTTTTCATTTGAAACATTTATATGTATAGATTTATATATACAAACTTTCCATTATGTATTGTATTCAAATATAAATTTATGTAAATTCATTCCAATAAATAGCTCTCTCTATATTTGGTGGAGATCAAGATTATGTTGTAATAGATTTAATTTTTAAAATAAATATCTCTCTCTATATTTTGTGGAGATTGAGATAGGATAGGACATCTAGGTTGTTAATCTTAAATAAGGTGTTGGTTGTAAGCTTGAGATTATAAATATAACCTTCCACACCTAAATGAAATGAATATACTTTTCTTTCCATTATTCTGAGCAGTCCATTTTAAATCTTTTGTTTTGAGTGAAATCTTCTTTTGAGGAATGAGCTAGCCACTCATTCCAAGGAAGATTGATCAATTTATTTTTATTTATTTATTTATTTTGTAATTATCATCCTTGTTATAAATTATTATTTTATTTATTTAATGTTGTAAACATTTATTTTTTGTATAGTTTTTTGTGAACTTGTAGGTGTTTTGATTGTTTGTCATTTATTTTCAATTCAATGATTTACTTTTCATAAGTGTGTTTTTATTTTTATAAGTGTGCTTTGATTTTTGTAAGTGTGATTTTAAATTCCTACAAGTGTGGAGTGTGATAGAAGAAACCATTTATGAAATATCTCTTTCTCTTATTGCATACATCCTTCAAACACCAACCTTAGATTAACATTATTAAATCAAGAGGATTGATGACCCTCATCAAATGGCCTCAACCCAATACTAAGGTGAAAGAAACTTGGAGTGTAGCATATAATTGGCCATTTCCTTCAAGGACATATTCTTATGCTCTAAAACATTATTATGTTGAGGACTATATGGAACTATACACTAAATTTTAATTCCCTCTAATGTACATAATTTCTCAAAATGGTTACTTACATACTCACCACTAATATCAGTGCATAAAATTTTGATGGCTTTACCTAACTATTTTTCCACAAGTTCCTTAAAGTCCTAAAAATGTCAAAGACCTTAGATTTTTACTTAAGAAAATACTCCCAAGTATACCTCAAAAATTTATCAATGAAGGTAAGTATGTACTTATTCATTATGAATAAATGTTTTTGAAATGGGATAGTAATGTCACTATGAACAATCTCCAATATGTGTTTAACTCTTTATGATTTTATGTTGTCATACTTCTCCTTAGGATGCTTACCAATAATACAACCTTGACAAACTTTGTCATAAAACTTAACTTGTGGAAACCCTAAAACCATGTCTTGATGACTAAGTTACTCTAGTGGTGATAGTTGAGATGGACAAATTGATCATGCCATAGTTTACACACCTCATATGAATGAGTGAATAATGTATTAAAGCATTGATCAAGAGTAAAATGTGAACTATACAACCTAGATTGGTGATTTTATTTCTAAAATGTAATAATGGAGTCATTTTTAGCTTCCCTAATAACTACAAAATTAGGTGTGAACTCAACTCTCTTTCCTAAACTAATGTGAGTGATCTAATAAATAGATAGGATATTGGTGAATAAAAAGGGTACACATAAAACATCATGAAATGTCTCATAATTCACTTCAACAAATCCATTCCCACTAACTTATGTGTAAGCATCATCACCCAATAAAATGAAAGGCATAGAATAAGGCTCCAAATATGCAAACATGTCCTATTATGAAGCCATGTGGTGTGATGCACCAAAATCAATGACCCATGTGAAAGAATATGATGCAAATACAACAAGTGATTTTCCCTTATCTTTTCCCTTCTTATTGTATTTGGCCTTATAATATCCCTATATTTATTAAATCTAAGTGGAAGAATCAAGGACACTTATACTTCTTGAGCATTTTTATTAGTTGGTCAATTTGATTATTCATGCATTTTGATTCATCATGCCCATATTTCTTCTAATACCCAAATTTGAGTCAATATTTCTTGGATTTCCCATCTAAAGAGAGGACTCTTTTGATGGTTTTAGCTTAGCATCAAATTTTTGACACTTTAATTGCTCTAGGTCTTTATTGTTCTATTTCTTCTCCTTATTACTAGAAGCCTTCTATTTGACATGACTCACATTCAAGGCATGAGATTTAGAGTAATTTAGTGTACCCATTTGAATGAGTTTATCTTACTCCTAAGTCAAGTCAGTATCAAAGTCATCTAAATATGACATGGTCTATCTATCTCTAAGGGCATGCTTCATGTAATGGAAAGTAGAAATAAATATAGAATAGTTAGATCTTAATTTGGCAAGGATATAACTAATCAATTGATCATAATTTTTGTCAATGCCACATAGTTTTAACTATAATGTGGGTGATTTGAGCTTGGTGAAATATCCTTAAATCATATCAAAATAAGTTGGGCTCACACTGATAAACTCATTCTCCAAATAATGACCCCTCATTTCATCTTGATTTTTAAAGAGTTTATCCAATAAGGTCCACACTTGATTTGGAGTTATTATAGATTTAATATGAAAAATAAAGTCATAAGACATAGACAGACATAATAGACTATAGGATTTATCACTTTGATTGTACCACTTCACCTTCTCTACATCATGTGTTAATTTAGTTTTTGTACCCATTGTGATTTGATGTAATCTTTTGCTCGTTAGGAGGATTTTCATCTTAAATTTCCACTCATGATAGTTGAGTGGTTTAAGAAGTGGAACTAAACTAAGATCCATGATGCAGAAAGGAATTATGTGCTAAAATATGTGTGCTATAGATTGGTAATGTAACACCCCCATGAATATATAAAGGTTCAGTAACTAATATTAAGAGCTTGAAAAAACACATACTTTCAAAAAAGTGGCATCTTGAAAGGACCAACAGGTTGAAAGTTATGCTCAATTTAAGTTTAATACGGCAAGGTGATTCTCCACTTTACACAATTTTAAAAAGTATTGAGTGTTCAAAACTTTAAATTGGGTGTTACAATTAAGCCCCCAGTAGTATGAATCCAAATTTAATCCCCCCCCCATGTGACCACACTATATGACCAGGGGGCTAATGATCTATTTTTTGTTTCAAGATCTCAAATATATATATCTACATAGATTTTCAATAAATCTCACCAAACCTTTAAAAATTAAAATCAGTAAAAAAACCTGAACAAGTTGAATGCTAGATCTCACAACAAGAATAATGGCATTTGGATACCAATAAAGCTTTGATACCATGCCAAACTAGGCCATAATCAAATATACTGGATAGGATTGAATGTATGGATAAAACCTATATGGACTCAAAAATTGGGTAGAGCAACACCTCTTTATGAAATTACATGTAGACTATGTTTGAATATATGATAAGTTTTGATAACACAACCAAACAATCAATCATTCAAGCTCACAACCTTTCTTTGGTGATTGACATGGAAGTACTCCACATTTATTGATTCCTTAAATATACTTGCCTTTAGATATGATTATAATGTTTAATATTATTTAATTAATGTCGTTATTGGTGGTGTTGTAATCCCATGCTACTCTCAAAATTTTTATACATAAAAGACATTGTTGGGTGTTGTCTCCTTTGCAACCTTACACTAATGAATGTTTTATGGCTAAAAGGTTTTATTCTAAATTTTTTGTGAGCTTACTAGATGGTCTCAATATACCTTTTGGTATGTGGGCATAAAAATATATTATTTGGATGTCGAGACTTAATGGGATGTTCGTAGGAGGGCCTTGCCCCTTCACCACTTCATCTATAGGATTTCAAGGAAGTGATACCAAAAATATCAAACTCTGAGGTATATTTTAGCTAAATTACAATTGATGTAGCCTTAATTTATATACATCACTAGATAATTAGGGTTAGTATGAATGTTGGGTAATGACATCCCAATCACTATGCCCTAAAGACTTGTCAGAAGGAAATGACACCCCAATCATAGAGCCAAAATAAAATTAAAGGTATTGTTATTATATTTCATAGTAATCCTACTAAGGGCAAGTAAAGATCATAAAAGGTAAATCTTTCAGGATAAAATAAGTGATCACCTCCATGATTATGAGTCACCCTACCAAAGGGAAAGCATCTATGTGAATAGATCACACAAGCCCACAAGAAAATCCTTAAGTAAAACATGAAAATGAGAAATAGAAATGAAAGTATTTTACTGCACCAAATCAAAATATGAATTATTTTAATAAATGTGAATGAATAATATGTATTTTTAATGGATCACCACACCCTTTTAGAATCTGTAAAAAAAAATAATGTGAATAGTTTTGCTTGGTGGGTTTTTGTCAAGTGATTTTTTTCATTTTGTTTTTCCCTTTGACTCTCTATCAAGTGTCTAGTACAATATAGTTATTATTTTATTTATGAATATCTAAGCAATAAAAAACTACACCAAAAAGAATTAGAAACTAAACCAAAAAATACCTACAAGAAATAATGCAAACAAATTTAAACCTATAAAAATTACAATGTGAATTGTGAAAAATATTTAAGTTAATTTGAAAAAATAAAATAATTTTTTATTAAAAATAGAAAATACAAAGAACCCAAAAATTATTTTGACTGAAATGATGATTTCATCATTTTATGCTAAATTTATTATAGTAATTAGAATGCAAATTCTATGAATAATGAAAACTTATTTACAAAACAAAAATAGGTTTTTGAAATAAACCTAAAAAATATAGAGAACACATAAATGAATTTGATATAAAATATGATTTTGATATTCTATGCTAAATTTACTAAAACTAAATTCAACATACCTTGATTTTAAGCCTAAAGAGCCATATGATGGAAAAACCTAGAAGAAGAGAAGGGTAAATAAAATGAAAATTTGATCTAATTTATAAATTATATTAATAATAATATTCTTGGTTGAATAAATTGAGGTGTGAGTCCCCCCAGGTGTGTCACATGTATACATAAGAGTAAAAAAATTTAATGTTTTTGTCATTAGTGAAAATATAAAAATCAAAATAATGAAACAAACTACCTTAATCTTAGAACCTCATGATCCAAAGAAAGGATGAATAGAAAACCAAATATGAAAACAGAATCATACAAAATACACCTTCCTTTATGGATTCTTCACCCTATCGAATGTAAGTGGAATATGGCTCATAATGTAGTATCAAAGGGTCTTTATAAATGTCATATTCAAATGGTGGATTATCTCCCTTTGATAAATTTCAAGAATAGCTTGATAAAAAGTTAAATAGATTCACAAGGTGGCTCTGAGAATTGGTAGTGCTTCACTATAGATATTGATAATGAAATATGAAGAGGGGTGCCCCTTTATTTATAGGTAAAGTGATTGAATGTGAGCCTTCCATCTTACCTCCAAAATAGAGTGTGGATAGTTCTCCCCAAGGCATCACATGGATCATGACATGGATCACCAATATTAACCCTTCATCTTTTCCAAGATGAAGGGTAGAGGATAATCCTCAAAAATATCCCAAAGTGGATTAATATGTCCTCCATCTTGCATGCATGTAAGATAGAGGGTGGATAATGTTCCTTAAAATATCACATGGATGATCATATGGATAATAAATATGTACCCTTCATCTTAATTCTAATATGAAGGGTAGATAATACTCCCTCAAAATATCTCAAAATATTCAATATGAGCCCTTCATCTTATCTCCAATATTAATGGTGGAGAATAAACCTTCGTATTTAGAGGTGGGGTCATAAACTAATATGCCAGGGTATATTGAGATTATTTTGGAAGGGAAGATGTTATTTGAATGAGGTGGAAAAGGAAAGAATAAATAATTCAAATGAAATTATAATTACAAATCCATAGAATTATAATTAGAAAGAAGATTAATTTAATGAATACAATGTGATATAAGGGCCCTCCATCTTGTCTCCAAGATGGATGGTGGAGAATGTTCCTTGGGAAGTGGTTCATGTGAGGGAGAAATTGAACTAAATGAAATTTATAAATTATAATTCTATGGAATTTCTAATTAGAGTAAGGATTAATTAAACTAATCAAAAGGATTAATTTAATTAATATGATATGAATATGAATTTGGTTGATTTGATTGTAATGAGAGGAATTGATTAATTGATCAGATATATGGAAATGACCAATAGTGAGAATAAATATCCATAGAGTGGAAATTTAATGGTCTAGTGTGGTGAATTACCCTAATTAGGGATGCACCTATGTGTTTCAAAATGTTTGTGTCCAATGTGCTGATGGAAAATGGGATATTTAGTGATTTCTAGGCTTAATTCACAATGTTTTAAAAAGTTACTTTTATTTGTATAAAATTCATTATAATTATTATTTTAGACATAGAAGTGAAAATAGAGTGTCCACAAAAGGATTCAAAAATAAAAATTAGATAAAGAAAAGTTACAAAAGAAACAAGATGGTTTAGAAAGGATACAAAAGGAAAAATTCAAAAGGGGACAAATTTAAAAGGAAAAGTTATTCAAATAAAAATTACTAAAATCAAAATTTTAAAAACAAACTCAAGATGAGCATGAAATAATATTTATGAAAAGGTTTCTCATGAAGGAATTTCAAAATCAATATATTCCTAAAAATTCTAATGGTGAAAATATGGTTTTTTAATGATTTAAACATTGTATATGCTTCATGAATAAAGGAACAAGATAAATCCAAAGCTATGGTTAAATCTTAAAATCAAGAAGCCAAATCAGAAATTACTTCCCTTCCCATTACATAAGTAGTGATACTTGATTCTTATCCAGTTATGAATGAGATACAAGATCTTGATATATATGAAGACACTCAAGAGCAACAAAATTTCAAGAATATAACTCCAATATATGGTGCAATTTATTTTTCATATACACATACAAAATATAATTAGAGTGGAATATCATAAATTCAATAACTTAATAAATTAGTTATCTACTCAATGTAGACACTAAATTAACATTTAAGCTAAAATCATACACTTGTAATCACCATTTTTAGAAACTTAGCCCATGACCTATTCTAGGGACTTTTATCCACTTTCCTTCACTTTTTTCATGGTAACTCACTCCTTCAAGCACCCCAAATCACTTTATAATGTCTCCATATAGTTTACTTGATAGCCTGATCTCATGCTTATAGTGATTCATACAACCAACTTAGATTTTATTTCCCTTAAAATAAGAGCACCCCATTGGGACAATAACACACCCCATTTTTGTCCACCTTCGATAGAAATTGTCCTCCCATAAACTAATAACTATTTTACACAATTAAAATTTGTGTAAGGGTTGGCCCATAAGTTTTAGCAAGCTCCATTTAAAAGAATTCCAAAAATACTACTATATAAGCTCTTTTCAAACTATTTTGCGCACAAGAGGCTTCCACATTGAAAATAACTATAATTCTAATTGCACATGGAGATTAAATATCATGTTTCTCTTGATTTTGATCCCATAAAACCCTAATATCCCTGATCTAAAGTCTAAATACAACTCTAAGGTCATAAATCATGATTGAAGCACTTAATCACACAAGTATTTCACCAACATATTGCATTTTTCACTAGTCTCACACACACCACTGTAGTATGAGAGCTTTCCTCTTTAGAATATTGTTATGTAGTCAGCTGATTTAACTATTTTGAGAATATTGGAGTCTTATTTATAATTTAGTTAAGGTAATGGAATAATAAATTAGTAAATAATATTGCAATAATTTAACTACTAATTTGTATAATTTAACTATATTTTTAACCTTTCTTTTAATATTAATAAATAGGGAGAAAATAAGACTCAAGTGAAAATAGGATGGAACAATTGAGATAGGGTCTAGAATTTTTTGTGCAAGACTAGGACAGTGTCATAAATTAGGTTCTATCTCTCATTTTATGAAAGGATAAGAGTACCAAAATAAGACACCTTGGGGTCTAGTTTTATAGTCTTCTTTTGTCATTTTTGGTCCTAGAGATCTAAGTTTTTTGGGTTTTGTTCATTGTCCTTGTGTGAGCTTGCCCATGAAATTTTGACTAATGAAGATCTAAAAAACTTATTGTAGATCTAATTTAGTCTTCAAACCCTAGACTTCATTGTGCTTTGATCAATCCTAAGAAAAAAGGTGGGGTTAGTGTGTGTAAGATGCAATGAACATGTATCCATACCCCTTGTGTGGGCATGTTACCTACATAATAATACTCCAAAGAAGGATCAATCCATATGTAGTTCTCTCACTTGATGTGCTTTATGAAATAGTGTTATGAAGATATAAAAATTCTAAAACTAGGTGTTCTTGAGGTGGCTAGGGATTAGTGTGAGGATTTGGATGAGCTTGTAGCTGTATTGGATGGTTGTATGTAGAGAATAGGGAAGTTTGACTCAATAGTCTTACTTATATTCTTTCTTTATTTTTTAATATTTTCCAACCCCCCCTAAATGAAATTTGAAAGGGATTTTATAGATATCTATTGGTCATGAGTCGAATGTATTCATGTTAGGATGAAAATAAGAAGGATAGGAACTAGAAGGAAGTGACAGTTAGAGACAAAAATTCAATTGGACATGAGCACTAAAAATAGACACCCTAGGGTCTAGCGCTATAGTCCAAGTTGGGTGTTATTGTCTTATAGGTGCAGGACCTAGGGGGATGGAATTATCACAAGAGATGTAGCCTAGTTGAGTGAAAATTAGGTCTCCCTAAGTCTATGGATGACTAAGAATAAGTAAAAAATTGTCTATAAGGGTCATGAGAGCATGTAAGAGTGACCTATGGGTTGAGTGTCACAAGCCACATTCAAGCTATAAATTTTCACATTTTATATTACTACATTCCCCCCCCCCCTTTATTTTAGTAATGTATCAAAGGAAAATACTAGGATAAAGGAAAATAAAAAGGGTACCTTAACTTACCTACAAGGGTGAAGCTCATAAAGCTATGTAATTCTAGGTGTGCATAGAGAGATCATGTTTTGAAGTGTAAATCTGTAAGAGAAAATAAAGAGTAGATCAATTCTTACTAGATAAACTATATATAAAATAAGAATGTATAAAAGATAGATAAAAGAGAACGGAAGAGAAAGGAATGAATACACCTCATTGGGTACACGAACCATTAAAAAACCAATTATGATGTTGAGTGATGTTGGGTATGTGTTGAATGATGTTGTACTAAAATTAATATCATGAATAGAGTTGAGTTCTCAATTTTATAAGAGTGGATCAAGAATGTCAAGATTGGCCCTTTAGCTCCATCATCATCCACTAAGTGAATCTATATGATCATGCATGTGTTAATCAATGTTTGGACTATATTTCCAATCCCTTTGAGTAGGTGGCTCAAGAATACAAAGGCTAATTAGTCCTTTGGCTCCATAATTTCCCTATGAAGTGAAGCTATGAAATGATACTAGTATGAAATCGGTGTCATGTGAGATGGCTCTTGAATCCTATGAATGCTCTATAGTCTGATAATGTGGCATGGATAGATGAATGTGTGTTGAGAACTCGGCCAATCTTGGCCACTCCAAAAGGTGGAGATTAAGCTTGTATGAAAGCCACTCTAAAATTGGGAACTAGGCTTATATGAAAGCTACTTTGAAATGATGTCAACCACCTGTAGATGTAATAAGGTGTGTAACTACTGAGAATGCCTAGGTAATGCCATAAACTATAAAGAAGAGAAAGTAAATGTGCCATGCACTTTGCCCCCAATCATTGGTGTTTGTAACATGGATTCTAATATGTAAGTTATACCAACTATCATATCTAAAATTGAAAGAAAGAGCCATCATACCATGCATGATGCCCCCTATATCTAGATTTTTTGATAAAAACTATACTAAAACTACTAATTTTGAACTGAATTGTTGCTAACAAAACTATAACTGGTCTTACCTTTCTATATGTTTTTAGAAAATCTAGGTTTTCTACTTTTTAGATAGGAGCACCAAAATTGGACACCCTATTGTCTAACATTATTTTCCAATCTTGGCACTCTTATCTATGTTAATTCTAAAGACTATTGTGTAATTGTCACTATCTACCTAGTCTATTCGGCCTAGTTTGAAGTCTAGATATTGTTCTGGGTGTTCTGAAAGCTAATTTTTTTATTGGTAAGAGCTCTAATCTCTGTGATAAAACCCATGTTTATTTCCCTATCTTCTGAGGGTAGAAATGAAGACCCTACAATGACTTCCCTCAAAATAAAAATCCCTTGAAAGTGTGTTATGCTATAAAATACATGATATAGCAATGATAATTGATAAGATATCTCAAGATATAGCATGATTTATAATGGAGATTATTAGATCAACAAGGGTATGCCTAGATAGATATAACAATGTAATAGCATGTTCAATATAATGAACTACAATTAGAATTCTAGTTAGTTTTTAGTTGTTAGTTTTCAATCAAGGATGGAGCATGATGTCTATCATAGAATCCAAGAAAATAAGATAATACATGATTTAGATCATGGAATTGCAAATAATTGAAAATAAATCAAGAAACAAGTGCACAAGGCAAGAAGAAAGAAGCATACAAGAGTGGCCAAAGGGCCAAGCAAACAAGGAACATGGGCACATGTCACTCAAACTAGAAAGCAAGAATATAAGGCATGTTCAAATGCCACATACACATACAATTCAAAATAATCAAGGTTGGCATGAGGCCCATAATCACATAGAAGAGTAAAAGCAAAGGACATTGGCAAATGTCCTAAGGCACACACAAGAGACAAAATAAGAATTAAGAAATGTAATCACATCTAGCTATGCAAATGAAGAAATAAAACATGTAAATACTAAAAAATATAATCACATCTAACTAATCAAAGAAAGAAATGAAATTATTCAAGACATGTAGTACAAGACTAGGTATATGCTAAGAAATACAAAAGTGTTATATACTAGTGAGTGTCAATAGAGTAATCTATATAAGCTAGTAAGTAATGTACATCAACGTGAAAACTAGAGTGTGTGGTGTAGGAATGACATAACTTAGATGGTGTATTCGTGTAGAAAATTCCCCTAGGGGGTAGATATATTGATGTATGTCTTGAATGTAGAAGTATAATTCCCCCTCAATGGGTAGATTGAAGCAATCATGGATCTATATGTCACTACACACACTCAAAGAAGATCAAGTTAAGTATAGTAATGTATATAAATCAACAAACAATAGCATAAAATAGAAAATGTAATTCTTGTATGGTAATAGAAATGTAAATCATGGATAATGCATATAATTCAAATGTTTTTATGTTTTTGAATTATTTGAATGTTTTTAGATTTTAACATATATGAATGTTTTTATATTTTGACATATTTGAATATTTTTTTATTTTTGAAATTTTGTATTGTTTCTAGTATTTTTGGTATAAGATATGTAAAATCAATAATTAAGAAACTATGTATAAGAATTTAAAGAGAAGCTATATATAAACAAGCAAATAAAAACTATATATAAGTAATACTGAAAAACTATCTACAAGTAAGATAAAATAAAACTATGTACAAACCTATGAATAAATCAATATGTACACAATGACATAAAAGACTAAGCTAGAGGGGGTAAAGGGTCCAAAGATGGAGCTCGTTGGGGATGAAGATGGAGGAAGGGATCATGGCCATCATCAAATGCCAGAAGATCATCATCATCATCATCCATATCATCGTATGCCATAGACTTTGTATACATGGTGGCATCCTACTGAAGGCAAATTAAAGGTTGCTCTAGTGGTAAAGATGTTGATTATCCTATAGGAAATTTAGCTCTGGTAGTAGATGGCTTTCGTGGAAGTGGTGAATTTGGTGCTAGTGGTGATGTAATCTAAATAATACCTTAAACCTATAGTTTATCCAATATCTACTATAAAGTTATACATGAATCAGTGTCATGGCTTGTGATCCTTTGAAAAAGATAAAATGGGAAACCATCTTTCTATGATAACCTACTAATAGATTTATGTCATACTATAGGTAGTGTGATTAATCCATGATCAAGTAACATCTATAGTATAATCTATGGTTGATGTTGTGTTACCTACCTAAATTTGAATGACTAGCTCTATATCCATAGAGGTAACCATGTGAACTATATATGCTAAGTGATCTATCTTTGGTCAAAAATATAGATTATATACTAAGAGTGTAGTATGATATATTAAGAGTGATTTAAGATGTCTAATGAGAGCTCTAGAGTCATCTTGATACTCTCCTGGGCCAATTAGTGTAAAGCTCAATCCACATAAATAGTCATCTATGAGTGTGGGTGCCATATCATCATCTGAAGTAGCTTGGTAATCTATATCAACATCGTGTACATATGGTAACTCATAATTTACCACAAGGGGTAAATATGATATGGGAGTCTCATCAATTATAGTAGTAGAAGGTGATTCTATGAGAGTATCTATAACTATCAAAGTAACTGTAACTATTGGAGGAGTTGTATCTATAGAACCAATTGGTACTACTAGAACTATTATCAGTGATTTTATAATTTTAACAAGTGTAGGAATCTTGACTAATGGAGTATCTAGAATGATTGAAAATACTATAACTAGTTGAGTATCTAGATTTGAGGACACAACTATAAGTTAAGGAGTGCAAGATTTGTTGGTCTCCCCTACCTCATATGTATGTCCCTGATCAAGAGAAATGTGATGAGGTGGTGACTGAACTATGATATAAGGCATCCTATCTAGTAAAATAGTTGAAGATGAATTTATACTTTGATAATATATGAATGGTTGGTTATCTATTGGGCATGTGTATAGGTATCCTTCATGGAGAAACTTAAGACATCAATGAAGATTAGAAGGAACTATTCCTATAGAATATATCCAAGGTTGTCCAAGTAAAAGATTATAATGAAGAGACTTGGCATGATCTAGAAGTATGTTGAGAGGGTTTTAGGCCCTACCATGATATCTAAAACAATGGTGTCTAATGTCTATCATGGTATATCATCAAACCCTCTAATATTCTTAATTGATTTTTCATGGATGACATATCTACACCCATGGTCTCTAAGAATGTAATATTACATATATTAAGTCTAAAACCACTATCAACTAGAACTCTCTTAACTATGTTGGTTTTGACTTGAGCTTGTATGAATAGTGGTAATTTTTGATCAATAACTATCTAAGATGACATGTGCTTATGTTTAAAATAAATATCATCTTCTATAGTTTTTAACATGTTGACCACTAATGCAAAATAAGAAGGTTCTAAATCAATGTGCATAGAAGTATGAGTGAGCACCTGATAAAGAATGTCCTTGAACACATTGGCTTTCTAAAGTAATTCTAACATATAAATATTAGTTGGTGTGTTTCTCAACTAATCAACAATATCATATGCCTTGTGGAGATCTGCCTATGTAGGTGGATTGGGCCTAGGATGAGAAAGAATAGGAGGGTGGTGGGGTTCTTGACTAGGTTGGGGAGGCATGGTAGCACATTGAGTAACAAATCTAACTATAGTATCTACTATCAATATAGGAATAGTAGTAGCTACAAGAGGAGAGTGAAGATAATCAATAGGTAGAGGTGGTGGAAGGACAAAGGGTGTCAAATGGGCTCTTTGGCAATAGGTAGTGACCTAAAGAAGAGTAAAATGGACCATGCAACATGACTCAGTATGGGACAAAGGCTCCAAGGGAGGTGAGGTAAGAGGTATCTTAATATTTTTAGCACTAAATTTCTTAATATCATCCCATATTATGAAAAGTAAGAATGAAATACAAAGAATGAAGTTTTGTACTAACATATCATAAACTTCATCATTCATGTTCATGATAGGACTGAGAATGGTCTCCTTATTGTTTATAAGAAATGCAAGAAATATGTGTAAATAAGTGAGATCTATTTTTTGTTTTATGTGAAATATGATTTTAGATGTAAGGTGAAACCTCAAGAAAATAAAGGGACCTAGTATATGCAACCAGGGTTTTGAAAAATGTTATTTTTAAAATTAATAAGGAATTTTAAAATATAATGTGAATTTCTGATTGAAATATGTAGGTAAAAAATTAGAAAAATATTGGAAAATTCTTGGTTTAAAGGGACCTAGTATATGCAAATAGCGGTTGGAAGAAATTGATTTGTTTAAAATTACTATGGAATTTTAAAATTTAATGTGAATTTTTTATTTAAATATGCAGGTAAAAAATCAAAAAAATATTAGAAAATTCTTGATTTAAAGGGACCTAATATAAGCAACTAGGGTTTGGAAGAAAGTTGATTTTTTTAAATTTACTATGGAATTTTAAAAATTAAAGTGAATTTTTGATTTAAATATGCAGGTAAAAATTTAGAAAAATATTTGAAAAATCATCAAGGAATTTTTTAGGGTTTTTATGCATAAATAAAGTAAGTCAGGTTCACCAAATGATTTAACTATTTTAAGAATTTAGTTAAGCATCTAGAATACGAAATCAGTAAATAATATTGAAATAATTTAACTATTGATTTGTATAATTTAACTATATTTTTAACCTTTCTATTTATAGCAATAAATAAGGAAAAATAAGACTTAGCTAAAACCATGATGAAATGGCTAAGATAGGGTCTAGAATTTATTATATAGGATTGGGATAGTGTCATAAATCAAGTTCTAGCTTTAATTTTATAAAAGCATTAGAACACAAAAATATGACACCCTAGGTTTCAACACTATAGTCTTCTTCTATCACTATTGTCCAAGAGACCTATGTTTTTTGGGTTTTATTTTTTATCCCTATGTGAGCCTACCTATGAAATTTTTAATACTAAAGGTCTACAAAACTCCTTGTAGAGCTGATTTAGTCTTAAAACCTTATACTTCATTGTACTTTGATCAATCTTGAGAAAAAGGGGGGTTTAATGTGTGTAATATGCATTGAACGTGTATCCACACCTCTTGTGTGGGCATGCTACCTACATACCAATACTCTAAAGAGGGATCAAGCCATATGTAGTTCTCCCACTTAATGTGCTTTGAGAAATAGTGTTATGAAGACTCAAAAATGCTAAAATGGTGTGCTTGAGGTGGCTAGAGACTAGTGTGAGGATTTGGATGTGCTTGTAGTTGTATTGGATGGTTGTATGTAGAGAATAGGGAAGTTTGCCTTAATGGTCTTGATTGCTTTTGAAATATTTTCTAACCCCACTAAATTAAATTTCAATGGGATTTTATAGAGATCTATCAGTCATGGGTCGAATATATTCATGTTAGGCTGACAAGAAGGATAGGAACTAGAATGAAGTGACCATTAGAGATAAAAATTCAATTGGATAGAAGCACCAAAAATGGACACCCTAGGGTCCGGTGTTATAGGCTTGAGCCACTTTATTTTATCTTGTAGCATTTTCATGTGGTCAAAATTCACAAACATAGAAAACATATCCTTAATACAACCAATTTTTTGATATTACATTCAATACTCCACAGTTTACAGTTTACACAATAATATTATTCTTGTAAAATATTTCCTTTGTGTACTATATTGCTCATACATGCAATTACATAGTTTAACATGTGTAAATTTGATGATAATAAGATTTAAAATCATTCATATTCTATCTCCCACATTCACATATACATTAAGGACATCTTTATTATACATGGCAATAGTATCATATTCAGTGAAAAATTTACCTTGACACATGTTTTAGATTGTTCAGATCCTTTCCCTATATTCTACTTTTCAATCCATGGTTCTTATTGAAATATTCAAAAAAGTATAAAAAAATAAAATATGGAAAAATTACAAAAACATTCACAATATTCTAAAAATACAAAATAAGGACATGAGCATGATTATATATCTATTTTATATCATTGTCACATGTTATTTATCTCATGATTGGTAGATAAAATAATATTTTTCTATCACATAAACATTTTACTAGTATTTATGAGTGTTATGCAGGACATATAAATTTTTACATAGACTAAGATGTTGGAGTTGCCTTTACCCATAGGCCATGCCTTGTTAGGGTCATATTTTTGAAATGTTATAGTTTATAGATGTTACCATTCTATGACTTTTATACATTGTTGAGTTGTATAATATTTAAAAATGTCTTGTTGATATATCTATCTTATATTTTCTACATGAATATGCTATTTTTTAGGATATAATCAGGTTACATATACATGGTGTATATTATATTTATATTTTTATGCTCCATTTTATGTTATTTCTTATACATATTAGATTAGACTTTGGTGGTCTATTGTCTATGGCCCTTGGCCATTTAGTGCAAATTATTTGAACATGTTTATGAGATCTTTTTTTGGTATGTGAAAATTTTTAACATGTGTATTCTTTGTGGCCCTTAGCCCTATGTTTCATGTGACTTTTCAATATGTTCCTTGTTTTCAATATTTTAACATGTCCATTGTTGGTGGTCCTTAGCCTTCTATGTACAATATTTTCTTAGTAAACATTTAAACATGTCCCCTGTATGTGACCCTTGGCCTTATTGTATGTCATTACATTTTTTGTTTTTTTTTTATTAATAAGATTGTTGATTTTCATGGTTTTCATGATTTTCATGATCTATATACTCCTATGAGCTTCATTGATACATTTATCTAGATTTAAAACTTTAAATCTTGCCTCATATGTTAGATACATACTTTTAATGATACATATCTTACAATCATGACATACATTTTCACATATGATATAATATTTAATGATTACATATTAATATGAATGATATAATTAATTTCTCTTTTGAGATTATTGACTTTATAATACATATCTCACCTCAAAAGAGGGGCATTTCAATGGTTTTTTCATACATGAGATAAGATTTTATGAGCAAAAACTATTTTTGGGTAATAATTTAAAGAATTCAAAATTATTAAAAAATTAATTATTGATACAGATTATGGGGGGAAATGTCACTCATATGCACTCATATTAAAGGAAAAGAATACAAATTCATACATTTTGGGTACATGAAACATATTCATAAATGAACTTCAAACAAAATTACAAAATTTGCATCTACATATAGTTACAAATTTTATCTTTATCACATATGGGCATGATACAAATTCATGTCATAATTTCATACTATTTTATATTTATAGTCATGGTATATGCATGTATGTTCTCCATTCTCTCTTGATCATGCATATAGGAACTCAAGAACAAAATGAAAATTTAATCCATAAATCCATCTGAAGTGGCTAATTCAATTAAATTTAAACGTGCATAACTTGGAGATTCACTACCCTCTAACATTATAGCCTATGAATACATTATATATTCCAACATATTTCCTTCTTGGGGTCACAAAGACCAAAAATGCAATTTTAGGTTTCTGCATCCCTCAATGGGTTCCATTTTCTATTCATGTTCAATCCAAATTAGGGCTTGATCACCCTTAATTCACCTTGGTTCAATAAATGAATCAATCTCTCTACGTGTTTCATGAGAAGGACCAATTCTCTAATACTAAAAAGAAGCTTCATCTTCAAGCAAAGTTACAAAATAAACATCACTTTCACACATACTAGTGTAATTGTCCCTTCTTTCTATTTTTAATTTTTTCAATTTTAAAAGTTCAAGCTTTTTAAAATTTCAAATGAACAAAATGACTACTTCATGATTTGTTACAGGGCTTGTTAAGTTAAAGTGTCTTGAAAAAATAAATTATCTACTCAAAGATAAATTTTTTTATATGCACTCATGTATATATTTCCTTTTACTATAGTAATTTTATTTCTAGACTAGAGGGAAAATGTATTAACTCAAATTTGGTCATGAATACTTCATAATGTCAGTTTCATTCAAATTTTACTCTGATTGACTTGAACACTTATCTGGAGCTATTTCACCACCTCACTCTATCATAAATACTTGTATGGATTTATCAATTTTTTATTTTTTATTTTACACCTACATAAATGTTCTTAATTGCTAAAAAAAACTCTTTAAAAATCTATATGAATATTAAAATTTCTAAAATCAAGTGTCACCCTTTCCATGATAAAATTGACCCATACAAGATGAGACTATCTAGTCGATACTATATTTATGGGTTTATACTTTCCTTACCCACTTGTTGTAGACATCCAAATTTGAAAAAAGATCTTATAAAATAAACATTTTCTCACAACCTTATATATTAGGATTATTAATGATGAATGGACTTATTAACATTATCTTCTGTCCCAAGCTTATTTATCTTGTTTTCCACTTTATGGTATTTTATACTTCTATTTTACCTATTCAAATCTACCTTGGATACCCCTAATATTATTCTATAATTTTAACTTTATGTCTTGTGAATTTTGGAGAAGGCCACATTATAGCCCTATCAGGGTGATGCAGACTTGTCCCAACATAACTTGTGTAGGTTTTTTTTGTATTTATGTCTATAATGATCTCTTTCATAACCATTATTATTTTCAATTTAGCCTCATTATGTGCCAAAAATCCCCTAAATTCATATTTTAATATTTATATTTAATCAATAGTAATGTTAGAGGCTAAGGATCAATTTATCTCTATCACAAAAGATATAGAAAGTTTATGTCTACTTATATTTGTTGAATAACTAATTTATTTTTAAGTTCAAATTTTGAATAAATTATTTTAATGCTTATGTCAAGGGTAATCAAAGGTGAAAGAGAATCTATTATTTCATTACAATATTTCACATGCACACTTAGGAGGGATAACTACATTATTTTGAGGCCTTTCTTGACTATGTAGGTAGCATTCAAATTACATAAGGTTGTATGTAGGTAGCATTCAGATTACATAAGGTTGTTTTGAGGATAGCTCGGTTATTCTCATAACCTTATTCCCCCTTTTCACATTTGATCTCTATTGTATTTATAATGTAAGAGATAGGTTTTTGGTTTTTCATGTTTTTTTCACATAAAATAACCATATGCAAGTAAATAATAAACCCTTTTAGATAGCCACAAGTACCAAGATCAAAAAAACAATCACATAATCAATCAAGACATGGTCATAGTCAATAGATAATTCCACAGTGTGTAGACCTATCCTCATAGTACATATTATCCCAACATAGTTTGATTTTTTTTATTTTAGATTCAAAATAATTCATAGGTATTTTGAGTTGATTCCCATCCACAGTCAACCTGTATAGCCAACAATAAAATGGATCTAAGCTAGGTTTTCATATCTTTTGTCAATTTACTGTTTATATCTCATTTCTAATTTAGTAAATTATCATATTTCATATTTAGATATGTATATTCTATAGATATAATTTATTTTTTAATAGTTTATTGGTCATTTCATTTTTAAATCAAAAATAACATTAAAGATTTTGGTGAACCCATATTTTATTTAGAATGTTGCTTGTTGTTTCCTTGATTTTTGTCTTTGGATTGTATACAATTTTTTGTAAATTCCTAACACTGAAAGAAATCATCCTTCAAATTTAGATATAAATCTAAAACCATAAGCCACTCTTCTTTGATCTTGGATTTAATCTAACACTGAATAAATTATGTTGTCACCTCGAATAACATCTAATACTAAATCTCTTTCTTTTGACCTCGGGTTGAAATTGATTGATATATGTACACAATAATATTTCAATCTAAATTTTATCTTTATTTTTTATATGTTTGTTGTTTGTTTTTATAACCTATGTTCTTATAGTTTTTAAAATTACTTGATGACTATCATTAAGGCCTAAGTGATGATTTATTTTATGAATAATATGGTGTGAGGGGTGTTGCTCTAATACTCAAGGTGTTGTAAAAACTAAACATACATTTTATTTTCCATGTACCTTTCAGTAAATCAAAAAAACCTAGGGTCTTTTTTTATACCATAGTAATCCTCTTTTAGTCATTTGATTTGTGGTGCACCTGAGAGAAGCACATCACCTAGAGAAGTTACTCTCACTCTACCCTTAGAAATGGGATAGTTGGATATTGGGAAGACCTCATCTGTAGTTAGTGCTTTTAAATATTGGGATAACACTACTCTCTGAGTGAGAAAGTATATTTTAGAGCCTATACAATTAATCAAACCCTTGCATAGATCATGCTTTATAACTTGGTTTTTTATTTTCTTATATTCCTAGTCATTAGTATCTATTTTTCATATTGCATTATACTCATATTCATTTTATCTTTTTTACATACAATATTTCTTGATAGCAATAAGTGTTTTATTTTTTGCATTTATTGGTTTTTAAAATCATTGTATATCTCATGGATAGTCAAAGTACATATGTGAATTATGTTCATCCTTTAGATAAATTATTATCTACTAATGTTATGCCTTTTACTTTGATAATTAATGGACAAAGTGCAATAAGAAAAAAATTATGGAAGAAGCATATATTTATGATTTTTATTTTGATTATGTAACACTAAATATGCAATATGATTTTGATGCATCTTGGGAATGAGAATACATAGAATCCACTAAATAATTTCACCTCTTGTTTCATCTTTAAATTTACCTTTACCTTTAGAATCCTCTTTATATCTCCCTCTCAATTTATCCTTGAATCTATATTGGGATTCATCCCTAAATCCTTCTTCGAATCTCCCTCTTGATTCATCTTTGATTCCCATTTTTTATTCACCTATAACTTCCTCTCTAGACTCACCCCTAGATTATCCTTTGGTTTCACCTCTAGTTTCCTCTCTAAAACCACCTCTATATTCTTCTTCAAGTTTGTCTTTAGCTTACACCATATATTTATATTTAGATTTTACTTGGGATCCTCCTTTACCTTATTAATTAAATTGTACTCTAAAGCAAAAAGAAAATCCTAAAATTAATATTTACTCTCTTAAAGTTCCACCTACCATCCCAAAGGAGGAATCTTATCCTTGCACACCTAACTTTTATTTCCACCTTGCTAATACACTTTATCAAATTCACACCTAGAAAATAAATACACAAATTATGCCATAAGAAGGATGATTTTCATGAATAAATTCTTATTTATCCTTCCCTTGAAATACAAATAAGTTCTAATAGTCATTATATCATCCCTTCTTGTTCCCAATTAGTAGATATTGATCCTACATGCTATAATTATTCACCTTTGTCAACCAAGGAATATGATATTTATTCCTCTTCTCCTAGAATTTCAAAAGTTATAATTGAAGTAAAATGACATTATTTTTAACACATCTTGTGATATTTCCTCCACTTCAACATCATGCTTATCTACACATGATACTACTCTTATGCCACAATCTCATAATATTAGCATAGAGTTATCACATGATTAAAATGAATATCTTATTAATGATACTTATTTTAATGTTATTAATCAACAATATATAAATTATTCATATATATCTAATCAAACTCCTAAACCAAAGGAAGATAGTATCCTTCCTCTTCCTCCTATTCTAACTAGTGTTCCCATGGTTAAAATTAACAATATAATGTAGCCTTAAATAAACTTATTAATAACCTTGACATGCCTTACCAATAATTCACATCCTTAATTCATGTTGTAGGTTTTTTAAAATCTCAATACATCAATTATGATTAGAAATTAAAGTGTATCATTGTTAGGTTGACTCTAATGCAGTCCATGGTAATCCTATTGTGCATAACATTATGTATTCACCTTTACTCCTAAATTCAAATTGCCTCAATTTTATAAATTTGATGGAAGTGTAGACCCTTACCTAAATCTTAGATTTTTCTAAGAAACCATAAATGATAATTACATGTTATGAATATTTCATTAGAGTCTATAAAGGTGTGCACTTTTTTGGTTTAAGTGTATCCCTAATGGATCCTTAAATACTTATCTGTAAATAAAAGAAGAATTATTGATATAATATATTAAAAATAAAGGATAGAGGTCACTTTTGAAAGATTATCTTCTTTACATCAAGGCAAATTTTAACATGTTTACAACTGCATTCTAAGATTTAATGCTATGATGCATAATTAATTTACTAACCAATAAATTTTTAAGTACAATATATTTTTGATAGAGAGCTCATTTATCCATTAAAATATAAGATTATTTATTATAATTTTAAATAATTTATAGATCTTTGTTATGAGGAACATGCATTAGAATAATAATTGGATCTTATTCACGTATCAAACAATATTGAAGGGGACATTAAATTACATTATTAAAATTTACATAATGAAGTCCAATCAAATAACGTTGAGGTACATATTCAAAATTGAGAACAAAACTTAAATTATAGCTTATATTCTTATAAAAACATATGCACTAATGTTCCCTAATAAGAAAATACACCTTAATGAAAATATATTAGTGCATAAAGTTCAATCCACTTTTAAACAAGTCAAACTCTTACATAAAGGAAAATAATTTATTCCTAAACATATTAATCATAATCACTCCTTCAAATCAAGGAAGGTGAAACCTCTAAAATTTTATTTTAATGCTCACCCACATGTTATTTTAAATATATTACAAGATAAAAAGTTTAATAAATTGCACCTAAATATTATCATCCTCCTTATTTATTGAAAAAAAAAAATCAACCATTTTGTACTTATCATGGAATTAATGTACATCATGATAATGATTGTTATGAATTAAAAAAAATCTAAAAGTAACTACAAATAAACACAAATCATCTCATTTTAAAAACTTGATAATAATATAAACATATCTTTATTTTCATCTTCTAAATCTCCAAAATTTAAACACCACATTCTCAAAAAATCTCCTATACAAGATGAAATGGTTTCAAAATATTTAATTAATAACAAACATTAAATTAATGATACTATTGATAATTCTCAAATTTAAAAAAAAAAAAAAAAATAGTAAATAAATAACATTAACACAACAAGTTTTTAACATATAAATTTTACAAAATTCAAAAATGTCAATTAAGTTACTTAATAAAGCATGGATTCTTAAGTGGAAATTTCTACAAATTGAGAATAAACAAACACGTGCATACAGAACCTACTCTTACAAGTACAAGCAATAAAATGAAAAATGATTATTCTACATTCATTTTCCCATCAAGTTGGAAATTTACTTAAAATATAATGCTAAAATTCTAAAAGATATAACATGAAATATTTATAAATCCAACATATCAACATAACTCAAATATACACATAAATAAAAATTTAAAATATACATATAAAAGTATCAAAGTGTCCATATATAACATAATCAACTGACATGTGTCAATCAATAATGAACCTCAAGCCTTGAATAACTAATCCATAATTAGTATCAATATTTGCAGCCCTATAATTTATTAATGATACTTGAGAGGTCGAACCACTACTTGCATCCCATGACCTTGACATTTATCTCATCCTATTTCAGACCTCATAGGCCACTAAACACTCTCATATGGTCCCATTATCACCCTAAATATGAACATACTCTGTAAAAAATAGTTTCACCCAAATCTAATGTCCCTCTAGGTAGAGGCATTTGATGTTGGGTTAGCTCAACCCAAAACTAATCTCGCTCAATCACCAATGCATATCACTTTATTCTTAATCCATCTAATCCATATACTATTCACATATATGTAGATGTATCAATAGCCACTCTATCAGATAAAGGGGCATGTGGTGCTACCACATCTACTCTCCATGATACCTTCAAGAACAACATTATTAGGCACATGTCTTATAAATACAAATAATGTCAACTCTATAATAAGTGACCAATACTCATCACCTCCTAAATAAATCAAATAAATAATATAAATATTGAATTAAATCAATAATAAAACTACCAACCTGATATTAAATAACATATATGTATATTATCCATTACTCTAGGTACCTCTGACATGACTATTTTTGAATCTACAATTATAAATGGAAATATGTGTGGCCACCTATGTTGAGCCCAAAACAATGTATACTTGTTAATAAATCACACATTATCTACATTTAGTAACTATAGTACCTCATCTCTATCCATAGTAGGTAGTAGAAATAATGCGTTGGTCATAGGTTGAGCTCCCTTCCCCTCTCACAAAGGGGCCCTAACTGATTGTGGCTAAATCAATGGTATTTTTGGCACCCATAAATCACACCAAACTAAAAAACCACCCAATCCATATAAAATCACTCATCAACTCCTAAAAATTTGTCATGAATCTAAAAACTCACTTGTATCTATCAGAACTCCATGACATCCTCTCTTTAGCCCTCAAAACCATGGTATAGCCACCATACCACATCAACTACTACAATCAATCCACTATACATTAATAATCCTTAGTACTAGTGTGTTTCACATGACCTATACTAATCCATATCCATGTATACATATATGTATGGTCCCACCTAGATAATGGCATCCCCACTAGTGAATAACTACTATATGTTCATATGCCCAACAATGAAGCAATGCCATATAACCAAGTCCACCACCATATCCCTCAAGTGTAAATTTGTGAAAATATATATACAAATGATACATCATTATTCTACCTAATTATTACCTATTATTATTCTCCTTAATATTTTAAACAATGTCAACCATCTTGTAAAAAATTGACACTCCTCTATCATCTACAGTGATGAAAGTAGTTAGTAACCCACACAAAAACTTCCATAATCATGGAACCTCTAACACTACAATCTTAGATAATAAAATAGTAGTATCTTCACCAGTATATGTTCACCCTCTATCATGCCTTGTTATGTATCTATGGGTATCAAAAATACTAACTATAGTCTCTAACACAACCTGAATGCCCACTGTCAATAATCATAAAATATCCTACATGTCCTCTAAATTCACAGCCATCTCACTTGTAGCAACCAAAATGTGTAAATATTTGAAACCCATTACCCCTCTAAATTTTCCATCATGTGCTTATTATATGGCATTAGGTATAAATGACCTACATATCTCAATACTAAAGCTTCAATAATTACAACCTCCTCTACTGACAAGGTAAGTTTATGGACTATTTGCATAATGTGACTATAGTAAAATTCTTTATCCCTCAGATCTCCCTATAATCATAACATAATGATAAATATATGTAAAAAATCATACTTCATTCCTAAAAATATTATATTATTTTTAAAATTTTACCCAAACATTATCACACTAATTAGAATATCAATCCATACAAAATTATAATCTCCAAGGCATCACCATGGATAATTTCATAGAGCTCATGATCGAGACATAGCGATACTAGACATGGTCATGTATGAACGTTATTACGAGTGGGGAAGCCAAAGTTGGTATGCCCTAAAAACATAAAAACATACAAAATTAAAAAAATTAAAAAATACTAAGGTTTTGATACTCACAAGATCAGGCTCCTCATCAACCTCGAAAGCTACTCATACTCATTCAAATTGTGTGGGTATAGAAGGTATCATCTAAGACATTTTAGTTAAATTTTTCACAAATATTTTATTTTTTATTTTTTTTTCAAAATTCAAATGAATTTTTTTAAAAATTGACCATACGATTTATATTATTTACCTTTCCCTAAGGTAAATCCTATGCTCCTACTTTTCTCATCCAAATCACTATAGGCAAAACTGAAACACCAATTTCTTGAGAAATATTTTACAAATTATGCTCTATCAAATTCCTTAGAATCTTGACAATATCACCTTACATATGATATCACTTACATTGATAAGAACAACATTTTCAAAAATATTATTACATAATTATCAAAGCCATATGTTCATATTATTACTCAACACTAAAACAAGCTATATTACTATTATTTTTTCTCATTTAGATGAAAATGAATATTTTATCTCATCCCTTACCTTGAAAAGGGGTAAATATTGATATTTATGCACCCATCTATTTACAATCTTTGTACATTATGAAAAACATGTTAAACAAAGCATATAACTCTTAACAAATACTTCAAGTGTCAAATTCATAAATACATAATCATTTCAATTATAATGACAAGATAAAAAGATGCAAATCATACATTATTTTTCCACATATTTTTTTATGTTCTCACTCTATAAAGTCTCAAATATTTCAATACAAAAATAAAATGCAAGGGGCATGATACTAGTGTTGACTATTTTAACCACAAGTCAACATTATCAACCCCTATAGCCCAAAACTTGATATAGGGGTGTATTATCATATTATATGTATTTTAATGGTCTTTTTGATGTGATTTCATATGTTATTAGATTTTTAATAAGTCCAATTTAGTCCTCCTGTCATTTTATATCACTTAAGGGTCATATATGGGTCATAAATGAAGGTGGTATAGTTTTCCAAGGTGTCCAAGTGTTCTAAACTCTCTTCCAACGTCAAATATTCCATATTAATTGTTATTAATTTCATTACTAATTGAAACTTTTAGGTTCTTAACTGAAAATCAAGAAAATAAGTGAAAAAGGAGGAGATTTGGCATTTGTATTACTTATAGAGGAGAGTGGCAAGTGGGAAAGCTTATATAATGTCTCTTCAACTTTATTGACTCCATTTCCATGATTTACATACTTTTAAAGTTCCAATAATCTACCAAACCCATTTCTCTTCTCCATAGCTCCATTAGGCATATAAAATTGGTCAACAGGTCTTTTAATGGTACAACCAATAGTAAGACTTACAGGTCAAATGATTTTGGTGGTGGATGGTAAAATTGGTGTAATTCATATTAATGGTATGATTTCAATTATTTTCTTCCTATGCTTTATGAACCATCCTTTAGAAGTTTATTATCTTCTTTTTCTTGCTAATCCCCACACCCTACAAGTTTTGATTCTATATGAGCTTGTTTGTATAATACATTTGGTTAATTTACTTCCAGATTAATTATAATTCCTTATATCATGTTTTCCATTTTTTTTTTCATTTTTTTAAGTGATTTGATGAGTTCAAATCTCTTATTTGATAGGTGGAGTATGCTAGTGAGGTTGTAGACATGTCCTTCAATTGCAAAAGGTTTATTTCTCTGAAATGGTTTAAAATAATGTGATATTATTTTCCATGCATCTCATATTTCATAACAATCTCCTTATTCCCTTCCAATATTAATCTCCAAGATTAACATCATGAAAGTTACAGTCAACAAGGACTCATAGTCAACTTCTTACATGATTCCATACACAGTCAGCTGAGAGAGATTTGTAGGGTCTTGAAGATGTTCATGGATATGTTATTAATAATATAATATGGGTTTAACACATTCCTTTTACATTATTAATCAATATAAACCTCCCAAGTAGCATATTATAGACCATGACAGTCAATTATCATACAAGCATGATTTTGCACCATGAATGTGCACCTAAAGGTGCCCAAAAGAACTAATCACATTGGAAGGATACTTTTAAATGTTTTTAAATCACTTAAATATTGTAAAATTTCATTTGAAAACTTTGAGAGAGTATAAAACTAATTATAAGGTCATAACATATGAACATTGGTCATGTCTTTACTCACTACCCTATATACTATGGGCACACCAACATGTGGCTCTTATAGAGGATTGAATGTGTTGTATAGAGAGATTTGACATGATTTGAAACCATAATGGATTTTTTGGATGTTAAAGATACCATTAAAATCATTATTGAGTTCATTGGTAGGTAGGCAAGCTTGGGAAACCATGATCAATTTGGAAAAGTTGGTTCATGGATAAGTTCCTTAAAGCTCCAAAATAAAGCCCCAACCACTTCTTGTGTGACTATATGATGATGTGGCATAGGTTTTTTATGAATTTAAATGAATCCATGTTATAACCTTAATATATGGGTATAGCATTGTAATATATATTATATGTTTGACTAAAGGAACATGATGATAAGAGGCATCCATTCTTGATATTTCTTCACTGCAACTTTTTAGTGTTTTCTATAGTTTTTGAACTTGAAATAAATCTACACTATAAGATATCAATTTAAGAAGAATATCACCATGAATATTTATTCCATTAAATTTATAATAACACTAATTATTCAATGTACTTGAAGGATAGATTAATTTCAAGGTACTAGCCTATATATTCATCTATAGGTGCACTCATATTCCCAAGAAGGCTACATATATCCTAACAAAAGCAACCTACAGTCTCACAAATCCAAATTTGGTAGTTAGACCTAAAAATATGAGAAATTGTTGATAAAATTTGATTAAAATCTTAAAATTAATCCTATACCATGTGACATAGCTTCCAAAGAGTTAAAATCCACCTACAAGACCCCTGTTTGCTCTAAATTGGTCAACTATAGTTGACTGTAGTTTGACAATGAGTTGAAATATAGTTATTTCAAAGTTGGTATAGAATGGGAATAACCTAGTTAGGTATATATAAATTTAAATTTTAATTATAATACCTTAATCATATGTATATAATTATATACAAATGTCCAAGATGCAAAGTTCACCTACATACAAGTTCCTCACTAAGGAGAAACACAGTCACAATCAACTTATAGTCTAGACCAGTTCAAGTAAGAGGTGAGCAATGGAATGTTGGAAAAAATTTGATGATAAACATACATTATAGTGACTCCATAGTTATGATTACCATTTCATGACACTTTTATAACATGTAAATAGGGGAAGGAGAGATTCTATTAAGATAACTTACAATCCATACATAGCATCATTCACATAATCAACTTTCTCTAAAGTATATCTTAGATTTTAGGATGTTTTATGGTATTATGAGTATCAAAAAACCCTAAAATTTTATAAATATGGTACCCACAACTTAATAAAGACCCTCATATCATCATTTTTTCTATTATAATAGGTGAGATGCCCTTTGTTATATCCTAAATAAAGGGCACTCCAAGAAGGCCATTTTATGTAGGTTGGTCATACAAATGATATGATAATGAGACTTTAAATTACTAAAAAAAATTATGAGGATGTAATAAGTTATATGAGACATGAAAAACATTATAAATGTCCCACAAATTCTTGAACCATAACAAGGTGGTCCAAACCCACATGGGAGTAGATAGACATATTAGGTCTCAACTAGGTCTAAAGTCCAATTAGGGATTTAGTATCATTTATAAATATAAATGACCATTAAAAATAATTTTAAAACCTTAATAGGAAGATATAATGTGGGATATAACCTTTGATGTGTAGGTGAAGTCATAAAGAAACCATATTTTGGCACAAACCAATTCAGGCTTATGTAGAATGCATGAAAAGACTCAAGAGGTCAACTTTGAAGACTTGTAACTGTATGGAAATATAGAATGGAAACCTAAGGATTTTGAATATGTTTAGTAGGGTCATAAGAAATGTTTTAGTGGCATTGGTCAGAAGAACGGATGTCATGATTGTATAAACAATTCTTAAGATCTAAAATGTCTCTAAACCCTCCAAAACCCTTGATAGTGACCCGATGAGGAAAATTAATAAGGAGATGCATCCAAGAGTGAAATAATGAGCATGAAAGTGATTTTATTTTGTAGAGTACTTTCCAAGGATCCTCCCCACCAAGTTAAGTTGTATCTTATTTGTATAAATAGGGTGCAAAATGGATTTTCTTGATAGTTTTGTGAGTTATGTAGGTATGGAAGGGTTTAAAAAGATGAAAATAATTTTGGGAGAGTTAATTGGACCTATAATAAATCCTAATATTTATTTCTTGCCTCAGCCAAACTCACAAGTGCCTCTGCTAACACCTTCATCTCAACCAGTCTAAACTCGCATGTTGAACAAGTTAGTGAGAAGGTGAAAACTTCAAGTGGGAGGCATTTTAAGGTATAACTAAGGAATATAAAGGTATGAGAGATCTTTAAAAGTGTCATGAACTCCATTATATGCACTATTTTGTAAAACTAAAGACCTCTTTGATGCCAATTGTGAAGGATGAGTGAAAGAGGAGTGATTATAATTATAGCTAGTGAGAAAACTTGTCCAAAAGAATCTAGATGATTAGGGACACCTAAAATACATGTTGGAGATTTTTTATAACCCCTTCCTCTTAGTTAAATCATCTCATATATCCATAGTATATTATGGATCATTCCAAGAGGGCCAAATTATGAAGGCAGTTTCTAGGCAATCAAATGAAGAGTCTTATGCCACATTTTCAGAGTTTCATGTTTTGAGGTACATTTATCCAAGTATACCTTACATGGTCTATTATATATTCCTTTTTCCTACATTTTTAACTCCCTCTCATATTGGTAGTGCTTTAGTGACTATTGGACTTCATTCTCCTCTCTCCTCTCTCAAATTCTATAAGTAGTAGCCATTTTGGCTTTTGTAGGCTAATTCCAATCCATGTATGGTAAATCCCTACTAGATTGATGTTGTAATTTGACTTTAAATGATAAATTAAATCTATTTTTGAGTTTATGAAAAAAAAATCTAAGTGTTCAAAGTGATGTATGGTGATGTTAAGCTATAATCTTCTATCTTTGCTTCTCATTATCCTCTAATGTTTATACAAGATTTTTATATTATATAAGGTCATATAGAGTGTATCTAGTGTGTTAGGATCCTTTAAAGTGTAAAATTATTATTATAATGATAAATATACCCTTTTTTTCACTTACCTTGTGTTTCCTCATGTATGTCACCTATATATTGAAACACTTGTGTTAGAACCTCTTAGGATTTTGAAGTTGGTTTGTAGGTGTTGTTTCATTGTGATAGAAGTATGATGGTATTGTGTAAATTATTTTGGTGTATCACCCCATTAGACTAGTTTCATTTAATTCAAACTCATATCTCTTTTCCCACAAGTAATCAATTAAGTGATAAGCATTTCAAGGTAAATTCAGGGAGTTATCCCTTAAACCTAGAGGTCTACTTTTCCTATAGGTAAACCCACATACCTATAAATATTCCAATATTTCCCAAATATGGATGAGACTTCAATAACCTCTTCTAGGGTGTAATATTTAGTGACAATAGTTATTTCATTGTTGATGGTATCCATTGTCCTCAAGATAACTTGTCAACATGAATGTTGATCTTGACAACATCAGATATAATTGGTGTGCTACTCAAAATTTCATGACTCCATTCAAGGTAAAATTTAGTTTTATACCATTTTTTTGTCATAAATTTTATCTCATACTTCATTTTCCTTATTAAGTCATCATCTAGTAGAGTTCTTAATCCTACCAATCTACCTATTTAGCTTGAACTTCCCCTTAAAGCTCAACACCCTTAACCTATTCTAACCTTTGAAGGCCAAGAAGAGTTTGCTAGCTAAGAAAGTGAATAACTTGAAGAAAACTAATCTATCATGGATAGGCCACATGCCTTCATTGCCTTTAATATTGAAAATCCAATTCACCTTGATGCATATAATGCCATTCCCCATAATGATACAAAGAGTGTGCCCACATTCAATGGTGAGTGTCATGTCACACCTAGTGAACACATCAAGAATATCTCCAATTTTTGTAGTTTCCACAATTTCACTAAAGATAATATTTCCATTATACTTCTTAAGATGTCTATTAGAGGGAAATTACTTGATTGTTATGGGACTTTATTGGGTGCATGAATCACATCATGGGATGACTTTGGAGTGTTATTAACTTCAAGTTTTGAAGATGAAAGTGACCATACTTCTCTCATACATCAGCTTAATGTGATCAAATGAGCCCCCAAGGAAACAATGTATAATTTTAATGAGAGGTTTCAAAAGAATTGGTATAGATTGCATCCTCCCATGAGACCACTTGTTATATTTGTGTTCCCTACATATTTGAGAGCCATTGGTATTTATATTTCCATCATGCTTCAATTCATGGGTGGTTTCACTCTTCTTAAAGCACATAAAGTTATCTTTATAGATGAGAATGGACTTATTCAAGTTGTAAAGTTACCATCGTAAGGTGTCTATTCTTCTACTTCCTAATGTTCTAGCTACTACTCCAAACATTTCCCAAGTTCCTAATGCAAATTCTAAGCCTACGACTGATCTTAAGAAGGTAGATGAACCTGATCCATATGCAAGAATTCAAACCTTAGAATCTTAGCTTAGTTAAGAGAATATGCAAATAGGTGCTCATAAAAATACCTATCCCTATTAACAATAATATAGTAAAAAATATGGGAGAGGAAGAGGTCAATGGAAACCTAACTTAACCAAGCTTACTAATGTGTACAATCCCAATTCCACTACCAATGCAAGAGAGATGGTATTGATGCATAGAAACTTGGTGCAATGGGAATATTGGAAACTAGGCCAATTCATGGATGATAATTAGGGTGGAGATAAATCTCTAGTTTCTCAATGAGGATTCACTCCCCTACTATCAGCTATATATGAAGTCATGATGTAAGCAAGAGAAGATTGGGAGCCTCAAGGAGAAAGCCTCACTAAGTTCTTGGTGGAAGATACTTTTGTGGTCAATCAAGGAACCTTTTATTGAAAATAACACAAGATATATTATGAAGGAGATAGGAGGTGATATTAATGTGCCTACAAGTTCATCCAATCCTTCTAAAAGGAAAATAGGCATGGCTATAAGCATGATAGTCCCAAACACTCCTACACCTCCTTCAAATCAAAATGTGGTAAGGTCTGCTCAAGATGTTTCAATTCCTCAAGTTATAATAACTTATTTACCACTAAGAACTCAATATAAGTTAAACACTTTTGATCTAATCTATTGTATTCATTGAATAATTCTAAAGTATCTATCTCTTTATGGGATGTCCTCCATAAGCTTGGCCAAAAAGAGCTCTTAAAAAAATAGATATCCACAATCCCTACTAGTCATTCACATTCAATTAAAATTCATGGTCATGTATCTCTTAAAAATTCCCCTAACACCATTATGTAACAATATACCAAAGTTGAGAAGCATCCACATTTCTACCTCACTCTCATAGTGGGTGACAAGCTAGTCCATAATTGCATAGTTGATAGTGGTGCCTCTACATCACTCATGCCCAATTTTATAGCTGATAAGTTGGGACTAAAATATGAACCACATATCAAATGAGGGATTCATCTATATGGTAAACCTACTAATATAATATGGTTTATCAAAAACTTAATAGTCTTCCTCTATGGCTGTCCTAGTTTTCCCATCCTTCAAGACATTATTATTGTTGACCTTCCTATTCATTTTACAATCTACTTTTCAAGAGACTTTATAACGAAGATAGGTTTTTATCTCTTAGTTGATTAGTAATTATTGGCCTTTAAAACAAGATATGGGACCAAGGTGACCATAAGAACTCAACCACTTTCAATGTTTCACATTGAACCCTATGTTGAAACAAGCTCTAACCTAAATTGTGTAATCAATGAGGAGTCTAATGTAGATAACAGTGATTCCAAACTTGAACGCATAACTGAATTATTTCTAGATGACTATGATATAGATGGTTATGATCATGATCATTATGCATAATTTGATCATATTGATCTCGGCACTTATATCATCCATGAGGATCCATTTGAGGGAGTTGAGGTAAGTGTTGGGTATAATTTCTCATAAGCTACTGAGAGTAACTACTTGATTCATACATATGATGATGATGGATTGAAGAATATAATTAACCACCATAGTGGGAAGAAGTATTTATTTCTACTTTATATTGATGAATCTACCCTCGATGATGACACTCATGAATAAGAGGAGGATGACTTATGATAAAGGTTCAATGTCATATGTCAAGAGTTTGATAAGTTAAGTAATGTCACTTCTCCTCCTAAGAAGTATATATCTGATGTGTTTTCTATTTATTCTAACAAACATGATGTTGAATGTCTCACCAAGTATTAAATTGAATGTTAATCTACTATACAAGAACCTAAATTTATATAAGAGTCCATGAGTTCAAGGCAGATTTGGTTGTGTTCAAGGAATAGTCAAGATCTCAATCTAAAGTAGAACCACATTTAAAAGTGTTGAAACAAAAGGAGATCAAGCTTGATTATTCCATGTATCAAGTACATGTTGTTCTAGAAGAGAAAAAATATGAGGCAACTATTATCACTCCTATTTTTTAGTTTGATAAGTACCAATTAGATGTGATAGAGGTAAAGTTATTTGAATTTCCAATCAAGGATCTTTGAGAGCAAGGAAGAGCATTCCTAAAGGCCCCAAATATCTCATTTGTAGGCATCAGAATACATAGAGTTGGTAGGCCTCTTGATCATCTACATATGCAAGTGGTTAATGATGACCATGCTTCACATGTTAGATTGCCTTCATAGAGTGACAAAGATGCAAGAGGAGCCATATTTGACCCTATTTCAAGTATGGTAAGATGTTTTTCAACTCAAGAGTGAAGTTTTGTAAATATTAGAGTAGGTGTGTGTGTGAATTTTTTATGTCCTTTATTTATGTTATGGTTTGTTTAAAAATAAATTATGTATCAAACCTAGTGTATAGGTGACTCCATAGACAAATGGATAGGATTAATCTACTAGTCTTGGCATAGAAAACATACTACCCTTAGGAAATCACCAACAATGTTGACTATTTTTACCATAAGTTAAAATAAGTCAACCCCCTATAGTCCAAAACTTGATATAGGGGTATATTAGAATATTATATGGTGTTTCATGGTCCTTTTGATGTGATTTCATATGCTATTATCTTTTTCATAAGTCCAGTTTAGTCTTTATTTCATTTTATGTCACTTAGGGGTCGTAAATGAAGGTGGTATGGTTTTCCAAGCTATCCAAGTGTTTTAAACTCTCTTCTAATATTCAATATGTCATATTCCTTGTAAATAATGTTAATAATAACTAAAAATTGTAGGTTCCTAACTAAAAATCAAGAAAACAAGTGAAAAAGGAGGTGATTTGGAAGTTGTACAGATTATAGAGGAGATGTTAGGTGTGGAGCCTGATTGTCTTTTAGGATTAGTGGTTAAAATTATGATGTTATTTCAATCAGGTTTGGATCCCATTATTTGAATCCCTAATGTCACATGGGATTACAAGGTGGTTAAAACCCATTGTGTGGTCTGGGGGGATTACCCCCACCTGATGGGGGGACTAGGGCCCACACACCCTAGAGAAAAATTTTATTAAAATTTCCTTATTAAATTGTAATTTTGCAGTCAATCTACTCTATTGATTAAAGGTTTATATATCCAATAGTATAGGTTATATTTAGATGTTTTTACCCTAAAATGTATGAGTGTGATATTTAATGAAATATTTTACATAGAGAGGAGGCAGAAAAGGTAGAGAGGTGTAACAGGGTTTATTATAGGATTTTGTTTCTCCTTTGTATTGATGGAAATAATATACTTGAAAATTTTGGTGGATGTATCTCATCTTGGGTGAGCCATGTTAAATATGGTGTCTCTTTTTATGTGTATGTTTATTTTTATTTTCTAAATGTTTGATTAATTTGTTTCATAGTTTTTCTTGTATGCAATTTGGGGATAGATTTGGGGTTTAATTTATCCTAAAAAGTCGCATGTGGGAAAAGCTTATGGATTTGATATTTAGCTTCCTTGAATCCATTTCCATTATTGACATAATTTTTAAGTTCCAAAAATGGACCAAAACCATTTCTCTTCTCCATCGCTCCACTAGGTATACAAAATTGGTCAATAGATATTTTGATGGTATGGCCAATAAGAAGACTTAAAAGTCAAATTCTCTTAGTGGTGGATGGTAAAATTATTATAATTCACATTAATGGTATGATTTTAAGGATTGTATTCCTATTCTTGATGAACCATCCTTTAGAAGTTGATTATCTTATTTTTCTTATTAATCCCTACACCCTATAGGTTTTAATTTTATATGAGCTTATCTATACAATAAATTTGGTGAATTTTATTTTAGAGGATTTTTAATTTCTTATCTCATGTTTCTCATCTTTGGTTTCATGTTTGTAAGTGATTTTATGAGTTTAAACCTCTTAGTGGAGTATGTTAGTCAAGTTGCAGACATGTCCATCAATTATAAAAGGTTTATTTTTATAAAATAGTTTCAAATTATTTGATATGAATTTTATATGAATATAATATGTCATAAAAATATCCTTATTCCCTTCCAATCTTACTCTTCAATACTAACATCATGAAATTTTCAATCAAGGACTCACAATCAACTTCTTACATGATTTCATACATAGTCAGTTAAGTGAGGTGTATGGGATGTTGAGGATGTTCATGGAGATGTTATAAAGAGTCAAATAGGGTTTTAACACATTATTTTTACATGAGTGATCAATATAAATCTCCCAAATATAATATTATGGACCATGACAGTTGATTCTCATATAAGCATAGTCTTGCACCATGAAAGTGCACCTACAGGTGCCCACAAGATCTACTCAAATTTGGAGGATATTTTTTTAAGTTGTTTCAATCCAATAAATGTTTTAAAATTTAATTTTAACACTTTGATAAATTATAAATCTAATTATAATGTCATACCATATGTACATTGCTCATGTCTTTACTCACTGCCCCATATACTATATACACACCTATAGGTGGATCACATAAAAGACTGAATGTGTTTTATGAAGAGATTTGACATGATTTTAAACCCTAATGAAGTTTTTTTATGTTTAATATACCATGAAAATCATGATTGAGGTCATTGGTAGGCAGGTAGGCTTGGGAAGCCATGATCAAGTTGGAAAAGTTGTTTCAAGGATTAAGTTCCTTAAAGCTCCAAAATAGAGCCCCAACCACTTTTGATGTGACTATATGATGATGTGGCATAGGTTTTTTATGAATTTAAATTCATCCATATTGTATAATTAATATAAGGTTATATTATTTCAAGAGAGAGTGGATGATTTACTAAAAGAACATGATGATAAGAGGCATCCATTCTTGATATTTCTTCACTGCAATTTTTTAGTGTTTTCTATAATTTTGAAACTTCAAATGACTCTACACCTAAGATAGTAATGTAAGAATCATATCATCATGAATATTTATTCCATTCAAGTTATGGGCACACTAATAATTCAATGGAATTTTAGGAAAGATAAATTACAAGGTATTAGCCTATATATTCATCTACACATGTACTCATATTCCTAAGAAGGCTACCTATAGCATGACAAAAGCAACCTACAGTCTCACAAATCCAAATTTGGTAGTTAGACCTAAAAATATTAGAAATTTTTTATAAAATTTGATTAAAATCTCCAAAGTAATCCTATACCATGTGATATAGGTTCCAAAGAGTTAAAATTCACCTACATGACCCTTATTTGCTCTAAATTGGTCAACTATAGTTGATTGTAGTTTGACAATGAGTTGAAACATAGTGATTTCAATGTTGGTATAGAATGGGAATAACTTATATAGGTACATATTAATTTAAAATTTCATTATAATACCTCAATTATATGTATAACATTATATAAAAGGTTCTAATATGTGAAGTTCACCTGCAGGAAAGTTTCTCTCTAAGGAGAAACACAATCACAATTAGCTTGCAGTCTAGACCAGTCCAAGTGAGAGGTGAGAAATGGAAGGTTGGAAAATGTTTGGTGATAAAAATACATTATATTTAATACATATTTATAATTACCATTCCATGACACTTTCATAACATGGAAAAAAAGGAAGGAGAGATTCTAGTAAGACAATTTATAGTCCATACATAACATCCTACACATAATCAACTTTTTCAAAATTTTGTCTTATATTTTAAGGTGTTTGAGGGTGTTATGAGTATCAAAAAACCCTAAAAAACATATGGTCCTAACCACTTACTAAATACCCTCATATCATCCTTTTATCTGAGATAATAGGGGAGATTCTCTATGTTCTATCTGAGACAGAGGGCACTCCCAAAAGGCCATTTCTTGTAGGTTGGTCATACAAATGCTATGAGTATGAGTTATAAATTTTTTAAACCTTTAATTAGGATTTATTAATTTTTATGAGACATGAAAAAACATGATAAAGGTTTCAAATATACTTGAACCATAATAGGATGGTCCAAACCCACATGGGAGTAAATAGACCTATTGATGCAGGAGCATCAATATGCTTGGAATTTATTTAACATTTTTAGTTTCCCACTATTTCCTTATTTTTCAAAGTTTTCTAATTTGTCTATTTTCAAATAAAACAAAACAAATCCTCTATGGATTTTAAGTCTGTTGGGTGAGATAGCTGGTGAACTGATTCTTCTTATATTAGGAAACTATTTTGTTCATTCTGGGAGGTTGTTATGTAATGCCCAGGATAGACTTCAATGTCCAAGTTTAGAAATACGCTTTTAGTGTAGAGGATTTTTGTGAAAATAGGGGAGGTGAATGTTGGTGTATGAATATGGGTGTAGAAGGGAGATCTGGAGGAGATATACATTACACTAGATATATATATGTTTCAATAAGATTAATAAAGGTGGTGTATTCTTTCTGTGTGTAATCACCTCTGAGAAAAAATATTTAAAAACAAGTTGTGTGCTATTTATTTATTGACATGATTTTAGTGTTTCACAAATCAATGTTGTTGATTGTCTACTAGCTATTACGCTGATTAATATGCAATACTATGTTGGGTTGCATCTGACTGTTGGGTCGATATGCAATATTAATGTTTTGTTGATTGCATCTGGGTCACATACCACCACTAGTCATGCCATAGTTCGATCAAGAGTCAAATGGTGAGTCACCCAATTAATTTGATCCATCATTGGATACATCGACCCAAATACAGCCCTGTATGAATGTTAGTAAGGTATAAGGAAACGCAACCCTGTAACATACATATATTCTCTTGAGTTTTTTTCAGTCATCATGGCAACTCATTGAAATCTATTTAATTGTGAATGACGAGCACTAAGATAGCCTGTCCAGGTCTGTAAAGCCATCATGTTGTGCAATTCCTTAATGAGTTAATATACAAGTTGTTAAGTGTATTTTTTCCAGCTCTTTGATCCATATGTTTAATCCATTAGTATCCTTCAAGATTGTGACTGCTTGAATCTACGAAATCTACAGTCCAAGAGTTTAAAACTATAGACTCTGCAGGCGTAAATCTATGGACTATGCAGAGAAAAAGGAAAAACTATGGACTCTGTAGGTTTCATAATTTGAGTCCCTGGTTGCAGTTCAAAGCTGTGCATCATTTGGTATTAGAGCACAAGGGATTGTGCACAATCTAAAGATCCAAGTCAAAGAGAAGAAGAACGTGATTTGTAGCAAGATGGCCATGAGGATTAGGAATAGAGGTAAAGCTGGAAGAAGGAGACCTGGAGGACTTGGAGGATAGGTTACACTGGCAGATGAGATTAGGAAGTTGACAGCTAGGCTATAAGATGTAGAGATGGCTCAAAGAAGAGGCACTGACATGGGTGAAGTCAGTGATAGAGAAGAGGAACCACCAGAACATGAATTGGTGGTGGAAGAAGAAATAGCTGAAGATAGGTTGATCAAAGCCATTATGAAGGTGAACACAAAGCCAAAAATGGAGGTTCCAATGTATGAAGGTAATTTGAATGTGGAAGAATTAATTGATTGGATTAATGCATTAGACAAATACTTTGAGTATGAAGGAATTGAAGAAGATTATAAGAAAGTCAAGTATGTCATGACAAGGCTAAAGAAACATGCATCCCTATGGTGGGATGGAGTGCAAGAAGAAAGAAGAAGGAAAGAGAAGCCAAAGATCAGAAGCTGGGATAGAATGGTAGCAAAAATGAAAGGTAAGTTTATGCCTAAATATTATCAAGCAAATCTTTTTAAGCAATTACAGAATTTGAAGCAAAAAGAGATGTCTGTAAAAGAGTACACTGAAGAGTTTTACAGGTTGACTATAAGATTAGGTCATATTGAGGATGACATAGAGAAGGTAGCTAGATACATCAATGGTTTGAAATTTACCATTCAAGATGAGATTAGTCTTCTCATTCCTAAGACAGTTGAGGAGGCATATCAATTTGCCTTGAAAGCTGAAGAGAAAATTGCAAGAAAATAAACATCCTTCTCAAGAGGAAGGGGCAAATCCATCAGAGGTAGAGGAATTCAAGGAGGTAGAAGATAGCTGCAAACATCTCAAGAAGAGGCCAACAGCTCACAAAGTTCAAGAGGCAGCTATACACCAAGAGGAAGAAGGCCATACCAAGGATATTAAAGAGGAAGAGGAAGATTCATGGGAAAATGCTTTAAGTGCAACAAGTATGCAGGACACAGGGCATATGAGTGTCCAGAGAACCCTTCTATCAGCCATGAGAGGGGTGTACACATGACCCAAGGGGAAGAACAAAATGCAGAAGTTGCAGTAGCTTATGAAGATACTCCAGAAGAAGGTGAGTCTCTTTTAATGAAAAGAATTTTGTTAAAGCCAAATAAAGAAGTTGTATAACCACCTCAAAGGAAAAATTTATTTATAACCACATGTAAAATTAAAGGGAAATGCTGCAAGGTCATCATAGATAGCGGGAGTACTGACAATCTTTTGTCAACTGAGATGGTGGAGAAACTAGGCCTGAAGAAGGAGGTACATCCTACACCTTATCAAATTTATTGGCTACAAAAAGGACACAAATTCTTGGTAATGAACAATGCAAAGTAGATATTCAGATAGGAACATAGAAGTATCAGATTTTATGTGATGTCATGCCCATGGATGTATGTCATATTTTTCCTGGAAGGCCTTGGCAATTTGACAGGAAGGCCATGCATGATGGAAGGCAGAATACCTACATGTTTGAAAAGGATGGGATCAAGCATACACTCACACCATTGAAGGAAGAGGTTGCTACTATTTTTGGATAGAATTCTAAAATATTGATAATTAGTGGCAAAGAGTTTTTACATCAAATGAAGAAAGAAGAGGTAAACTTTGTTGTAATTGGTAAGCCAAGGAGTGTAGTCACTAGTATTAAGTTGATTGATTTGCCATTAGAGATTAAAGATATGTTGAATGATTACATTGAAATTTTGGTAGATGATTTACCTAATGAGTTACCACCATTAATAAGTATTAGCCATCACATAGACTTGATTCCAGGAGCAAATCTTCCAAATAAGGCTGCTTACAGGTTGACGCCAAAGGAAAATGAAGAGATCAAACACCAAGTTCAAGAGTTGTTAGATAAAGGATTGGTAAGAGCGAGTTTAAGTCCTTGTGTTGTTCCCACATTGTTGAGTCCTAATAAGGATGGGAGTTGGAGAATGCGTACAGACTCCAGAGTAATCAACAAGATTACTATCAGGTATAGATTTCCATTGCTTAGGATTGATGATTTACTTGATTGTTTAAGTGGAGCTACATATTTCTCTAAGATAGACTTGAAAATTGGTTATCATCAAATTAGTATAAGAGAAGGGGATGAATGGAAAATATCCTTCAAGACCAATGATGGACTCTATGAATGGTTAGTTATGCCCTTTGGACTAACCAATGCACCAAGCACCTTCATGAGGTTGATGAATGAAGTGCTAAAGGAGTTCACTGGTAAGTTTGTGATAGTGTATTTGGATGATATTTTGGTGTTTATTCAAACTAAGGAATATCATTTGAAACATTTGTAGATGGTATTGAGTAAGCTACATGAGGAGAAATTGCTAATCAATGTCAAAAAGTGCAGTTTTCTAAAAATAGAGTTGATTTATTTGGGGTTTGTGATTTCAAAAGAAGGATTGAATATGGATAAGGAAAATATTAAGGCTATACTTGAGTGGCCTACACCTAGGAGCACATATGAGGTAAGAAGCTTTCACGGTTTGGCTAGCTTCTATAGGAAATTCATAAGAAATTTCAGTGGAATTGTTGCTCCAATGATAGATACAATCAAGGGTGATAAAAGAAGTTTTTGTTGGACTGAGGCTGCTAATAAGAGTTTCAAATTATTGAAAAAGAAGGTAACTGAAGAGCCAATCTTAACCTTACCTGATTTTAATAAGCTTTTTCAAGTAGAATGTGATGCTAGTGGAACTACAATAGGTGTTGTTTTAAGCCAAGATGGGAAGCCTATAGCATACTTTAGTGAGAAATTAAGTGATGCTAAGAAGAAATATTCAGCTTATGATCAAGAATTCTATGCTCTTGTACAAGCTTTGAAGAAATGGAGGCATTATCTTTTGCCTAAAGAATTTGTTTTGTTCACTAACAATTATGCTTTACAGTTCATTAGCAATCAGAATAAATTGAATCAAAGCATGTCAAATGGATTGAATTTTTACAAAGTTTCACATTCACTATTAAGCACAAGAAAGGACAATCTAACAAGATTGTAGATGCTCTAAGAAGGACAAATCTGATCGTGCAGGAGTCTCAAGTAAGTATTTTGGGATTTGAAGATTTGAAGGAGCTATATAAGGAAGATCCAGACTTCAAGGAACCATATGAAGCTTGCATGAATCTAGTGGGGGTTGATAGAAGTCCTTGGATAGATTTCATGGTCCAAGAGGGTCTGCTATTCAGAGGCAGCTAGCTTTGCATTCCCAAGAGTTCCATGAGAGAAAATTTGTTGAAGGAGAAGCATAGTGGCAGTTTGTCAAGACATTTTGGGTAGAATAAGACATTAGCACAATTGAATGCTCATTACTATTGGCCAGGTATGGGTACTGATGTCAAGAAATTTGTTGAAAGGTGTAAAATATGCCAATATGCCAAGGGAAGTAGTCAAAATGTAGGTTTGTACCAGCCACTACCCATTCCAAATAGGCCTTGGGATTCAATAAGCATGGATTTTGTACTTGGTTTGCCAAGAACTCAAAAAGGCCATGATTCCATATTTGTTGTGGTAGATAGGTTTTCAAAGATGGCTCATTTTATTCTGTGTTCCAAAACATTTGATGCTACTCACATAGTTAATCTATTCTTTCAAGATGTTGTTAGATTGCATGGATTGCCTAGAAGCATTGTTTCTGACAGGGACACCAAATTTGTTGGACATTTTTGGAGAACCTTATGGAAGAAATTGGGTACACAATTGAGTTTCAATTTAGCATATCATCCTCAAACTGATGGTCAAATAGAGGTTGTCAATAGGAGCTTGGGCAACATCTTGAGAAGCTTGGTAAGTATGCATCCAAAATAATGGGATATTGCACTTGCACAAGCTGAATTTGCCTATAATGATTCCCCTAATAGAAGTACAGGATTGAGTCCATTTCAAATTATTTATGGAATGCATCCAAGGGGTGTGTATGAATTAAGAAATCTAAGTAGCATGGAGACAAGGAGTGCTGATGCAGAAGAATTTGCCAATGCCATGCAAAATTTTCATGAACAAGTAAAGAAGAAGCTTAAAGAAAACACCATCAAGTACAAGCTAAGGGCAGATCAAAAGAAAAGAGAGGTCAATTTCAGTATTGGAGACTTTGTTCTTTCTTGTCTCAGAAAAGAGAGGTTCCTAAAAAGGGAATACAACAAGCTAAAGGTAAAGAAAATAGGACCATGCAAGGTAATAAGAAATTTTTCAAATAATGCATATGAAATAGAATTGCCAAAGGGGATTGGAATCTCTCCAATTTTTAATGTTGCAGATCTATATCCATATAAAGATGAAGGATAACCAGCCAAAGAATCTAAAATAGGGGTAGATGAAGTCATCCAATGGGAGCAGCAACTACCAAAGGAAGTGCCAAAAGAGATTGAAAGCATCTTAGACAAGAAAGTGGCTAGAAAGACAAGGGATAAAGAATATTTCTACTATCTAACTAAGTGGAAGAATCTACCAGCTGAAGATGCAACATGGTTGACTGCCAATGACATCCTTAAGCTAGGCACAAGTATAGAAGAAGTGATGCAGGAAAACAACAAGTGAAGAATACTTCTTTTGCTCCTTAGAAGAATGATGTAGGAGCATCAATATGCTTGGAATTTATTTAACATTTTTAGTTTCCCGCTATTTCCTTATGCAGAAGCATCAATATGCTTGGAATTTATTTAACATTTTTAGTTTCCCAGTATTTCCTTATTTTTCAAAGTTTTCTAATTTGTCTATTTTCAAATAAAACAAAACCAATATCTTGCCTCTACGGATTTTAAGTTTGTTGGGTGAGATAGCTAGCAAACTGATTCTTCTTATATTAGGAAACTATTTTGTTCATTCTGGGAGGTTGTTATGTAACACCCAGGATAGACTTAAGTGTCCAAGTTTAGAAATATGGTTTTAGTGTAGAGGATTTTTGTGAAAATAGGGGAGTCAAATGTTGGTGTATAAATATGGGTGTAGAAGGAAGATCTGGAGGAGATATACATTACACCAAATATATATATATATGTTCCAGTAAGATTAATAAAGGCAGTGTATTCTTTCTGTGTGTAATCGCCTCTGAGAACAAATATTTAAAAATAGGTTGTGTGTTGTTTATTTATTGACATGATTATGGTGTTTCACAAATCAATGTTGTTGATTGTCTGCTAGCTATTACGCTGATTAATATGCAATACTATGTTGGGTTGCATCTGACTGTTGGGTTGATACACAATATTAATGTTTTGTTGATTGCATCTGGGTTGTATACCACCACTGGTCATTCCATAGTTTGGTCAAGAGTCAAATGGTGAGTCACCCAATTAATTCGATCCGTCATTGGATGCATCAACCCAAATACAGCCCTGTATGAATGTTAGTAAGGTATAAGGAAATGCAACCTTGTAACATACATATATTCTCTTGAGTTTGTTTTTTAGTCATCATGGCAGCTCATTGAAATCTGTTTAATTGTGAATGACGAGCACTAAGACAGCCCTATCCAGGTCTGTAAAGCCATCATGTTGTGTAATTCCTTAATGAGTTAATATACAAGTTGTTAAGTGTATTTTTGCTAGCTCTTCGATCCATATGTTTAATCCATTGGTGTCCTTCAAGATTGTGACTGCTTGAATCTATGGACTCTACAGTCTAAGAGTTCAAAACTATAGACTCTGTAGGTGTAAATCTATGGACTGTGTAGAGAAGAAGGAAAAACTATAGACTTTGCAGGTTTCACAATTTGAGTCCCTGGTTGCAATTCAGAGCTGCGCATCACCTATTAGGTCTCAACTAGGTCTAAAGTCCAATTGGGGGGTCGGTATCATTTATAAAAATATAGGATAATTAAAAAGAATTTAAATACATTAATAATAAGATATATGGAGGGATAAATCCTTTGGTGTACAAGTAAAGTCATAAAGAAACCATATTTTGGCCCAAACCAACTCAGGCCTGTGCAAAATGCATGAAAAGACTCAAGAGGTGAAATTTAAAGACTTGTAAACTATATGAACATATATAATTGGAACCTAAGGAGTTGGGATATGTTGAGTAGGTTCATAATAAATTTTTTAGTAGAATTGGTCAAAAGATTGGATGTTAGGATTGTATGAACAATCCTTAAGAGCCAAAACATCTCTAAAGCCTCCAAAACCCTTGGTAATGACCCAATGAGGAAAATGAAGGAGATGAATGTAGGTGGGATATAATTAGAATTAAATTTATTTTAATTTTTAAATGACTCTCTAGGGTTCCTTCCCACCAATTTGAGTTATACCCTATATGTATGGATAGGATGTAAAATGGATTTTCTTGACAGTTTTATGTGTTGTGTAAGTATGGAAGGGTTTCAAAATATTAAAATAATTTTGGGATATATATTGGTACATATCCTAACTCCTAATTTTAATATATTTCCTCATATAAACTCACAATATCCTTTACTAACACCTTCATCTCAGTCAATCCAAATTGGCATAGTGAACAAGTTAGTGCGAAGGTGAACACTTTAAGAGGGAGGCCTTTTAAGGTCTAACTAAGGAATATAAATTTATGAAGGCTCTTTAATAGTGTCATTCACTCCCTTATATGGAATGGTTTGGAAAAATTAATATGTCTTTGATGCCAAGTGTGAAGGGTGAGTGAAAGAGGATTGATAGTAATTATAGGTAGTGAGAACACTTGTCCAAAAGAATCTAGATGATTAGGGACACCTCCAATGCATTTTGGAGCTTGTTTATAACCCCTCCTTATTTTAATCATCTCATTTATCCCTATTCTATTATGTAATGTTCCAAGAGGGCCAAATTATGAAGGCAATTTCTAGGCATTCAAATGAAGAGTCATGTGCCACATTTTAGGATTTTCATGTTTTGAGGGACATTTGTCCAAGTAGACCTTGAATTGTCTATTCCATATTAATTTTTCCTATATGTGTGACTTTGTCTCTTAGCTTGACAAGTGGTTTAGTGACTCTTGGAATTCATTCTCCTCTCTCCTCTCTCAAATTCTATAAGTATTATCCATTTTGGCTCTTGTAGGCTAATTCCACTCCATATATGGTGAATCCCTAATAGATTGATGTTATACTTTACCTTTGAACAATAAATGAAATTTGGTTTAGATAACATGAAAATTTTTTCTATGTGTACAAAGTGATGTATGGTGATGTTAAGTGATAATCTTCTATCCTAGCTTCTCCTTATACTCTCATTTTATGCAAGAGTTTCCTATTCTAATAGGTCATATAGAGTGTAGCTAGTGTGTTAGGGTGTTTTAAAGTTTAAAATTTTTATTATAATGTACAATCTACCCTCTGGTTCACTTACCTTGTGTTTCCTCATGCATGTCACCTCTATATTGAAAATATTATATTAGAACCTCTTAGGACTTTGAAGTTGGTTTATAGGTCTTATTTCTTTATGATATAAGTATGATGGTCTTGTGGAAATCATTTTGGTGTATCACCACCTTATATTAGTTTCATTTCACGCAAACTTATATCTATTTTGTCATAAGCAATCAGTTAATTAGGTGATAAGCATTATAATGTAAATTCAGGGAGCTAGCCATTAAAGCTAGAGGTATACTTCTCCTATAAGTAAACCCACATACCTAGAAATATTACAATGTTTCCCAAATCTGGAGGAGGATTGAACAACCTCCTCTAGGGTGAAATATTTGGTGACAATAATTTTGGCATGCCCAATGAGATCCATTATCCTCTAGATAACTTGTCAAGGTGAATGTTGGTCTTGATAACATTAGCTACAAATCAGTATGTTACTTAGCATTTGGTGACTCCATTCAAGGTAAAATCTAGTTTTATACCATTATTTTATCATAAATTTTCTCTCATACTTCATGGTCCTTACTAGGTCATCATCTAGTATAGTCCTTAATCCTATCAATCCACCTATTTAGCCTAAACTTTCCTCTTAAATCTTAATAACCTTAACCTAATTTACCCTTTGAAGCCAAAGAAGATTTTTCTAGCCAAGACAATGAAGAGCTTAAATAAATAAAATCCATCATGGATATACCACATGCCTTCCCTACCTTCAATACTAAAAATCTAATTCATATTAAATTATATGATGTCATTCCCCCTAATGCTATAAAGAGTGTGCCCATATTCAATGGTGAAGGCCATGTCATACCTAGTGAACACATCAAGGATATCTCTAATTTTTGTAGTTTACATAATGTCACTAAGTATAATATTTCCATTAGAGTTATTTCCATGTCCCTCAGAGGGTAATTACTTGATTGGTATAGGACTTTTCCTGGTGGATGCATCACATCATAAGATGAATTTGGAGCATTTTTAACTTCAAGGTTTGAAGATGAAAGTTACCATACTTCTCTCATACATCAACTCAATGTGATCAAAAGAGACCCTAAGGAAATAATGCATGACTTCAAGTAGAGTTTTATAAATACTTGGTATATATTTCCCCCTCCCATGAAATCACCTTCTAGCTTTATGTTTTCTACATATTTGAGAGCAATTGGTACTAATATTACCATCACACTTCAATCCATGGGTGGTTTCACACTTCTCAAAGCATATGAACTTACCATTAGAGCTGAGATGGCCTTATTCAAGATGGAAAGTTACCTTTTAATGTGATTATGCCTCTACTACCTAATGTTCCAACTGATACTCCAAACATATCCCAAGTTCCTAATACAAATCCTAAGCCTAGGACTGCTCTTAAAAAGGTAGATGAACTTGATCCATATGTAAGAATTCAAACCTTAAAAGCTTATCTTAGGAAATCCACTATGAAACTATGTGCTCATCAAAACACCTATCCCTATCAATAATAATATGGTCAATAATATGGGAGAGGAAGAGGTTAAGGGTAGCCTAACTTTAACAAGCTTGTCAATGTGTACAATTCCAATTCCACCACTAATGCAAGAGAGATGGTACTAGTGCATGGCAACTTGGTGTAAGGGGAAGATTGGAAACAAGGCCAATTCATGGATGATAATGAGTTTGGAGAGAAAGATATAGTTTCTCAAAGAGGAGTCATTATCCTCCTATAAGGTGAAGATTAAGTCATGATGTAAGAGAAGATTGGTAACCTCCAGGAGAAAGCCTCACTAATTTCTTGGTAGAAGATAATTTTGAGATCAATTAAGGAAATTTTGTTGAAAAAAATACAATATCTAAGAGTAATTATTTATAAGTTTATATTAATTTTCCTACAAGTTCATCTAATCCTTCTACAAAGGTAAGGCATGGATGTAAGCATGACAATCCCAAACACTCCTACACCTCCTTCAAATCAAAATGTGATAAAGTCTGCTTAAGTTGTTTCAATTACTCAAGTTATAATAGATTTCTTTCCTCAAAGGACTCAAGATAAGGTAGAAATTTATAATTTAAACATAGTGGATTCATTAAATAATGCTAAAGCATCTATCTCTTCATGGGATGTCCTCCATATGCCTGGTCAAAAGGAGATCTTACAAAAATAGTTGTCCACTATCCCTACTTGTTATTCACCTTCAAGTCAAATTCATGGTCATTTACCTCTTAAAAATTCCCCTAACACCATTTTATAAACATCTACCAAAGTTGAAAATCCTCCACCTTTCTACCTCACTCTTATAGTGGGTGACAAGCTAGTCTATAATTACATAATTGATAGTGGTGCCTCTACATCAGTCATGCCCAAGGTTGTAACTGATAATTTGGGCCTAAAATATGAACCCCATAGCAAATGATTAATTTATCTATATGGTACACCTAATAGTAAAATAGGGTTTATAAAAAACTTGAAGGTATTCCTCTATGACTATCTTAGTTTTTCCATCCTTCAAGACATTATTGTTGTTGACCTTCCTGTTCATTTTGTAATCTAACTTTCAAGAGATTTTAAAAGTAACATAGGTGGCTATATCTTATCTTATTAGTCCCTCTTGGCCTTTATAATAAGATATGGGACCAAGGTGACCATAATAACTTAGCCACTTACAAGGTTTCACATTGAACCCTATGTTAAAGCAATCTCTAACTCAAATTGTGTGATCACTAATAAGGAGGAGTCTAATGTAGATGATGGTGCTTCCAAACTTAAATTAATGGCTGAATTATTTCTATATGAATATTTTGTATATGTTTATGAGCATGATATTTATGCATACTTTGAGAAAACTGACCTTAGCATGTATATCATCCATGAGGAGCCAATTGAGGAAGCTACGGTAAGTGGGAATCCTTTCTCACAATCTCTTGAGATAAACTACTTGATTCATACATATGATGATGATGGATTGAAGAATATGATTGATGACCATAGTGGGAATAATGATGTCTTTCTATCTACTATTGATGAAGCTACCTATTGAAGTCAACATACCTGCTTTTTTTGAAAATGAGGACCCTTGTTCAATTTTGTAATTATGGTGTCAATTAACATTAAAATTGATCAAGAATGAATTATTTGAATATCATGGTTCTCATCATATTTATATTTTGTAGCTCAACATTTAATTTTCATTTGACTTTATCTAATATTTCTAATGTCTGATCATTGTTTCCATGTTATAGGTTTAATGGAATGTCATTGGAATGAACAATTTTAGGGTTTTATACTTTAATGACAAATTAACCCTTAGTTGGTTAAATAATGATGTTAAATTGACCCCTTTTTATCAAACCTTGGTAATTTAATCAATTAATTGAATCTATGTTTAAATCACATAGAAACCTTAGTCTATTATGGTTTAGCCTAGGTCTTTAAATTAGATTCAAATTTGTGCAAGATCAAATTCGCATGGGAAAATTTTTATCATGTATTAGGTTTATTTTTAATTTTATCCTAAAGTTCTAATCATGTTTATTAACATGACCAAAACCTTAGGCTAAAATTTTATATGTTTTTTATAGCCTAAAACCCTCACCTAGTCTATTTTATTATTCATGGGGACTAACTAAATGTGGGGAGCACTTTATTATGTTTTTTAACTTAGTTTAAAACTTTAGCCTAAGTCCTAATCATTTTTTATTAAATATAACTATGACCTTAGTATAAAGTTTAATCCTGAGTTTATTTATATTCCTTGAACCCTAAATTAGTTTATTTTCATTTCTTGTAGGAATGAATCAATGTGAAGATGCCAAGTAGTGAGATCTCAGAGCTTAGAATGGAGATCAATGGTATGTGGGCATCCACTCAGGTCAAATTGTCAAAGCTCTTGAGATGAAACATAGTAGTGACAAGTTTCACAATCATAGAAAATAAGTACAAAGATCTAATGGCATGGGGCAAAGTCAATAATTCAAGGTCTACAGAAGAATCTGAGAGTGACAAATGTCATGATCTTGATGACTTAGCCCAACATCAATGGTCCACATTTACCCAAACATAAGAAGGATAAAACTAAGTGGATCAAGATTGATGGATCACATTATTTCATGCAAAGGAGATCCAATGATGCAAGATTAAGGTAGAGCTTTCAAAGGGCCCAAAATAAATGTGGTTGTGACAAGTGTCACAACCATGGTAAATCAAATATAAATCAACCAATTGTGTTCAAACTCTAAGATCCAAATCTATGGTGAGCAATAGGTCAAGAAGTTAATGTCTCAGATGGAATGAGAAGCCATCACATGACATAAAGGAATTAAGAGATGGAGTTTGTTTGCAATGATCATAAAGAGCCTATAGATCTACCAAGTGGTAAAATATTGAGGGCTTGAAAATAAATCAGTGGCCCATAGATAAAGCCAAGGCTAGTGGTTCCCATAAAAGATCAATGGAGCATGTTTAATCAAATTATGAGAGATAATGATATGGAAACATGTGTCCTAAGAGGTCAAATGTTCACATTTTGAAAATTAATGAATGATATGACATGGAAATTCCACATAAGCAAGGTAAGTTAGTCTAAAATATCTTATGAACTCGCAAGCATGAAAGGTATAAATGTGTAATTCAATTAAAATTTAAGTCACAAAACTCATAGTCTAAACTAGTTATCACCATTAAAGCCTTGTATAAACCTTAAGAAAATCCCTAATCATATGGATTTCCATAATTTGTCTCTAATTCCATTTCATTAAGCTAAGAGAAGGTATAATTATTGTTTACAACTGTATAATTCAATCAAGATTATAAAAATGGTAGCACATAAGCATGTTTTGAAGGAGGATTTCAAACTCTTTTTGACCATAGATGTTGAAGGATAAGATTTTAAGGACATTGAGTTTGTTTCTAATGCTCTAAACATAGGAGATAATAACTAGTTGAAATTATTTTGTACAATTGAAAACCAACCCACCATTACTAGGGAAGAGGAGAAAAATCTCTTTGACAAGAATTTGTATGATGATATAGTAGCAATCTAGATGATCAGTCTACATTATGCAGTAGTGAAAACATAAGTACTCCACTAAATTGAAATTATTGATCCTATTTTTAAGGAAACTAAGATAAACAAGGGCATGATTATTAATGAACATATTCATAGGAAAGTGGCTTATATTTCTACTATTGCTTTTGAGTCAACTACAAGCTGCCCAAACCTAAAATTGACCTAACCTCAATCAATTCTTGGGATAAATAACACAATTTTATGGAAACCCTTGCCATGTGGTTAGATATTGGGAACCAAGTCTTTTTAGACCTTAATAAGAACATTCCTATGATCTAGTTTAGACTAGGCTTAGGATGATAATGACAATGTTAAATAAATTGTGTGGAAATGTAGCCACTACATATGTAGATCCAGTGTGGGTATCCATAGTCTACTTCATTATTGAAAAGGTATTTATCCCTCCTCTAGGTGAAATAATCAGTATCTCCTTGAGTAGGTAAATCTATGTAATCAAGAATAAGAAGAAGTCCTAATTCTATATGATGTCTTATCTCCTAGATGCCATATGTACAACAAAAAAGATACTAAACCAAAAATAATGGTCACCTATTAGAACCTAGACTATTTCAAAATAATATTCTAAGTTTCACATCTATAAATGTAGGGATCATATTCAATTTATATGTGTCTATGTCTACTCATCACTTAGTGACATTATAACTATAATCCCAATGATGAGAATAAGCCCTCTTATCAAGAAATCAATTGAATATATGGGATATATCTAGTTGTATCCAAATTGTATAATTATAATAATTGATGGAACTCAAATATGCTCAAACTACCTGTTCATGTTCTTGATAATATAGTGGAGAAAGAGGTGGCATACTAGCTATTTCATGGTGTTTATGGCTTGTGAAAGACTAAGAAAAAGGGACTCCTTCACAACCTCCCTATGACAATAGGTAATACTATCTTCAAACAATAGGATAACATTGAGGCAACATCCAAGCATAAATCATCCTTCAATTTACAGTTGGATGAGTTTAAATAGTAAGACCCTTATGGAAGAGTCAATGAGTATTTGAAAATCAAATGAATCATTAATGTGCCCTATTATCATGCACCTAGTGCCTTTGACCCTATTTATACCAGGGCATAAACTTACCTTGAATTCAATAGAAGGTTGAAGGAACACAACCTAGAGCCAAAGTCTAGACTAGAGAGGAATCAAAAGATAGACGATACATGTAAATTAGGCCCCAAACAATTTCTTTTGATTAGTTTTGAACCTTCTAGACCTATATCAATTAGTGTATAGGTATAGGCACAAAAACCTAAAGAATATAGGCATGAGTAAATAAGGCTATATGAAACCTCTTAAAGTTCATCAGTTCATGAAATCCCCAAGGTAGCAACACATGAAGTACATCAAGAAGAAGCTCATATGATAGTGTTATACCCTAATAAGACTATTGAAGTTTCTTTAAATATGTTATCTATGGCATACGCAAAGTCAGAGGATGAAGAGGGATCAATTGTCATAGAATTCAAGTAGGATAATGGGAAGTCTCTAGAGTTGGTCCCTGTTGACACTCCAAAAAGAAAAGTTGAGACATCCATAGTCTCAAAGATTAAGAAACCCAAAGTGACCTTCACTACTCCTCTAAGTGAATTCAATCTATTTAGAGAAGATAATATATTGTATAGACCACCAATCCTAGAATGGTTCATTTATGAACTAATTTTGGAGAGAATATCTACTATGCATCATCATTGGGCCTTGGTCAGATCTATTAACATCCTTGTCCATCAAAAGTTTAATCCATGGATAGTTACTCTGCATAAGGAGGAAGTAAGGAAAATAGCCACACCAAGTGGTTTAGCAACTTCATCACAAATGGAGATTCCTATTTCACATGTGACCTAATCTATAGTTAGAGTCAAGTTCAATCCAAGTATTATTGGTTTATAGAGAGTGACTGAGAAGATAGTCTTTCCAAGTGGAGAAAAGATTGTTTATAAAAAGATAGAACCATTAAATAACTTGACTCAGAAGGAAAAAAGAGAGGTCTGGTGAGGACCCAATTTTTTAAGAGGATGTCTTGGAAGTATCCCAAGCATAGACAAAGTAGTTACAAGTAGATATTAAGGGCTTAAAACAATAAAATAATAACTTGGAGGAATAGTTTATTATATTTGTTCCAAGAGCTATGATCAACATGTTTGAAGCCACTTTATATGATATGTTTAAATCCTTAAAACAAATAATATCTAGATAGGATGTAGTGATCAAGAAGAGTATTGTGGCCATGAACCAAGTGACTCAATGGCAAGATTCATGTAACAAGGTGAAGGACTTATCAATATTTTCATAGAAGACCAAATTCATGGGTCTAAGACAATAATCCTATCCCATTTGAATATGGATATGGTTATAGATAATATCAAGGGTTAGATTAAATGGTACAAGAGCCTAAAGAATCTTTCTATAGATGGTAGACAATTGGAGAATAGAATGATACATATATTGGGGAGTTTGAACACAAACCTGATTAGACTCAGTCATATTGGCTTAATTACTAATTAATATTTCAAGCATAGGGATAATCAATTCATGTAAGAACTAAAGAATCAGATCTAAGGAAAAATAGGTGTAAATAATAATAGGATCTTAGACATGATCCTATCAACTGAAGAAAATATTAGTTATTCTCAAAGCATCAAGGAAGCTTTGGATAGGGATGACAAAGACTTTAGAGGCTTGGAAGATCAAGAAGATGAACTTTTCATGGAACCTATCATCAACCTCAAGCTAATTGATGGACAACTTGATAATATAATTAATATCCTACAACATAGACCAAAGACCACAACAACAAAGGAGTCCCAAAGTCAAATTTGTTGAATTAGGACTATTCTCTTGTATAGGAACATGTATATTTTTGAAAAGGAATATTCTTTTTTAAAATCCTATGTAGCGCACATTTTTTATAGGTTAGTCCTTTTAAAAATTGTCTATTTCTAGAATATTATAAAAGGACAGCTGTCCTAGACACTTGTACAATTATAATTTGACATGATTGACCAACATACCGCCTTAGGCTTCTATATAAGGGGTATTTTCAATTATAAGGAGGGAGTTTTTGAGAAAGAAAACTTTGTGAAAATTTAAAGCAATTAATATATATAGAGAAGTCTCAAAGGATTTTCTCATTTTGTTTGTGTGATTGTTATTATGGTTGCTCCCTCAACTAGCTGGTCTAATCTTCAGATTTGAATGGTTTTGATGGATTATTGATGTGCATCTTTAAATTAAGAGTTGTAAATTTGTGATAATTCTATATTTATTGAAATATCTTAGGTTTATTTCATTTTCTTTACTCTTCTTGCAGATGCAACTATGCAATTTTTTTATGGGAGTAAATATTTAAAGTGAATCTAGCTCTTGTTTGCAGTTGTTGTTGCTATCCTTAGATGTTTGCCTGATGTGTGATAGGATTCGAGCTTAATCTATTTCATGTAATATATTGGTTTAACTACACGTTTGGATAAAATTTAAACTTTGTCATAATATCTAGATTGAAGATTAGTAATATCTTTCTTCTCTGCCTTACCCTTCCTTTTGCTCATTTTTCAATTGAATCACTTTAGTTTAGATTTCATTCTAAATATACAAATTAATTATACTTAAGACTTAGGCTTTGATCATAATTCACTTCACTTAGTTTAGATTGTTCTCATTTTCAAAAGCAAGCTATTAGGCCATGGTTGCTTCCAACAACCAAATAGTTACATTATAAATTCTGTGAAATAGTTTATTTGCTTTAACTCTATTCCACAAAAGATATCAAAAATATCACAAATTGAAACTCGTGCAATGGATTCTTTGAATCCAAAAATGAGAAATGTTTTTTAAACACTCTGAACCACCTATGATACACTTTCAAGCATCAACACTACCCTTGATGATGACACTCATGAAGAAGAAGAGGATGACTTATGGTAAAGGTTCAATGCCATATGTCAAGATTTTGAACAATTAATTAATTTCACTTCTCCTCCTAATAATTATATATCTAATGTGTTTGATATTGAGTCTAATAAACATGATGTTGAGCATCTCATAAAGTATGAAAGTGAATGTCAATCTATTGTCAAAGAACCTAAAGTCATAGAAGAGTCCCATGAGTTCAAGTAATATTTGGTTGTGTTTAAGGAATATTATAGATCTCAATATAAATTAATTCACATTTAGAAGTGTTGGAAAAAATGATATCAAGATTGATGATTCCATGTATCAAGTACATGTTGTCCTAGAAGAGCACAAAGATAAGGCAATTATTATCATTCCTCTTCTATAGTTTGAGAAGTACCAATCAAATGTGATAAAGGCCAAGTTATTTTTAACTCCAATCAAGGCTCTTATTGATAAAGGAATATCATTCATGAAGGATCCAAATAGTTTATTTTTAGGAATGATAAGACATAGAGTTGGTAGGCTTTTTTATCATCTTCATATGCAACTGGTTGATGATGAGCATGTTTCACATGATATATTACCTTCATGGAATGACAAAGATGAAAGAGGAACCATATTTTACCCTATTTTAAGTATGGTAAGATTTTTTTCAACTATAGAGTGAGGTTTTGTAAATATTAGAGTAGGTGTGTGTCTTTCTTTCAGTTGTGTTGTGTTCCATAAGTATTCTAATTAAACACATGTTTGTTTCCTTTGGTGTGTCTTGTTTTGTGTCCTTTATCTATGTTTTAGTTTGTTTTAAAGGTAATTTTATGTCAAATCTAGTTTATATGTGACTCCATATCCCAATGGATAGGATTAGACTATTTCTCTTGGCATAGCAAGCATACCAATCTTGCAAAATCACCAAGAATGTTCACTATTTTAACCATAAGTCAAAATAAGTCAACCCCCCTATGTCCAAAAATTTATATATGGCTATACTAACATATTATATGGTGTTTCATGGTCATTTTTTTTTTGAATTCATATGTTATTAAGTTTTTCATAAGTCTAATTTAGTCCTTGAGTCATTTTATGTCACTTAGGGGTCATATATGGGTCATAAATGAAGGTGGTATAGTTTTACAAGGAGTAAAAGTGTTCTAAACTCTCTTCCAATGTCAATTATTACTAATTCAAACTTGCATGTTCCTACTTAAAAATCAAGAAAATAAGTGAAAAAAGAGGAGTTTTGGTAGTTATATGGCTTATAGAGGAGAGTGGCATGTGGTAATTTATCTTATTTGACTCCATTTCCATGATTTAACTATTTTTTAAGTGCCAAAAATGGACCAAAACCATTTTTACTATCTATTGCTTCACTAGGCATATAAAAATAGTCAAGTCTTTTAATGGTACAGCTAGTAGGAAGACTTCCAAGTCAAATGATATTGGTGGTGGATGGTACACTTGTTCTAATTCACATTCATGGCATGATTTCAATTATTTTATTTCTATTCTTTATGAACCATATTTTAAAAGTTGACTATCTTGTTTTGCTTGTTAATCCTCATACAATATAGGTTTTACTTTGTATGAGCTTATTCATATAATCCATTTGGTGAATTTTATTCCATAGGATATGGAATTCCTTTTCACATGTTTTAAATATTTTTTTTCAGGTTTTTAATTTATTATATTAGTTTAAACCTCTTAGGTTGCAGGCCGAGTATGTTAGTGAGGTTGTAGACATATCCATCAATTACATAAGGTTTATTTCTTTGAAATGGTTTAAAATCATGTGATATGATGTTCCATACACCTAATATTTCATTAAAATATCCTTATTCCCTTACAAGCTTACTCTTCAAGACTAACATCATGAAATTTGTAGTCAATAAGGAATCACAATCAACTTCTTGCATGATTCCATAAACAGTCAATTGAGTGAGGTATGTGGGGTCCTAAGGATGTTCATGGAGATGTTATTAAGATTATAATAAGGGTTTAACATATTATTTTTACATTATTAATCAATATAAACCTCCCAAATATCATATTATGGACCATGATAGTCAATTTTAATATAATCATAGTCTTGTACCATGAATGTGCACCTACAGGTGCCCATAGGAGCTAATCATGTTAAGTGGATACTTTTAAAACCTATTTCAATCCCTTAAATGTTTTAAAATTTCATTTGAAAATTTTTATAGAGTATAACTCTAATTATAAGGTCATACCATATGTACATTTTTCATGTCTTTACTCACTACCCAATATACTATGTGCACACCTATAAGTGGCTCTCATAGAGGCTTGACTATGTTGTATGGAGATATTTGACATGATTTGAAACCCTTGTGAATTTTATGTATGTTTAATATACCATTAAAATCCTGATTGATTTCATTTTAAGGTATGAAGGCTTGGGAAACCATGTTCAAGTTGGAAAATTTGTTTCAGGGATCAAGTTCCTTAAAGCTTCAAAACAGAGCCCTGACCACTTTTGTTATGACTATATGATGATGTGGCATAGGGTTTTGATGAATTTAAATGCATCCATATTGTATCCTTAATATATTTTTATATAATTTAAATATATATCATATGTTTTACTAAAGTAAAATGATGATAAAAGGCATCCATTCTTGATATTCTTCACTATAACTCTTCAGTGTTTTCTATAGTTTTGGAAATTTAAATGACTCTACACCCTAGGATAGAAATGTAAGAATAATATCACCATGAATACTAATTAAAATAGATTTATTTTTCACACAAACTATTAAATTTACTTGGAATAGATCTTAATTTCAAGATATTAGCCTATATATTCATCTATAAGTGCACTTATATTCCTAAGAAGGCTACCTACAGCCTAACAAAAGAAACCTATAGTCTCATAAATCTAAATTTGGTAGTTAGACATAAAAATATGAGAAATTATTTATAAAATTAGATTAAAATATCCAAATTAATCCTATACCATGTGACATAGTTTCCAAATATTTAAAATTCACATATATGACCCTTGCTTACTCCAAATTGGTCAACATCAATTGATTATAGTTTGACAGTGAGTTAAAACATAGTGATTTTGAACTTGGTATAGCAAGGTCATTAATTAGATAGGTATATATGAATTTAAAATGTAATTTTAAGACCTCAATCAGATGTATAAAATTGTATACAAGGGTCCATGATGTGAATTTCACCTACAAGTAGGTTCCTCTCTAAAGAGAAACATAGTCATAGTCAACCTACAATCTAGACCAGTCCAAGTCAAAGGTGAGAAATAGAGGGTTAGAAAAGGTTTGATTATAAAAATAGATGATAATTAATCCATATTTAAAATAAAAATTCCATGACACTTTCATAAAATGTAAACAGGAGAAGAAGAGATTATAGTAAGACAACCTATAATCCATACTTAGCATCCGGCACACAGTCAACTTTCTCAAAAGTATATCTTAGATTTTAAGGTGTTTAATGGTGTTAAGAATATTAAAAAACCATAAAAATTTATACATATGGTTCCCACAACTTAATTAATACCCTCATATCATCCTTTTGTCTAAGATAATAGGGGATATGCCCTTTGTTCTATCTCAGATAGAGGGCACTCCTAGAAGGCCATTTCCTACAGGTTAGTCATACAAATGCTATGAGGATGAGCTAAATTTTTTTCAAAAATTTCAAGAGGATGTATAAATTTTTATTATACATGAAAAAATATGATAAATTTTTCACATATGCTTGAACCATATTAGGGTGGTCAAAACCCACATGGGAGCAAATAGACCTATTAGGTATCAATTAAGTCTAAAGTCCAATTGGGGGTCAGTATCATTTATAAATATAGAATAGAATTAAAAAGAATTTTAAAAACTTAATATTAATATATAAGTTGGGATAAAACTTTTTTTGTGCAGGTGAAGTCATAAAGACACCATATTATGGCACAAACCAACTCATGGCTATGCAAAACGTATAAAAAGACTCAATAGGCAAATTTTGAGGACTTGTAAATGTATGTAAATATAGTATGAGAACCTAAGGATTTTTAAGATGTTTATGAAGGTCAAAATCAATGTTTTAGTGGCATTGGTCAAAAGATTGGATGTCAGATTATATGAACAATCCTTAAGATCCAAAACATCTCTAAATTCTCCAAAACCCTTGGTAGTGACCTAATGAGGAAAATGAATAATGAGAGGAATCCAAGAGGGATATAATGATCATGAAAGTTATTTTATTTTTTATATTACTCTCCAAGGCTCCTTCCCACCAAGTTGATTTGTACTCTATTTGTATGGATATGGTGAAAAATGGCTTTTCTTGACAATTTTGGTTTTGTACAGGAATAGAAGGGTTTCAAAAGATGAAAATAATTTTTGGAAATATATTGGGACATATAATAACTCCTAGTTTTCATTTATTACCTCATCCAAACTCACAAGTGCCTCTTTTAACACCTTCATCTCTGCCAGTCCAAACTGGCAAGTGAACAAGTTAGTGAGAAGGTGAGAAATTTAAGTGGGAGGCCTTTTAATGTATAAATAAGGAATATAAAGGCATGATTAATCTTAAAAACTATCATTCACTCCATTTTATAGACTTATTTATAAAATTGAAGACCTCTTTCATGCCAAGTGTGAAGGATGAGTGAAAGAGGAGAGATTTTAACTGCGGGCAGTGAGAATACCTAGCTAGAAAAATCAAAATGATTAGGGACACCTAAAATATACGTTGGATATTTTTTATAACCCCTAAATATTATTTAAATCATATCATATATCCCTATTTTGTTGTGGATAATTCCAAGAGGGCCAAATGATGAAGGTAGTTTCTAGGCAAGCAAATGAAGTGTCCTACACACATTTTAGGAGTTTCATGTTTTAAGTGAGATTTTTGCAAGTATACATTACATGGTATATTCCATATTCATTTTTCCTACATGTTCAAACCCATATCTCAGATTGAAAATTGGTATAGTGACTCTTGGACTTCATTCTCCTCTCTCCTCTCTCAAATTCTATAAGTAGTATCCATTTTGGCTCTTGTAAGCTAATTCCACTCCATGTATGGTGAAGATATATTATAAATATGTTTTAATTTACTTTTTAATAATAAATTCAATCTATTTTTTAGTTCATGAACATTTTGTCTAAGTGTGCAGAGTGATGTATGGTGATATTAAGTGATAATCTTCTATTATCATTTCTCCTTATACTCTCATGTTTATGCAAGAGTTTCCTATTATAACAAATCATATAGAGTGTAGATTTTTTGTATGATTATTTAAAGTGTAAAATTATTATTATTATGTGAAATTTTCCCTCTAGTTCACTTACTTTGTGTTACCTCATGCATGTCACCTTTATATTGAAACACTTATGTTAGAACCTCGTAGGACTTCAAAGCTAGTTTATAGGTCTTGTTTCTTTGTGATATAAGTATGATGGTCTTGTGGAAATATTTTTTGTGTATTACCCCCTTATATTAGTTTTATTTCATGAAAAATTCTATCTCTTTTCCCACAAGAAATTAGTTAAGTAGGTGATAATTATTTCAAGGTAAATTCAGGGAGCTAGCCCTTAAACTTAGAGGTATACTTATCCTATAGGTAAACCCACATACCTATAAGTATTCCAATTTTTCCAAAATATGTAGTAGCATTTAAAAACCTTGTCTAGGGTGAAATATTTGGTGACAACAACTAGTTCATGTACTCCCTTTTTATTATGCTAAATTTTTCAAAATATTATTAGATGTAATTTTCAAATAATCACAAGTCCAATTGCATTTTATATCAATTAAATACATATAAAATGGACATTATATTCATTAATGTCCATGTTTCTACATATAGAAACTTCAAACTTTATCTTTTTCAAAGTGTACAACTAGCAATTTTTAAAATTGAATCTAAATTTATTTATAACTGTGATTTATAAAGTGACAAGCAAGCCACATTAGAGTCTAATGACACTCGATGGATATGAATTCACTTTTTTAAACCCAATGTGTGATTTCCCATTTTTATATTATTTCCCATTAGATTCTAGTGGCACTCAATGGTTATGACTTTATTATTCCTCACAAAGTTATTCACAAATGAAATGATATCCCTATCTAATTCAAAAGCTTCACTCATTAAGACTTGATCAACCTCACATTTTTTGCATGTTATAACTCCATGAGACAATATGGTTATGGTATAGTTACACAAAATGTCCTACCACTCATCCTACTACCATTTTAAAAATTATTTTCTCTCCATGGCTAGGAATCAAACAAAATTGAAAGCACCTTATTTCCATGTATAGGTTATAGAACAATCTTATTGCATACTCCTTAAGGTGAATTATTTCATTTATCTTATTTTAAAATTTAATTTTTTTACGTATTAGTTTTCAGTTTTAAAAATATGAATATTAACTAATTCTAATGACATTATTTCAATTTTTTACTTTAAGATATACTACATAATCAAATTTTGCATCAAAAGGACAAAGCGGGTCTTCACACTTAATTATATGATTCACTTTTACTCTATTAACTTAACTTCACTAAATCACTAGAACAAACATGGCATAAATTTAAACACCCAAATTTGACACATGCTAATTTAAAATATACTTTCACACAACCTTGTCTATTAGTATAGTTAAAGATGAATGAAGGGCTTATTTGGTGTAATATGTATTGAGTCTAAGGCTTCCCTCTCTTTGTTTTCTCTATGGTATTTTATATTTATTTTTTACATTTTTAAATATACCTTGGGGATCCAAAATATTATCCTATGTTTTTATCTTTATGTCTTGTGACTTTTGTACATGGAAACACTTCATGAATAAGGTCATACTGCGGCCTTGTCTAGGTAATGTGAACTTGTCCCAGCATAACTTGTAGAATTCTTTATTTTAAAGTTATCCTCCTCACACACCAATAATCCCCAAATTTTAATTTATGAGTTATATATAAGTAAGAGTCATGTTAGAGGCTAATGATCAATGTTTATCTATCATAAAAAAATAAATAAAGTTTACATTTGGTTATATTTTATGAATAAGTAATTTATTTACATATTAGAAAGATAAAGACATCATTTTCAATCATGTATCAATTATAATAATAGGTTAAATAACAATTAGTCTTACATTCCACTATTTTACATATACGCTTAGGAGGGAGAACTACATCAGGTTGAGGCCTTTTTGGGTTATGTAGGAAAAACTTAGATTATGTCAAGTTTTTTTAGGATATATTTTTTATTTCACTAACCATATTCCCCCATTTAGAATTTTATTTATGTTGTGTTTATTATGTAAGATCTAGGGTTTTGGTTTTACACATCTTTTATACATCAAATTAGAATTAAAAAATCAAATAGTAAACCTTCATAAGCAAATTTAGGCACCTAGATCAAAAAACCAATCACACAATAAATTAGGAAGTGGTCATAGTCAATAGACAAGATTTTAGTGTGGCTTTGTCCTCCTAGTGTGGCCTTGTCCCAACACAGTTTGAATTTCTATTTTTAGATGCGGCACAGTTCATAGGTATTTTTTACCAATTTCAATTCTTAGTTAATAATAAACCAAATCTAAGCTAGGTTTGCATATCTTTTGAAAATTTACTATTTATAACTCATTTATAATTCTTTAAATTATTGTATTTCATATTCATATTTGTATATTTGGTAGATCTAATTAATTTTTTAATTGTTTATTTGTTCTTAGAATTTCATTGTTAAATAAAAAATAAAATTAAACACTTATAATGACTCTTTTTCAAACTTAATCCCTCCCTTATATATTGGTCTATTTTTTTAGGATAGGATGCAATATGTTTTCCCATTTTGGATTGACTATAAAGGTACATATAAGTCACATATTCCATAACTTCAAAATTTCAATATTGAGGCACACTTACACTTTTACACACTGAGAAAAACTCCCCTATTCTTCCCATATTTGATTCTATTCATTTGAAGCAGTATTTAGCTAAGTCAAAATCCTAATATATCCAAGTCATGCAAAGTAATATCAATTATTCAATCCATATCTAGATGCATACATGTATAAAAAGGAGAACAATAACACTAAACACTCTAAGTGGGATAACTATATGGGCTTGATTTCCCTCTTAAGATTATTGGATACATATGTAATAATAAATCATCACATGGGTGATTGGGGTCAGTTCAACCCATTACACCCACCCTTTATCTTTCTAATTTTTTATCTATTTCAAGCCTTATTAGGGTTTCAAATTTGAATAAGTCTTTTATAGGTCATTTGTGCATAGTTGAAGGTCAAATTTTTGCACACAAGCATATTTCAAGTAGGTACAAATTAGTAATCCCCAATTTTCCTAATTTTTAATATAGAACAAAATTTAATAGTATAGGTAATTAGTGGTATTCAATCATATCCCCTTATATTTTATCTTGACCTTGATTAGTGACATTTACAATTTCTATTACATGTGCATAATTAGATCTATTTGATCACTTCCAGTTGTTGTCAGTCACACACATTTAGTTTATATAAATAAATCAAGTAATTTATATTTTATTGTTCATAGTTATTTCCTTCAATTCATTTGTTTTTCTATACTTTATCACTTTACTTTCATTCTACTAATTACAAGCTATTTTATAGTATTTACTAAATTTTTATTCATTTTATATTAATTAGAGTTAATACACCAATTATTTCCAAAATCTAATAAAACAAAAATTAAGAATATTTGAATTACACTATGACATATAAATCCATGGTGAATATGAATGAACCACTAATAAATCTCAACAAGCACATGATACAAAACTCAATAATGTTTCACAATGGCATACAATAAGGCTAAGGGCCACATAGAAGGGGCATGTTCAAATGTCATATAATTGAATGTGGCACACACATATATCCAAAGGCCACAATCAGTGGACATGTTCAAATGTTGCATATACCAAAAAAATATCTTATATAGATGTTCAATCAATTTACACACAAGGGCCAAGGGTCACACATAATAAGCAAGCAATGGTAAGCCTATAATGCAATAAAGTAAACATCATCAAAGGAGCATAGAAAAAGTGAAACTTGTATATTCCATTTACATGTATTGATATATATTTGTTATACAAGTAGCATATCTATTAGAATAATTAAAATTATGAGTGATTAATCAATACACTTGTAATATATGTATCTCTACATTGCATTTAAAATCATAGATAGATATAACTTATTATAGTGCAACCTGTAAATTTAGATGCCCCCAGCATCAGCATGGCTACTAGGTAAAAGGGATGTTCAAAATATAAGAATATGTATTTAATGTATGCCCTACATCACACTCAAATACCTCATGAAATGCATGCATAAGATAAAATTATATATTATCTACCAATAATAAATGATAAATAAGATATGAAATGAAGTAAACTAGTATCTCATGTCAAGATTAGGCCATGAATTTTAATTTCTAAGAATATTATTAATGTGAATTGTATGCATGATGTACCTTTGAATTGTTTGAATTATTGATTGTACCATGATTAGGGAAATTACTGATGAAAAAAATCAAGTTTGCATTATCATTCTAATATGGTCTTGATTTTTTTGTGGGTGTGTTTACCTTAATATTGTTATCATAAATAAGATCATATATTTTATGCCTTATCCCATAACACTTGTTCATATAATTCCTAACGCATCTATGGTAGTTACAATATGCATAAATTTCAAAGCCTTTAGGTTGAGTTTTGGTCATATTGAGATCATATAGAGGAGGTAGAGATATAAGATTTCAATCAATGATATTGTGTAATAAGATATAAGGAGGTTATGGTAATTGTGCAAATTTCCTCCTGGAAGAGCTATCAATTGAAGCTTGTTTCATGGTTGTGATACTATATTAAATGTTTCTTTTGTTTCATGTTTGTTATAATTGGGTTTGACCTTATACTTTATTTTTCTTTAAAACTTGACATTGGATGTAGATGGAACACTTGGTACATACTTTAGCTTGTTCAAAGTTATAATATTAACTTATCTTTTTTTAATTATATGGCATAACTCATGAAATGATTTGAATTTATCAGACATGATTGATTCATGGAGTGGTAGTAACAATATTTGAGTAAAAATAGCATGTAATTCATTGTCTCCCATAAGATTTATCATATTTTATAGCATAGTTTTGTACTATAGAACATAACACTTATTTACTCCATTGGACCTTAAGATTAGAAATTTATACATAAGATAATATTAGTGAAATGTTGATTGAGAAATATGCTAAAAACTGATATTCCAATGGGTTAAATGCTCTAAATAATTAAAGAAGGAGATCATAGTCTTTGAGACTTCTTGGGAAAATATTGGTAAGTAATTTATCATTATAGGCATAGTCAAAACATACTGTATCAAATCAAACAAATGATACTCAAGATCACCTTTACCTTCATAAAGTAGATGTTTAGCTACTATAAAGCCTATCGGTAGTGGGTAATAAGATTTTTTAGGTGTCAAAGGACTGTGTAAAAAATTATGAGAATCCATTGAGTGAGTAGTTTTGAAGACACCTTGTTCTAATTAAAATATTTTAGCATGTAAGGCTATAATTATGATAGCCAAATTTTAGAATTCTAATGCAAGCTAGGGAATCAAACTAATGTAGCTTCATATTGATCTATTTAATACAAAAATTAAATACTTACAATGCCATCATGAAAATTAAGTACTTCACCTGCTCCATTGTTTGAATTATATTTTCTCTTGATTCTTGGAATGTGAATTTTCAACTCAATTCTCCAATCAAAGGTAAATTTAGCAACATATAGACATATGCTCTCAATTTTATCAATAGATGTATGGGATAATTTTGATATAAATTTGATAGGTTGAAGGTGGATGATCATAATGAATGAAGACATGTCTATTTATAGGATTTTACGAGATAATATGGATGGTTGGCATAAATCCAGATTTATTGAATTATGTTAAATTTAGAAGGTAAGATTTGAGTCCTCATCCAAGTGGAAGAGACCAATTCCTTATGTATTTGAAAGAAAGGGGTAAATTTGATGGTTGAAATTTTCTCATGAATGAGTCAAGGTAGTTAGATGACTCACCAAGTTGGTTTAAAGGTTCAATTATGACTAAATAATTGGTTGAGGAAGTTAAGGAGATGCTTGGATGATTCAACAATTGGTTGAGAGAAGTATGGAAGATGTTTGGTGACTTAGAAATTATGGATTTTTTATTATTTTTATGAAATTATGTATGCATGATTGATTAGTTAATATGAATTAATTAATTATTTAAAAGAGAGAGGAAATTTATATTAGTGGTGAAATTCAAATTTAAGGTGGTGATTGAGTTAGTGTGTCAAGATAAAGTAAAGGTAATTATGACATTAAATGTGTAATAATTTATGTGTCTACATTTTCCCCTCTTTTAAATGGTTTTGTGACTAGAAGAATCAATACCTTTTCAAATAAAAAAGAAAAATAGAATGCAAATGGATTTATAAATATGATGCCCCACTCAATTGGTTGGGTAAGGAGAATGGATATGGATGAATTCTCGAAATGAGAGAATGAAGAAGGTTATATGGAAAATTATCTAGTTGATACTATTGGTAACGTAATTATGAGTCTTAATAAAACACCTACCTGAGTTGAATTATATGTAAAATTATATTCCCTAAGTGGATTGGTGCTAGGGATTTGATTAGATAAATAATATTTCTCTTTTGTAATTTTCATGCTTGGATTATGCCCCATGAATGATTGTTGCATGGGAGTGATATATCTCATTGGTAAGCTAAGAGTCATAAAATGAGAAACTAAATTTCCAAGGATGAGTGATAAATTTGACTAGATTGATTTTCAATTTGAAATAAATATGTTGAGTAATCCATTGAATTGGTGGTATGATTGGAAGAGAAAATGAGGTGATATAGTCAAAATTTTGATAAAAAATCTTAAGGGTGGGGTAAAAGATATGAATGGGGTGGGTGAACATATAGGGGTAGGGGAAATTGAAATTTCATTGCTTGAAATTTATTTGTTTAATTGTCTATCTTTTGGTGCTTTTGCTCTAGAGTGCAAGAGATTTAGAGTGAAAATGGAGTGTATTCTAGTGGATAGGCATCATAGAAAGTGAGTCCAAGTTTCCTAGAGTCTATATGGGATCATGAATCTGGTAAATCATGTTTTTGAATTCTTGTTTTATCATTTTATGGTCATAAATTCTTAATAAATTTAGGATAAATAAACTCATCATTATGAAAATGGCAATTTTGAAATTGACTTGAGCAATTTCACCAATGATTTAGTCATAGATTTTGATTTAGTATTAGTGGTTTATTGTGGCATCTAATTATGTTATAGATTGGCTAATGTTTATGTATGTTTAATTGTGATAGATATTTTATATGGATATATGTATATGTGATTTTGGCTCCTTTACATTTAATATTTTACACATGTTAGCCTTTTTATTTTAGAATTATGATGGATATACAAGATATATGTATAAATGTATTTATGAAAGTGAGATGGGTTAATAGTTGATTTTTATAGGCTTTTCTTAGAGTTACAACATTATGTTCTAACATGAGTTTAAAACCCCTTATTTTGATGTTTTGAAGGATGATGTGAACCAATGGTATGGAAAAATGATGATGTCTATTATGTTATGCACGTAATAACTAATAGTCACAAGTGAAAGATTTAATGCATCATTATATGGAATATCATTATAACATTGTTTATAATGCACATAGATATCTAGACTCAAAATAAAATCAACATTAGAAACAAGATCAAATGTGTTTTCAATAATAAAACCATGTATGTAAAATAAATTAGGAAATAAACAAAAAACTATATAAGCCAGTAAGCAAGACACATAATTTTTGAAAACAAACAAACAAATCTCTTTTTTCATGTCCTAGGTTAGACTAGAACCCTTTGCCATATTAGGTATTTAACAATGATACTCATTTAAGGAGTAATATGCATAAGGAATGACTAGGGTATGTTACTAAAGACACATTATTTTTGGATTAGTTTTGTGATTTTGGGGCGCGGGGGTGGGGGGGGGGGGGGGGGGGTGGCGGCGGTGGGGGTGGGGGTTTTGAGGGATTTTATAAAAAAAAATAGATTTAATTAGATTTTTGGGAAATGATGGCTGATCTAAACTCAAATAACCCATGTAAATGAGTTTTTCCAACATAGACTATGTGGACCTCAAGTCGATGTAGTTCTCCCAATATGGGAATAAATGGAAAGTGGTGATATTAGGTAAGATTATGATGATTAGATGAAAGGTACCCTCCCAAGAAATGATGATAGATGATGGGGTTTTATAATGGATGGGTATTTTTGTAGTGTATAGATGAGTGATTTATCTTATTATTATGTACAAGAGTATATTAAAACATGAGTAAAGATATATCTATGTAAACATGAAGATCAAACCTTAAACTAAAATGTCAAAGGCAACTAAAAAGATGGGATATAAACAAATGATTAGGGACATATACAAATGGATAATTGATAAATTGATAATGTTAGGTGATGCCCCCAAGTAACTAAGGTATATATAGACAATGGTCTATGCATGGAACAAGAAACTAGTTTTCACAATGGTACTTATCCAAAGCACCATAAGAATGGCTTTCACTTTTGAATGGATTATTTTCCTTTATCTTTATAAAAAAAATATTTTTTATATTTTTTTTGCCTTTTTTAACATATATACAGTAGTACTAGAGTAGTCTAATCATGGAAGAACTTGAGGTGCATGATGTTCATTGGTTGATCAAGATCTTATACTTCTTTTTTTTAGTTTATAAGCATCTAATACATATTTGGAAATGATAATGTATGGGCCTAAATAGTTAGGTTCAAACTTTTATTTATTTTCATAATAGGCATTGGTGTTCCATTGGTTTCATTTTATAACAATATCTCTAATTTAAAACTCTTTGGCACTGATTCTCTTATTGTAGTTATAATAGAGACAATTTTGATAGGCTTGTAAATTATTAAGTGATTAAGAAATTTCTCATCCAGGATATCAAGATCATTTAGCCTTGATATGTGATATTATTTAGCATCAATAATATTATTTAAAGAGACACGTAATGATGAAAGCTCAATTTCAACATGTAAGGTGAACTAAGTGTTGTAAATAAGGGAATACAGAGTTTCCCCTATGGGTGAGTGAATGCTAGTACAATAAACCCATAAATTAGTGTAATGTTATAAATTTCAATCACATCCAACATCATTAACAATTCCCATAAGGATTTTGAGGATGTTTTTATTTGATGCCTTTGCTTGACCATTACCTTGGGGATAGTATGGTGTGGAGCATTTATGTTTGATACGATATGTTTAGAAAAGTCTCTTAACATATTTATTTTTTAAGGACTTAACATTATTGGATATAATGGTAGATTGGATACCATGATGGAAAATTATATGGTTTAAAATTAATTTTTAAATTTGTTTGTTGATTACATAGATTAGCAGAATGACTTCAACCCTTTTAATAAAGTACTCAATGGTAGTGATTATATGCTTATAACCATCAAAAGAGTTGGGATTGATTTGTCCAATGATGTTTAACCCACATGTGGAGAAGGTACATGGAGTGGTAATGGGTTGTAAGGATTTTTATGGAACATTTATTAGGTCACCATGTTTTTGGCACATGACACATTTCTTGACATATTGGCATGAATCAATTTTCATCATTGACTAGTAATATATGATTTTAAAAAGTTTCTTTTCAAGGACCACACCACATGTATGAGCACCATGAATATAATTGTAAACTTCCTCAATTAATAAATATGCCTCTTCAAACTTTAAACACCATAATAAAATTCCAGTATAACCCCTATAATGTAATGTATTTCTAAGGATGGTAAAATGAGAAGATTGTTGGATGAAGGATTTCTTATGATTGTGGGATAAGTTGGGAGGGATAAAATTTTCATAGAGGTATGTGTATATATCCTGTATCAAGGGTAATTAGGACCAAAAACCTTGCATAACCTTTTAAATTTAAGAGTATCATATGATAGACACACCAATTTGTTAATAAATAATGGGTTATGATTGTCATCTAGATGCATGTCAAAGAGTAAATAAATTATGGCCATAACATTAGCCACCCTATTATTTATCGAGTAAATTGCTCAAATTATATGGACTAAAATCACTATTTAAGAATATCCACCATACATTTATAAGGAATTAATTTATCATATTTAGTTTTTAATTCATCAATTACTTATTTGATGATTAGTCATGAACCCCCAAAAACTAGGAGATATTGGATGTTCCATTGAGTTGTGAGCTTGAGGCCAAAATAATGTTATTGATATACAATAATCCTATCTAAAATGATTTATAATGATATCACCATGTGGAGTGATGAGAAAAATATCTGCCCCTAAGTCATGACATGTGAAAGACCCATTGAAGTATAGCTACCACTCTATTGATTCATTCAAGGACATGATAGCTTCATTTATAAAATCCATGATGAGAGGTTTAATATCCACTAATGGTGTTTTTTCCAAGGTATCTATAAGTACTTGTCCTTTGATATTTTTTTGGTTGACATACTCTATGTCAAATGCATTTAGGATCATGACCCACTTAACCATTCTTCCTATTAAAGTTGATTTAGAAAGGAGATACTTAAGTGGATCAAATTTGGCAATGATTTTTGTTTGATTATTGAGCATGTATTGGTAATGTTTTTGGGAAGCAAAAACAAATTCTAGACATGATTTCTTGATGATATAAAACTTTAGTTTATAGGATACCAAGGTTCTACTCAGATAGTTCACTATTCTTTTTTTCCCCTATTCATCATGTTGTGCTAACAATGCCCCAAATACATGTTGTGTTTCTAAAATATACAATAGTATAGATTTCCCTAGAGTTGGTGGAATTAGTACCAACGGATTTTCTAGATAAAATTTAAGATTTGAAAACACTTGTTTGCATTCCTCATTTAAGTGAAAATTAATGTTATTTTTTAGAAGAAAGGTGAAAGGATGACATATGTATATAAGCTATGATATTAATCTATGGATGTCTTTAATTTTTCCTTGAAAACTATGAATATGCTTAGTGTTTTTTGGTGGGTGAATTTTTATGATAATTGTGACCTTTGTAGGATCCACATTTATACCTCATTATGATACAATAAAGCCAAAAATATTACCTAAAATCACCCCAAACACATATTTATTTGGATTAAGATGAACCTTGTATTCCTTCAACTATTAAAAAAAATTATGCACTGCCATAAGATTATATACTCTAGTTCTTTATTTTTCTAAAATATCATCTACATAGTCTTCAACAATATCATGAAGCATATTGTGAAAGATAATTATCATTACATGTTGATAGGTAGATCCAACATTCTTGATGCCAAATAGCATTACTTTTTAATAAACATGCCCCAAGGTGTGATAAATGGTGTCTTATGTTGGTATTCAAGATCTATTTTGATTTTATTATACCCGATAAAACCATCCATTAAAGACATCTCATGGCCAATTGTGGGATAAACAATAATGTCTATGTTTGTTAAATGGAAGGCATATTCAAGACACTTTATTGATATCCTAAAAATGCATGCAGACTTTGATCCCTACTAGTTTCTTAGTGACCGGTATTATATTATATGTCTACCCCAAGTAGTCTATTGATCGTATGAATCCAAATTCTAATTATTTTTATAACTCTTCCTTCATGAGTAGTGCCACCTTTGGATGCATTTTTTGTAGTTTTTATTTGACTAGTTTTGAATCTTTATTTACAACAAGGTGATGAAAAATTAGTGAAGGATCTAACCCTAACATGTCTGCATATGACCATACAAATACATCTAAAATTACTTGAGGAGTAGAGTCAAAATGGATTTTTATTTTAGATTAAGGGTAATAGTAAGTTTGACAATCTTAGGATTTTATTCAGATCTAAAATTATTGTACCCAAATTTTGGCTAAGTCTTTTGATGAAGATGCATGACACAGAAGGATCATGGCATGGAAGGAGCATAGCACAAAGGAAACACAGTGTAAAAGAGTCATAGGCATAGAAGACCATGGCATAAGAGTTCATGGTGTAAGAAGACCCAATCAGAGAATATGCCTAATAAATAGAAAACCTAAGAATATAAGATTTAGAACACTAGCAGAAGACTTGGGGAGTGCACAAGAAGTGGGAGATGATTAAGGAGTGATTCTCAAGGATGAAATAGATTAAGTCATGCATGAATCTATAACTTACCCATGATAAGATAGATGTTTGATGACAAGGATATAGCATCAAAGCAAGAATATAGGGGCACAAAGGACCAAGTCCTTGGTAAAACAATGTAGTTGGCTTCCATGACTCTTAGTCCACTAGAGATTGATGGCTAGTCACTGAGTTTGTCATTATTATTGTAACTACTTGATTGGGGAACACCAAGTATAAATACCCCTAATTAGAGACTTGTAATGTTTTTGATTATTATTGAATGTTGTTGATTGATGTTGATTGTTATTCCATTGATGTAATCGAGGATACCATTGTGATATTTTTATTAAACTCTAGTTTATAGCTAATTTTTATAATCGAGTTACACCATGTATTTGCTATGTAACTTGTGAACCTATTATGAATATGATGAATGGAATATGCATTACTTAAATGTTATCATGTGGATTATAGAAACAATGGTGTTGGTTATATTAATCATGTTTTTTCATTTAACTTAATTTAAGCCCATAACTATGTATTTATTTTTCTAGTTAATCATTAAATAAAGTGTATGTTTTAGTGATAATATATGTTAAGTAAACATTTGTATGACAAAACCAATGGGAGGTAGTTCCTTGTTGCATGTTTCAAGTGAGTGTGTGAGAAATCTAAGTCTTGAATGAAATGCCAATGTTCCATCTCTTTGGTATTTAATTACTTCAGTGCATGCTTAAGGAAATTTAGGCCTAAATATAAAAGTAACCCAACATTTTGGTTCCATTTTTAGGACCCATAACACTTGTTTGAATTATTGTGTAAAATGATCAAGTAATTATATCTTGAAAACATTGAATTATGGATTACCAATGTTGAAGATAACTTTATAGTACCATTTTTTGAACCAAGTGTTTTAGCATGTGTATGAGTTGAATAGAATCTATGTAGTTCATTGCATGAGAATTTATTTGTGGAAGTACTTATTCATTTGCATGATTATATCATAGCTTATATTCAAGGCTAGTCAAGAAATCATATAAAGAAGATAGCTTGGACATTATTGAAAAATATGACTTTAACATACTTGGAAGCATTGTGGACATGAGTTGTTGATTTTTGGTGTTAAGGGGTGTTACATAGTTATGTTTTGGAATATGTTGTATAAACTTATTCCCATCTAAAATAGGGTAAGTTTTAGTTTCTCTGAGAACCATGTGGTCAATATCTCAAGAAATTCCCTCTAGAGGTGAAGAAACTATTTATTGACTCTAGACTTGAGACTTTTCCCATGAAATTCTAAACTCTTCCTTACATGAGTAGTATGGTTGGTGAGGGAATGTAGGGGTACTTATGAGAATTATTTTTTTGATATGGTAGCTAGTGAATGGGAGTTATGGAAACAAAAATATGATGAAGCTCGATGAAGGATTATAGGTTGAATCATTATAAGAATGGGATGGGAGGACTCAATAAGTTTTATCAAGATCCATAGGGAAGTAGAAGAGCACAAGGAGGATTCTACAACTTTCAAACCATAACCAATGCTAACTCTAGTATATGTAGAGAAGCAATCTAAGAAGTAGAGATTGAAGAACCTAAGTTGAACTAACATAGTTCCCCAACCATAGTACAAGCTCATGTTTTTGAGATAGATGAACTAATTATACACAATTATGATATAGATATCATTTATTTAGATACTAAACCTATAAGATAAACTTTATTCAATAAAGTTATAGACACTAGTGTATTAACCCTTTCTTTTCTATTGTAACATAATTTTATGGCCCAACTTGATATGCCTAGTGGACCTAGCATAAGTAATGGGAAAATTATTGGCCTGAATATAGTGACTCAACTTGTCTTAGTTCCTAATGTTTTGGGTTTTTTACTACTATTGGACATGTGGGAGGTGGACTAGGTGGTGGTTCAATTGGTGTATTAGGAGGAAGTGGTGGACTTCTATTAGGATATTTATTTATAATAATAGAAATAACACTCAAATATAATCCACTTAAAGGGGGTAACCTCCAGAAATAAAAATAAATGAGGAAATGAATTAAATAATAAAACTTAGATGATTATAGAGATCCATGACCTACCATATGTATACCCATAATTGGGAAGAGTCACACCATAATAGGGAAGGGTCATACTGATTCATTTCAATTATGTTGGCCTAACTAATAAGAATTAATAAAAGAAAGATAAAGGTTATGGTATCCATTCCATAACCTTAGTACTCATATGGTTAGGGGTGTAACATTCCCTTCCCCTTTAAAAAAGCATTGCCCTCAATGCTTAACATCTTAGGATGTTGTTGCATGAATTGTTCATCCTCCCATGTTATGTTTTTAGTGGGAAGATTATTCCATTTGATGAGAAATTTAGAAATGGCTCAGTTACATAATTTATTCACTCATGTCTTGATAAAAATCTTAGGTACCATAACAAACTTCCCTTCCTCATCTAACTTAGGAAACTCAGAATAGACCAGAATATTGGAACCAATTACTTTCTTCAAGCATGAAACATGAAAGATAGGATGAATTTCGGAAGAAGGTGTAATTTCTAACTTATAATTAACACTTACAATCTGGGGTATAACCTTTTAGGGCTCATAAAATTTTGTTGCAATCTTGATGTTTTTATGTTGTTTAAGTGACCATTATTTATGGGGTTACAAGTAAAGGAACACCCAATCTCCTTCCTCAAAATTCCTCTCACTGTGATGTTGATCATGTTGTTGTTTCATCCTATTTTGAACCACAACCAACATATCCTTAAGGAATTGAAACACTTCCTACTGGTATTAAATATGATCTTTGACTACATAGGATTTAGAATGACCCTATAAATAAGATGTATTGTAAGGTGAGGGGTAGCCATAGAGAGCCTCAAATGATGTCATCTTTGTCACTATGTGAAATTATGTATTATACCACCATTCTTCTTGTGAAATCTACTTGGACCATTATGATGGTGTTTCTGAGGTAAAACAACATAGGTATCCTTTGAGACACTTATTCATAATTTTAGTTTGGCCATCTAATTATGGATGATAAGATGAACTATGGGAAAGTTTTATACCCCATATGGAAAATAGTTCAGTCCAAAATATGCTAGTGAAGATAAGATCATGACCACTCATAATGATTTTTGGAATGCCATGGAGTTTTTTTACTTTTTTTATGAATACCTCTACCATGGTACTAGCTAGAAATGGATGAGTGATTTAATATTTTTGAGAATATTGGAGTCTTATTCATAATTTAGTTAAAGGTCTAAGTTGAATAAATAGTAAATAATGTTTTGATAAATAAAGTACTATTTTATATAATTTATTTAACCTTTGTAGCTTTCTAAAAATAGTAACGAATAAGGAGAAATGTAGCTTATCTTGAAACTATATTGATATAGTTGAGATAGAGGCTGATATTGACTATGTAGGACTGGGATAGTGTCATGAACTAGGATCTAGATTTTGTTTAGTGAAAGGATAAGAGTGCCAAAAATAGGACACTTCAAGGTCCAGTGCTATATTCTAGGTCCTAATATTATTGTCCAAACTAGTCACAAAGATTTGAGTTTTTTGGGTTTTGTCCATTGTCCCTATGTGAGCCTACCTATGAAGTTTCAAGTCTTGAATGTCAACAAATCTCCTTGTAGAGTTGATTCAATATTAAAACCCTAGACCTTCATAGTGCTTGAATAAAAATTGATAGAGAGGCGGGGTTAGTGTGTGTAATATTCATTGAACGTCTATCCACACCCCTTGTGTGGGCATGTTATCTACATACCAATACTCTGAAGAGGGATCAAGTCATATTTAGTTATCCCACTTGATGTGATTTATGAAATAGTTTTATGCAAATGTAAAAATGATAAACTGGGTGTGATTGAGGTGGCTAGGGTCTAGTGTGAAGGCTTGAATATGTTATTAGTTGTATTGGATGGTTGTATGCAGAGAATAGGGAAATTTTCCTTAGTATTATTGCTTGATTTTTTGATATTTTCTAACCCCTTCTAAATGAAATTTGAATGGGATTTTATAAAGATCTATTAGTCATGGGTTTGATGCATTCTTGCTAGGCTGACATAATGAAGAAGAGGAATTGAGAGGAAATAGTCATCTAGGCTCAAAATGTGATTAGACAGGAGCACTAGAAATAGGACACCCTATGGTCCAACACTATAGTCTAATTTGAGTGCTATTTTCCTACAAGTACAAAACCTAGGGGGATGAAATTAGCATGGGAAAATCAACCTAGCTAAGCTATAATTAAGTCTCATAAGTCTACGGATGATTGGGAATAAGCAAAAAGGTGTCTGAAAGGGTCATGAGATAATGTAAGAGGGACCTATGGGTTAGGTGTCACAAGCCACACTCAAGCTACTAATTTTGACATTTTATATGATTATATTTACCCCCTACTTTATTCTAGTGATGTAGTAAAGTGAAATACTAGGATAAAGGAAAAGTAGATAGCATACCTAAACTTACCTATAAGGATGAAGCTCATGAAACTTTGTGATGGTGAGTGTGCATAGAGAGAGCACATTTTGAAGTGTAAATATACAAGAAAAATAAAGAGTATATTAGTTCTTACTAGATACACTATATCTAAAATAAGTGAGCAAAGTTTTTAAGAGAGAGGAAGAGAAAAGAATAAATACACCTCATTGAGTATGTGAACCAATACAAAACCTATTATGATGCTGAGTGATATTGGATATGTGTTGAATAATTTTGGGTATGTGTTGTATGAATAATAATATCACGAATAGAGCTAAGTGCTCAATTCCTTGAGAGTGGCTCAAGAATGCAAAGGTTAGTCCTTTGGCTCCATTATCACCCACTAAGTAAAGCTATGTGATCATGCACATGCTAATCAATGTTTGTATTATGTGTCCAATCCCTCTAAGTGCGTGGCTCAAGAATGTAAAGGCTAGCTAGTCTTTTGGCTCCATCATTAAACTTTGAAGTGAAGCTATAAATTGATATGAATGTGTGTCATATGAGATGGTTCCTAAAGCCCATGGATGTTTTATAATTTGATAATGTGGTGTGGATAGATAAATGTGTGCTAGAAACTAAGCCACTCTTGGCTAATCTGAAAGGAGGTTAAGCTTGTATGAAATCCACTCTAAAACTAGAAACTAGGCTTATATAGAAACCACTCAAGAATATAGAGGCTAGGATTATATGAAAGCCACTCCAAAATGATGCCAACCACCTACAGATGGAATAAGGCATGCAACTACTAAAAATCCCTAGGTAATATAATTAACTTAGAAAGAAAAGAAGACCAATGTGCCATATACATTACCCCCAATCACTGGTGTCTATAACATGGATTCTGATCTAGAAGTTATACCAACTACCCAATCTAAAACTGGAAGTGAGAACCATCATGTCATACATGATGCCCCCTATATCTAGATTCTTTGAGAAAAACTATACTAAAACTATTGAATCTATATTGATCTATATCTGATAAAATTGTATCTAAGCTGAGCTTTCTACCTATCTCTAAAAAATTTAGGTTTTTTGCCATTTGGGTAGGAGCACCAAAAATAGGACACCCTTGCGTCTAACATTATTGTCCATGTCTAGTGTTATTGTCATTTACTAAAACTAATGACTTTTCTATTATCATCACTATTTTTTTGGTCCATTTTTCATGGTTTGACCTCTAATTATTGTTATAAGTGTTCTAAAAATTAATTTTTTGATTAGTATGATATCTTATCTTTATGATAAAACCCCTATTAATTTCTCCCTATTCCAAGGGTAGGAATGAAGACCTTACAATGACTTCGCTCAAAAAAAATATCCCTACAACTATTTTATGTTGTAAAATATATGATATAGCAATGATAATCAAAAACATTTCTCAAGATATAGCATAGTTTGTATTGGAGATTGTTAGATCAACAGGGGTATGCCTAGATAGATATAATAATGTAATAGCATGTGTAATGTATTGAATTAAATCTATAAATGTTATTTGTTAGTTGTTAGTTTTCAAATAAGGATGGAGTATGATGTCCATCATGGCATCTAAAAAAGCAAGATAATACATGATGTGGATCATGGCATTGCATATAGTTGAGAATAAAGTAAATAAGCAAACAAGCATGCAAGTTAGAAAGCAAACAAGAGTGGCCAAGGAGCCAAAAAAATAAGGAACATGGTCACATGTCACTAAAAATGGAAAGCAAGCATACAAGGCATGTTCAAATGCCACATATACACATAATTAGAAACAAGCAAGGTTGACATGAGGTCCATGAGTGCATATAAGAGTAAAATTAAAGGGAATTGGTAAATGTCCTAAGACACACATAATAATATAAGTAAAGGACATTGTTAAATGTCCTAAGACATATACAAGAAACAAAATAGGAACTGAGAAATGCAATCACATCTAGATATGTAAATCAAAAAAGGAAAGCATGTAATATGCTAGAAATGCAATCATATCTAACTCATCAAAACAAGAAGTGAAAGTATGCAATACATGGAGTATAAAACTAGGTATATGCTAAGAAATATATAATTTCTATATACTAGTGAATGTTGATAGAGTAATTACTGTAAGATAGTAAGTAATGTACATCAACATGATAACTAGATTATGTGGTGTAGGAATGACATAACCTGGTAGGTGTATTCATGTAGAAGATGCCCCTAGTGGGTAAATATATCAATGGATGTCTCAAATGTAGAAGTAGGATGCCCCCTCAATGGGTAAAGTGAAGCAATCAAGGATTTGGATGTCACTACACACACTCAAAAAATATCAAGTGAAACATGGTAATGTAGATAAATTAACAAACAATAGCATAGAATAGTAAATGTAAATATAGCATGTTATTAGAAATGTAAATCATGGATAATGCATACAATTAAAATGTTTTTATGTTTTTGAATTATTTTTATTTTTTTGTATTTTGACATTTTATATTTTTTTTGGTATTTTGACATATTTGAATGGTTTTGTATTTTTTAATTTTGTGTTATTTTTGGTATTTTTGATATAATATATGTACAATCAATCATGAGGAGACTATGTATAAGAAATATTGAGAAGCTATGTACAAGTAAGCAAAAATAAGCTGTGTATAATTAATTGAAAGGAAGCTATATACAAGTAATTTAAAATAAGCAATATATACACAATGATGTAAAATACTATGTCAGAGGGGTAAAGGGTCCAAAGATGGAGCTCATTAGTAACAAAGATGGAGGAAGGGATCATGGCCATCATAAAATTCCTCAAGATCATCATCATAAATATCATCATATGCTATAGATTATATATGTATGGTGTTTATCTCCTCAGGTGTTAGTAAGATCTATGTTCTTTGTGTAGTCAGAGATCTATCACTCATAATGGTGTCATCATATCGATGACAAACTAAAGGTTTCTCTAGCGGTGAAGATGTTGAGTTTCCTTGAGGATGTTTAGCTTTGGTGGTAGATGGCTTCGGTAGAAGTGGTGAAGCCAAGACTAGTGGTGATGTAATCTGAATAATACCCTAAACCTATAGTTTATCCAATCTTTGCTATAAAGTGGTATATAAGTTTGTATCATGTCTTGTGATCCTATGAAAAAGATAAAATGGTTGACCATCTTGCCTTGATAGTCTACTAATATATCTATGTCATATTATAGGTAGTGTGATTAATCCATGATCAAGTAACATTGATAGTATAATTTATGGTTGATATTGTGTGTTTCTTACCTGAATTTGAATGACTGTCTCTATATCCATAGAGGTAACCATGTGAATTGTATGTGCCAAGTGATCTATCTATGATATGAATGTGGAGTGTATCTTGAGAGTGTAGTCTGAGGTGATAAGAGTGACATAGGATGTGTAATGATAAATTTAGAGTCATCTTGGTACTCTCTTGGGCTAGCTAGTGTAAAGCTAAATCCATAAAAATAGTCATTTATGAGTGTGGGTGTCATATCATCATCTGAAGTAGCTTAGGAATCTATATCAACATCATGTACATATGGTAACTCAAAATTTACCATAAGGGGTAATTATTATATGAGAGTCTCATCAACTATAGTAGTAAAAGATGGTGGTGTTGTGAGAGTATCTCTAACTATTAGAGTAACTATAACTATAGAATGAACTGGTATTACTAGAACTGCTATCAATGATTGTATAATTATAATAGGTCTAAGAATTATGACTGATGGAGTAGTCGGAATGGCTGAAGCTGATATGATTGGTTAAGTATCTAGAATTAAGGACATAACTATAAGTGGAGGAGTGCAAGATGTGATAGTCTCTCCAACCTCATATGTATATATCTGATCAAGAGAAATGAAATGAGGTGGTGATTGAACTATGATATGAGTGTCCCATCTAGAAAAATTGTCAAAGATGACTCTATAATTTGATAATATCTAAATGGTTGTTTATTGACTGGGCATATGTATAGGTATCCTTCATGGAGAAACTTAACACATCGATGAAGAGTAGAAGGAACTACCCCCATAGAATGTATCTTAGGTCATCTAAGTAAAATATTATAATGAAGAGGACTTGGCATGACCTAGAACTATGTAGAGAGGGTTTTGGGCCCTACCATGACATCTGAAGCAATGGTGCCCAATTTCTATTATGGTATATCATCAAACCCTATAATATTCTTATATGATTTTTGCATGGATTTCATATCTACAACCATCATATGTAAGAATGTAATATTACATATATTAAGTTTGAAACCACTGTCAACTAGAACTCTCTTAACTACACTGGTTTTGACTTGAGCTTGTATGAACAGTGGTAAATTTCGATCAATAACTATCCAAGATGGTATGTCCTCAAGATCAAAATAAATAACATCTTCTATAGTTTTTAACATGTTGACCACTGATGTAAAATAAGAAGGCTCTAAATAAATGGGCATAAAAGTCTAAATGAGTACTTGATAAAGAATTTCCTTGAACACATTGTCTTTCTAAAGTAGTTCTAACATGGAAATTTTAGCTGGTGTGTTTCTTAACTGATCAACAATATCATATGCCTTGTGTGGATATGTCTTTATAGGTGGGTTAGGCCTAGGATGGGAAGTAATAAGAGCGTGAAGGGCTCTTCAATAGGTGGGGGAGGCATGGTATCACATTGAGTAATATCTTTAACTGCATTATCTACTATTTGTATAGGACTAGTAGTAGCTTTGGGAGGAAACCAAAGATAATTGATAGGTTAAGGTGGTGGAGGGACAAATGGTATCAACTAGGATCTTTGGTGATGTGTAGTGACTTGGGGAAGAGTAAAATGGACCATGAAACATAACTTGTCATAGGATAGAGGCTCTAAGGGAGGTGAGGCAAGAGGTATCTTAACATGTTTAGAACTAAATTTCTTAATATCTTCCAATATTATAAAAGTTAAGCATGAAATGGAAGGAATGAATTTTTATATTAACATATGGTAAACTTCATTATTCATGTACATGATAGAATTGAGTATAGTCTCTATATTATTTGTGAGAAATGCAAGAAATGTTTTTAAATGAGTTCCATTTTTGTTTTTATGTGAAATCTGATTTTAGATGTAAGGTGATACCTCAAGTAAACAAAAAGGACATAGTATATACAACTAGGGTTTTGAAAAATGATATTTTTAAAAATTACTAAGGAATTTTAAAATTTAATGTGAATTTTTTAATTAAATATGTAGGTAAAAAATCAAAAAAAATATTGGAAAATTATTGATTTAAAGGAACCTAGTATATGCAACTAGGGTTTACAAGAAAATGATTTTTTTAATTGTTATGGAATTTTAAAATTTGGTGTGAATTTTTTATTTAAATATGAAGGTAAAAAATTAAAAAATTATTGGAAAAATGAGCAAGGAATTTACCCTAGGGTTTTTATGTGCAAATGAAGTAAGTTAGGTTGACCAAATGATTTAATGATTTTGGGAATATTAGAGTCTTATTCCTAATTTAGTTAAAGGTTTGAGTTGACTAAATCAATAAAAAATGTTACAATAAATAAATTACTTATTTGTATAATTTATTTGACCTTCGTATATTTCTAAAAATAGTAATGAATAAGGAGAAATGTAACTTATCTTAAAACTATGTTGATATGGCTGAGACAAAGGTTGATATTGGCTATGCAGGACTAGGATAGTGTTTTGAACTAGGATCTAGCTTTCATTTAATGAAAGGATAGGAGTACCAAAAATAGGACACTTTAGGGTCCAGTGCTATAGTCTAGGTCCTACCACTATTGTCCAAACTAATCACAGAGATCTAACTTTTCTAGGTTTTGTCTATTATCCCTGTGTGAGCCTGCCTATGAAGTTTTGAAATCTTGAATGTTGACAAAGCTCCTTGTAGAGCTGATTAAATATTGAAACCCTAGACCTTAATAGTGCTTCAATAAAACTTGAGAAAGAGGGGGGGTTAGTGTGTGTAATATGCACTAAACATGTATCCACACCCCTTGTATGGGCACACTACCTACATACCAATACTTCGAAGAGGGATCAAGCCATATGTAGTTATCCCACTTATTTTTCTGTATGAAATAGTGTTATGTAGATGTAAAAATACTAAACTAGGTGTGTTTGAGGTGGTTAGAGACTAGTGTGAGGGTTTGAATATGCTAGTAGCTATATTGGATGGTTGTATGCGGAGAATAGGGAAAATTGCCTTAGTGGTCTTATTTGATTTTGTAATATTTTCCAACCCCTTCTAAATTAACTTTGAATGGGTTTTTATAGATATCTATTGGTCATGGGTTATATGCATTCATGCTATGCTAACATAATGAAGAAGATGAATTGAGAAGAAAAGATCATTTGGGATCAAAATGTGATTTGACAAGAGTGCTAGAAATGGGACACCCTAGGGTATAGCACTATAGTCCAAGTTGGGCACTATTATCCTATAGGTATAGGACCTAGGGGGATGGAATTAGCATTGGAAAAGTAGCCTAGCTGAGCTATAATTAGGTCTCAAAAGTATATGGATGACTGTAAATAAGCAAAAAGGTGTCTAGAAGGGTCATTAAAGTATGCAAGAGGGACCTGTGGGTTGGGTGTCACAAGCCACACTCAATCTACCAATTTTGACATTTTATATGACTACAATGAGAAAACCCACAAAAATATGCATGCTTGGTGAGTCAATCCAAAAACACTAATATCAAGTCCATGTTATTTGATATAGGTGGGCCTGTAATGAAGTCTATTGATATTTCTTCCCAACATTGTGCTAGATCGGCTAATGGTTTTAAGAGACATAGGGTCTTAATCATTTCTCCTTTATTTTTTTGACATATCAGACATTCTACCACAAATTTTTGTACATCCCCCTTAAATCCTTCCAAAAAGAATCCTTCTTTATATGGTGATAAATCTTTAAGAACCTAGAATGTCCTTTGATGGGTGAGTCATGCATTTGAGACAAGATACTAGCTTTCAATTCTAAATTTTTACACAAAAAGAGTCTATCTTTTTACCATTATGAGTCTCTTTTCTAAAAATATATATCTATATAATATGGGTTCTCTTTAATTGTTTTATGAGTTTCTTAGTTGGAGTGTCTTGTTGCCACTCTACCTGCATTGCTTCTACCCATTTAGGTTGTAATAAAGAAATAGCATAAATTTTTGATTTCTCTACTTCTTATCAAGAAGTGCATCAGCTACAATATTTTTCTTTCCTTTTTTGTAAATAATTTCAAAATCATATCCTAACATATTTGTGACCCATTTCTATTGCTCCTCTAAAGATAGACATTTCTCCAAAAATACTTTAGACTCTCATGATTTGTCTTAACTTTAAAATGCCTTCCCATGATATATTGGTGTCATTGTTTAACTATGTGAATGATTGATAACATTTTTTTCTCATATGTGGGCCTTACCAAGTTCTTTCCTTTTAATTGTTGACTATCAAATACTAAGGGATTCCCTTATTGTATTAGCATTGCCCCAATGCCATGGCCAGAAGCATCACATTCTATAACAAATGTCTTAGAGAATTTTGGGGTAGCTAGCATAGGTGTGGAAGTGAGAACTTCTTTCAATTATTGGAATGCTTGGATATCTAAGTCTAACCATAAAAATAAATCCTTATTCAATAATGTTATTAAGGGTATTGTTATGTGAGCATATTTTCAAACAATCTTATATAATAGCTTGTTAAACCCAAGAATCCTCTTAAACCTTTGATATTTTTAGGCTTTGGGCAATATTTTACAACTACAATCTTCTTAGGTTCCACTCTAACACCTTCATGTGATACCACATATCCTAAGTACTCTACTTCCTTCACTCCAAAAGCACATTTAGATTTATTTGCATAAATTTAATGGTATTCCAACTCCTTTAATATATTTTCTACATGTTGTAAATGTTCTTCCCATGTTTTAATATAGATTAATATGTCATTGAAGAACACAAATTCAAATGTATGAAGAAATGGGTAGAAAATTGAATTAATGAGGATCTAAAAAGTAGATGGAGCATTAGTGAGACCAAATGGAATAACTAAGAATTAATAGTGACTCTCATGTGTCCTAAATGTAGTCTTATGTACATCCTCATCCTTTACGTAAATTTTATGATACCCTGAATGCAAATATAACTTAGGAAAGAAAACAAGACCATTCAATTCATATAATAATTCATCAATGACAAGAATAGGAAACTTATCTTTCAAAGTGATCTTGTTGAATTCCCTATAATCTGGGCACATTCTTCATGAGTCATGTTTTTTAACCATAACTAATGGAGATGAATAAGCACTTTTACTGGGATGAATAATACTTGAGTCTAGTATTTCCTTCACTAATTTTTCAATTTCTAACTTTTATTCATAAGGGTAACAGTAAGGTCTAATGTTAGGAAGGATAATTATTGGAATCAATTCAATTTCATGATCATGATCTCTAATTAGAGGTAGTCCCTTTGATTCCTAAAAGACATTTTGATGTTATTGAATAATCATTTAAATATTTGGTGGTTCCTAATTGTCTGCATCATGCACTTCTAAGAAATGTAGTTGTGCCACTATGCCATAATATTCTTTCTTAATTAACTTCTCCATCTTGTGAGAGATAATAATTTGGATTGGTGGGGATTTCATCCTATTAAGTGTGTAATTTTTTCCATTTATACTAAAAAACCAAGAATAAGTCTTGAAAATTGAAAGACACTATTCCCAATTGTTTAAGCCATTACACTCCCAAAACAACATCTGCTCCCCCAATCAATATGGCAAACATTAATGAATCTAGATGATAGTCCCCCATTGAGATCTTGATATGATGAAATTTACCCTTGAAAGAGATTTATTTCCCATTGGCAATCATGACTTGAAAATTGGAGACTAAATTCATAAAGAAATTGAGCTCATTAACTAATTTTTCTCAATGAAGTTATGGGTACTCCCTATATTGACTAAAACTATCACTTTTTTATTATTAATATAACCAACCACTTTGAGTGTTTGTGGTGTGCTTATCCCATTTAATGCATGTAGAGAGATAATAGGGATTTATTATTCCCCAAACTTTTTCATGATCCTATTCTATTATTTTTTCTTCTATATATAATGTGTCTTCTTCCAAAACCTCATTCTCAATAATCATTAATCTTTTCTCACCATTGGCACACTTATATCCTCTAGACCATTTATTGTAACAATGCCAACATAGGATATTTTCTCTTTTTTATAGCTCCTCTTGAGGATAAATCTTGATAATTTACCTTAGGTTAAAAGAGTTGACCATATTTCTATTAATAATATTAGTCACATTCCTATCTCACCATCTCAAAGTTTGACCTTGTGTGAATCTCTTAGTAGCAGAGTTTTGTTTCTCAATGTGTAGTTCTTGTTGCATTGCTTTCCTAAATATACATGGTTTCTAACAAGTAAACATCATGATTAATTAATTCATTTAGTCCATTGGTGTGAAATTTTAGTATCTAATAAGGTGTTTCTTCTAGCTTTTAGATTGTCAATCTCATATGATCTGCATTATATTATGATATGGATCATGTTTGTTTCAAATTTGTTTGTTGGGTGAAATAACTTCCCTTCCATGGTTGCTCATTGTGGGTTGTTAAGTCCTTAATAAATTCATCCCAACTAAGCCCTTACCATTTATTGTCACTTATCATCCACTAGTACCATTGATAAAGTTAAAATTCTATATGTAGCGAGGCTATATCAACCTTCACATTTTTTGGTATATTGTGAAGCTTAAAATATTGTTCCATGAGACTTATCTAGGAGGTTACATTCATACCATCAAACTTTTGGATTTCCATATTTAGTAGGTGTAATTTTGACCCTTTGAACTATTGTTATATGGTTGCTTTATTGTGACTTCCAATATGGTTTGGTTGTTTAAGAGTGACTTTAGGATGTGTATTAATTAGGGACTTCAATTAAAACATTAGATCATGTTTAAACCTATCTAAAAAATCATTCAAATATGTTTCAAATGGGGAAAAAACATTATCCTTGATAAAAGTGACCACTATTTCACATCCCTTAGGTATGTTTCCTTCAATTTTAGGTGGTGGAAAATAAAGGGAATCATTGGTATCAGTGGTTAAAGTAAAGGCATCTATTACAAAAGGCATGGATATATATTTGATTTTGTTTCTAGCTCTAATTTTTCTCCATTCTTGTAGGAAAGTATTTGGAGTGAGTGGTAACCATAAACAATTAGAACATGTTTTGTATTAGGACCATATGTTCCACTATTGACCAACTTTGACCAATGAATTTTAGAATGTAAAATTCCTTGAATCTCAACATATAAACAAATCAAAAAAAATCCTAAAATTGTAAACTATAGAGAAATTTTATGAAACATAGTAAAAATGTAATAACTTCTTCAAAATGGATCTTCAAATCTCCAAATTTTTACTTTGGACTCCTTATATGATTATAAAACTTTGGTAAAATAAATTGCATAAAAAATAGCAATGGTTTATGATATATAGTGGAAACAAAATTTTATGCCAAAATCGATGCTTTGATGCCACTTGTTAGGATATTTATTTATAATAATAGAAATAAAATTCAACTATTATCCACTTTTAGGGGGAACCTCCACTAATCAAAAAAAATGAGGAAATTAATTCAATAATGAGACTTATGGTAATTATGGAGAGCCATGCTCCACCATATATACCCATAATTGGGAAGAGTCACACCCATTCATTTAAATTATGTCAGCCTAACTAATAAGAATTAATAAATTAAATATCAAGGTTATGATATCCATTCCATAACCTTAGTACTCATAAGGTTAGGTGTGTAACAACTTCCCCCCAAGGAATAAGAAGACTTGAAAGTTCTTAGCAGCCACCATTGCAAGCACCTCAAACACCCACAACGTAATACAAAATGATGCTTAATTTTCTAGAATATCAATGTGTGGAGAATCTCACAAAACATGTTCACAAGTGTGAACTTATTTAGAGAGTATGTGGCATAAACTCCTCTGAGTGAAAAGTGACTCAATTTGAAACCACCCTCCTAGAATGAACAAATAAATGGTATCAGAAATATGATCCTCAATAAGCTATAGTTGATTATGATTAGATCAAGGCAACATTCCTCTAATACTTTAACATTGTGTAATTTGATAAATATATCATTATTATGCTAAAAGATATCAAATAAGAGCTAACTAAGAGTGTGCATGAGTATGATGCATAGTTCAAGACATTTCTTTCCAAATTCTTATTTGAGATCAATGTTGCTAAACATGTTTAGTGGTTCATGGGAGGTTTGTCACTCCCATTTAGATGAACATTATCTTAGAGAAATTTTACCAGCCCATGTGAGGCCTTGGAAACTTCCCTTCACACTAAATTTGTTGGCATCATTGATATAAGAATTGGTCCTTTTATGAAGGCTCAAATTATTTTAATGGCATATCAATTAGAAATAATCACTACATACATCACTCATGACACTTGTATCATCCTATGGTGTGTTAATTGTAAGTTTGAAGGACATAATAGAAATAATTATCCCTATAAGAACATATGAACTTTACTAAATCAATTGTGTTAAATCTATTAGGAAGAGCAAAATTTTCAATCTTGCCCTTTATTACAACATGCCACTCAATCAAAGGTGTCCAATTATTGTAATATATGTGATGCATATACCCATGATACCAATGAATACCAACTCATTAGTGACATTCATGAGGTACATGTACATGGTATACATTAGGCATATATTTCATATAATCAAGATAATGGTGGTTATCATGGGTGAAGTTAAGGTCAAGGACATGGAGGTGGATGTTATCCACCATGGACTTGTTATAAGTGTGGTTCCCCTTATCACTACTAGTGAGATTATCTAGTCTATCCTACATGTGCCTTATATAATAATGAGCACTATCTAGAGGAATTCCCTAATTTGTACATAGACATTAAAAATCAAAGAAATGAGAAAGGTGATAGTATGATCTGTATTTTGAAACCACACTAGAGACCATGCCCTAACACTCTAATAGCTCAAAACATTAATATTACAATTTGTAGTGGATAGTCCCAGTCTATATCCATTCCACCTATTGAGAAGGTATAATGTAGATATCCTCATACTACTAGGTATCCTGATGCTCAACAATAGTAAGAGGTGCTTTAAGAAACTATGAACCTGGTAAGGGAATTATAAGGGGATATCTAATTTCTTAAATATCATGATGCTGCTCAATGTGCTAATATGTATAAATCCATAGACTATCATGACATAGCATGGGATGATTTCTAAGAGATATGAAAGCACCTATTAGATGAGGATATTATACCATTATTAAATAACTAGCTAAATCATCACATGTCAAGGCCTACTAAATATTTTTGATTAAAACATGCTTGATAAAAAGATACTCCCATCCCCTATAGCCTATACGAGGATAAAGAGATACTGGTGAATGCCACCATTGATGGATGGGTAATCCTGGAGATCTTAGTTGACATCAATGTTGAAGTCAATGTCCTCACAAAGGATGCTTGGAAAAATATGGATAACCTAAATTTTCAACCTTTTCCCCATGTATTATTCATGAAAAAAAAACTCACACTTTTTTTATCAGTGTCCTTAAAGATTCTACCATGGATATCCTTGATGTTGCATTCAAATCAAACTTTCAAGTCCTAGAATTGGCCAAGGCTGATGTCTTCCCAAAATCATTGGGTTATCCATGGTGTTAAACCAACAACACTAATTTAAAATTTAATAAATGGTATATTATCTTTGAAACTAATGACAAGTGTGTATTCATCCCATTAAACCATGCTCAAGGGCCCCTGTATGTTGAACCTATTAATATTTATGAGGATATTAATCATATATAATGTCATAACTTGAGGTATTAAACACCATTATTCCACTCCTAATGGCATCCTATGATATATGGATGCAAAATTCTTCTTTGACACCATGAGGAATTCTTGTGACTATTGGACACAAGGTGACTATGACATTACTAGGAGAGCCTATGGTGATATCAGCATTACATGAAGATACTTGGTACAAGTATCACAAATGCCATAGATTTGTTCATCTTTTCACTAGATAAATTATGCAAGTCTAAATCATGGCTATAGTACCCACAAAGATAGATTAAGTTTAATGGTACCATAATCAAATGAAATTTGATGAATTCTTCCAGTAGCTAGAAGCCTTGTATGTTTCTAGCATTTATCATGTGGGATCACTTGTTCACATTTTTTATGGCAAAGTTTTAAGGTGGTGGCAAACTCATCATGAGCATCTACTTAAGTTAGATCACATACATTATAAATTACATTATATATTTCATCATGATAACTATATACATGGTGTTATTAGCTATACTAGTATTTGAGCATCTGAAACCTTAACTTGAGGCTTGTGAGCTAGTGTATATTGCTGATGAAATTTTCTTTCTAGAATATCTTTGGGTTCATGCATTTTATGACACTCTATGCAATTGGGCTATATCATGGTATGTCCATGAGGAGCACCATATAGGTACACATTATTGGATCATACTTAGGGAAAAAAATATCATGACATTGTCATATTCATCCCCGTGGATGGATTTATACCTTACATTATAAGTAATGCTTCAAGAAGTGATCGATGACCTAAGTCCCATTAAGGACTAAATTCAAAGAATACATGGCATACCAAAAGAAGTATTGACCATTTTTAATGAGCCTATTTATAAATAATCTTATTCCACACTGAACCTATAATAAATCATGCACTTTGAGAAAAAAATTTAAAATGGTAAGCAAAAATTTGTGTTTCAAGTTGATGAAGGTGAAAGATCTAATCCACCTAACTCATTGACCAATAATTTATATTTCCACATATAATATGGTGCTATAAATTTTCATAACACCATTCTAGATACACATCACCCATGTTTGGAGCCACTTTAGACCATACAATGCAATATTGGCATGGATGATGCACCAAAAATGGCTACCATGTGGAATTACTAAACTGATAATAAAATCACAAAACTATTTGATATTTTTAAATATTATCAAGATGTTTTACCAAAGAACTATAGTGAGATGAAGAGTGTCCATTCCTCTTTGGGTAAAATTCACATCAAGTTGGTTGAAGGCATTTGCCCAGTCAAGAAAAGGCCTTATTGAATGAATCCAAATTTGCATGCTCATGTCAAAGAAGATATCAATAGTATGTTATGTGTGGGAGTAATTACTCATATCGATGAGTTTGAGTGGGTAAGTCTAATGGTAATAAACATTAAAAAAGATGGGCATATAAGGATCTTTGTGGATTATATGTTACTTAATGTTGCTTGCATTACCGATCCTTTCTCGATACCTTTTACCAAAGATATCCTCAAAGGCATCACTAGATGTGAAATTTATACCTTTATTGATGGTTTATCAAGGTACCATTAAGTCTAGATTACAAAGGAATATAATCCTAAGACTACATTTTCCATCAAGTGGGGGTCTTTTGCTTATAATTTCATGTTGATAAAATTGAATAATACCCCAATTGTGTTCTATAGGATCATTATTGAATATTTTAAGGACTTTATTCATAAGTTCCTTTAAGTTTATCTAGATGATTAGATAATATATGGCTTGGTAAAATACCATTGTTCCAATCTCTAGCTCATGCTTGAGCATTGAATGACACTTTAGATTTCTTTCAATTTAAAGAAATGTCTCTTTGATACTCCATCCAGTGTTTTCCTTGGTCATATTATTTATTGGGATGGAATTTTAGTGGACCCTACCAAGATTGTCCTCATCTTTACTTTCTAGCACTGACTACCCAAAGAGAGGTTTGTACTTTTTTAGGCCACACTAGATACTATAAAAAAAATTCATATTTGGATATGCTAGGATTGTAATGCCTCTAGAGAAATAATTGAAACATAATGAACACTTCATTTAGACCTATTTATGCCAAGAAACTTTTGTTTCCTTAAAGGATAAGATTATCACTGCACTAATTCTATAATTCTCAGACTAGTCTAAACCATTCCATGTTTATGTTGATTCTTTTAGCATGGTAGTTTATGTTATACTTGCTCAGACTAAAAAGGGTAATTTGGATCACCCTATATGCTTTTCAATTAGAAAGCTTACTCTGGTCAAGTAAAACTATACCACTATAGAGCATGAGGCACTATTTATGGTTTATACTCTTCAAAAGTTCTAATAGTATCTACTAGCAACCCCATTTATTTTCCTTGACAAACCATGAAGCATTGAATTATTTGGTCAACAAGCTAATTTTGCATGGTCTAATTTTTTGATGGATAGTGTTATTTCAATAATTCTAGTTCTCAATTATGGTCAAGCTTGGTAAGGCCAATTATAGTCTAGACCATCTATCATGAATTAAATCTGGTGAACTAGTATGCACTATAGAATATGACCTACTTGGAAATACAACTATTTCATGTCGTATGCAATACTAAAGAATTAGAGTAAATAATAGCCTTTTTGACAATTGGGTAATCCCTAATGCTCTTAAGCACTTTAGCCAATAAATAGCTCACCATTCACACTTCTCTATTCTAGATTATCAGGGGATACCTTTATAATCTTAGTCTAAATGAGGTAAGTCAATGTTGTGTCATAAAACATGAGTGCACTAAGGTGCTTCATGAGTTCCATGAAGGTGTTTCTAAAGTACATTACACCAAATAAGTTTCCACATGAAAGTTTTTGTTAGTTGGTTTATGATGGCCTAACCTATTTAAGGATGCTAAGCTTTATGCATGATAATATGACATTTAACAACACGTGTGAAAGTCAAATAGGCAAGATGCAATGCCACTTCATCCTATTTTATCTCAAAAACCTTTTGAAAATTGGGCCATTGATTTTTTTAGCACCATTAACCCAACATGGCAATGTACTAGTTCACATTATATTATCATCACTGCTAACTATCTCACTCATTGAGCTAAAGTTGTACTGACATAAGATTATATAGGTGTTACTATTATATGATTCATCTATGATCATATTATTACTAGGTTTATTTGTCTATTGAGTTTATTTGGTGACCATGGTACTCACTTCTTCAATGAGACTATCTTTGTCCTATTGGACAAATTCATGATTGTTCACCATAAGACAACACCATATCATCCCTAGGATAATGTAATACTGAGGTGTTTAACAAGATCTTGGGCAAAAATGTAATCAAGATATGTAATATTGTATGCATTTATTGGGATGATCAAGTGTCTAAAGTTCTTTGGTCATATTAGACCATATATAAATGTCTAAAAAATATCACATCATTTAACCTTATGTTCAGTACTGAAGTAGTTTTCCATATATAATTCCTTGTTCCCTCTCTTCGTATTACACATGATAGGTGATTGGATGATGAGGTGTCATTTAATGTTTTCCTCTATGCTTTATTTCAACTATATGAAGCTCATTTTCTTGCACATTGGAGTCAGGTCATCAAGAAACAAAAACAAAAGGCATTTCATGATTACCACCTCAAGAATAAGACTTTTAATCCTAGAATGTAAGTATTAATATATGACTCCAAGTTTGTGCACCACTCTAAGAATATTCGTGTCCACTATATGGTCCTTTTATTATTCACATTATCCATCCCATAAGGACCTATTAATTAAAGCATTTAGATGGCCAATTTCTTCCTAGTCATTACAATGGTAGTCAGTTGTAATTATACTTATCTACATAAGTCTTCCTTATTTATACAAATAAGGCATATGTTATTTGTTTAGTTTAGGATTTATTTATTTTTAATAAAGTGTTGCACTAGTTGGGCACCCTTTTAGTGGTTTTCTCATCAACATTTGAAATATTATACTTATGTTCTCATGGAGGACCATGAAAGACTATTAGTGTGGGGTAGGGGTGTTTTATGTATGAAGTGCCATGATATGGTTTATAAGGATACATGAAAAATCAAAGGTGTGAAATTGGAAGTGTATAATAAAATAAGGGTATGTATTATGTGGTGTGTAACCATAAACTAGCTAAGGTAAATAATTATTCCCACCTTTGGTATGAATATTCAAATTTCTTTATAGCTTTCATGCACTCCAAAAAAATCATGGGAAAGGTCATGTAATTAATAAAAAGAGATAGTGGTAATGGAAAGTATGCCAACATCACATCATGGCAATACCATTGGTCATATTTAGTACATGAAGTTATGGTCAAAGAGGAGGGAAAGTAAATGTAATTTACCCCCTCAAACCAACAAAAAGTTAATGGTTCATTTCACTTTTTACTATTATTGTGATTGAGAACTCACAAATCTAAAGGAGTGAGCTTGATCTTTTACAAAATGAATTCAATACATATATTCACATACAGAGTAATGAATTTTATTTTTTTCTTGATCTTGAAGTTTTTTTTAGCAAAGATGAACAACAAAAGCTAGTGAATTGCAAGGATGAGTAGGATTTCTTGATTTTCAAGTTGTAGGGGTTTATGTATACCATTGACAAAAGTCAAAGAAGGAGATTCAAGGCATTTAGAATAGCAAAAATATATTATTTTAGAAACATTGGATGGCCACACCTTAACCTTTGGGATCCATAAAGGGTGATGTATCCCAAGAAAAAGGCTCAAAGAAGTTAACCATTACTTATAATTCTATAGGAAGAAGAATTGAGTATTGGTGGGGATGTGGTGTTAATCAAAGAAGAAACACCTAAATAAGAAGGCATACATGTGTGAGATGAATGGATAGAGATGGTGTGCTAAGTGAAGAAGAATTTTTTTATGCCCCCACCACCACCTTTGATGATTGAAGAAATGAAGTACCCTAAGATAGTACTACATGCTAAAAACTAGGTATCCAACATGCCAACATGTAATATCTTTAACTACAACCATCAACATTATGGGAATGATGTAGAGTTTCAAAATGATTATAGAGTCAATCACTAGAATACCAGGAGTGAAATGGTCTATGACTTAAATATTTTCAATGCCTTGTATACCGATAATATTTTATAAATATTTAACCTCTCCTAAATTGTAAATCCAATAGAAGTGGTAAATTTTTTAATCTCGTGGGTGCATGAAGACTACATATACTTATGCTAAGCACTGAATGAAAATCATGTCTAAAATAATTAGAAAAGTGTCAAGGTTGTAGTACTTAAGCATAAACCTTGCATATGATCTAGAGGACATGGATGAAATAGATAAGATGGCTATGTTTCTTAACTACCAAAAACAAGTTCATGTTATACACATCAAAAAAATTAGGATCTCACCCTCTTATTAGCTACATGTATCATAATGACAAAGGTTAGAGGTAGGCATAGATAGAAGGTGGTGGATATATACCACCTATATGTTTCACACCAAGTCACTAAGGGGTTTAAATACAATTAGGAACTATAATTTGCCAATAAAATAATAGAGGATATGTATAAATCTCATCAAGTACCCAACCATAGGTTTTCATGGGGCACATTTTTGTTATTACTGGTGTTTAATGAAATTGGTATACCCAACTACACCTATAGATAATTTAAGTGGGCATACCTACTTGACCATAGGTCACTACAGAGAGACATAAGGCATTCACCTAGCCTAGCTTGATCATCCCATCCTATAATCTCAAGATGAATGCATGGTATGATAGGATGAAGGAATCCTTTGATAATGAATGGTGAATTCCAAAGGACTTGCCTACACAAGTTGGTAACCAAGACAAGTATTTTATAAAGCAACACAACTCTCTCACATGCAATCAGGATGGCCCCATTTGGATAACTTTTTACTTGGCTTAAATTTCTTTATGATTTTATGACATGATAATTCATGAACACCATCAACCAGATCTATGATGTGTAGCCTATGTCACTTGTTTCTAAATAAATTGATTTGAAGACTCACACTCTCTAATAAGTATATGGATACTTAAGAATAAATCTTATATATCAAGGGTTGAGTCAGATAGAAACGGCATAAATTTTTATCAAACATTGGTTGGGGATTCCATTCATACTCTATTCTATATGTTGAATTCTAAGAAGAAATCTTTGAGGAGATTAGAGTACAAGAGAGAAAAACTCCCTTTAATACTATGGCTAGATAAGAAGAAGTGCCCTGGGCATGATACCAATATAAGTTCTCAATGATAACATTTGAAAAGGATAATAACTGCCTAGGTATCACCAAAGAGGGATCCACTAGCTAGTTGATCAAAATGCTTAGTGCCAACTACATAAGATACTTCCTTAGAGCAACAGATGGAGGAGCCTAAGGATGATGATATGGAGGAGTTAGGAAACTACTGAAAGGGACCTTAGAGTGATTCTAATTTGAAAAATAAGATAAATACTCTAAGAAGACACCCTCCTTAGTAATGCAAGATGAGACCACCCTTCAGGAGATGTATATGGAGATTGAAGATCTACTTGGTGAAGAGAGGGATGGTTTTAAAGTAGAGGTAGGACTAAATGGCCTCATCATCAATACCACTTCCTAAGAGTAATATGTAGATGTTGAGATACTTTAATGGGATCTCTTGAAGTGGAAATATTTATTTTATAAATCCATTATTAGAATAGATAAGCCTGATGCATCCACCAACCTCCACTTCTAATACCAAAAAGGCATCCTTGATAAGATACTTTATATGTATTCTTGTCTTGCTTAGGAGGATGTATCTAACCAGACCTAGCATGAGATGTCATTATTCCTTGACATGTAAAATGAATAACACCACTTTGAGAGGCCCTATAATAGTCTTGTATTATATATGCAAGAAATGGTACAACTCACTACTCTTTGGGTAGATCCCTATTAACTTACCTTTGTATAGACTAATGTGGCACTCTTGAAATTGGCATATGAGGTCACATAGAAAAATTTCCTTATAGAGTCTAATGCATGGTAAGTTGAATATAAACTTGCCAAGGTGGTGGAGTTGTATAATAAAGAGGTCACCAATTAAACCAAATTTGAAAAGAGCTAGCTAAATTGAAGTGCAAGTTAAAGGTAGAGATAACTACCAAAGTAAAAAATTTAATATCTATAAGTCAATTCTAAGCTAATACCTAGTGCTCATAGATAGATTCCCCTTATTTAGTGATTTAAATTGACAAGCTAAAGACTCTCATGGACCTCCTTTTAAAATGGTGCAAAGAGTAGCCTATCCCTAGAGATGAGAAATTATGGGCAATAGAGTAGTTTTCCAAAGTTGTGGAGGTGTGCAAGTGCACCTTTTATAGATTTGGAGATTTTATTCTTATTTTAGATGGGGTTCTTAAGAATTTGGAATGGCCTATTAAAATTTTGGAAGATTAGCTTCAAGTAAAAGAGATTCAGTGATAGCAATTGGATGATATAACCCTTTTAATAAAATATCATTATGAGCATGCAAAAGTATTTAAGGATGTAGAAACCATGGAAGAGACAATAAGTGTGCATCACTAAGAAATAAACTCCAAGCTCATGGCCATCTAAAGAAAGTTTTTATTATAGGTCACCATGCTTGATGGTGTTCATAAGGATGATTCCACATCCCTTGAATGTTTGGTCAATAGAGCAAGTGAGTGCCCTGACCAATCCAAGGAGACCAAGAAGCTAAAAGAGGCCATTAAATAAATAAAAATGAATCTACTCGACACCTTATCACATTAGGAAGGTGTCAAGAATAAAATTAATCAATTTGGGAATGATGTTTTGGTAAATTCTAAAATTGATGATTATTCTGGGTTGAAACTAATAACATAGTGTGGGGTGTTATTGGACCCCAAATTTTGGCTAAATATTTTGATGAACACACACAATGTAGAAGGAGCATGACATAGAAGGATCAAGGTTTTGAAGGAGCATGTCACAGAAGAATCACGATGAAAAATATTCATAGGCATATAGTACCATGGTGTGGGAGTTCATATCATGGGAAGACCTAATTATGGAATGTGCATAATAAATAGAGAACCCAATAATAGAGGACTCAAAAAACTAGAAGAAGACTTTGGGATCACATGGGAAGTAAGAGATGGTTAAAGAGTGATTATCAAGGATGAAATAGATTAAGTCACACATGAATATAACACCTACATATGATAATATAAGTGTTAGGTGATGAGGATCCAACACTGAAGTGTGAATATAGGAGTACAAAAGCTTGGGTCCTTAGGGAAATAATGATATGGCTGCCATGTCTCTTATTCCACTAGAGATCAATGGCTAGTCACTAAGAGTGTCATTATTATTTTAACTACTTGGTCATATAACACCAACTATAAATACTCTTGATTATATATTTGTAATGTTGTTGATTATTGTTGATTGATGTTGATTATTATTTCATTGATGTAATTGAGGATACCATTGTCATATTGCTATTCTACTCTAGTTTATATTTGAGTTTTATAACTAAATTGTACCATGAAATTTTTATGTAACTTGTTAACCTATTATTAATATGATGAATTAAACTTGCATTACTTGAATTTTATCATGTGGATTCCATAAATAATGGTGTTGGTTATTTTAATCATGTTTGTTCATTTAACTAAATTTAGGCCCATAACTTTGTATTTTTTTTTGGTTAATCATTGAATAAAGTGTATGTTCGAGCACTGATATATGTTAAGTATGAATTTACATGACAAAACCAATGAAAAATATTCCCTCACTATGTGCTTTAGGTAAGCACATGAGAATTCTTAGTCTTGTTTGAAATTTTAGCACACCAGCTCATTGGGCTTTAATCACTTCAACACTTGCCTAAAGAAATTTAGGACTAAATAGAAAACTAACCCAATAAATAATTATTTAAATGGTATTTTCAATTAATAAATTAGATTCTTCTTTCAAAATTGTTGGATTTGGAGGAATATTTAATTCCTCTTCAAGCTCTTATTGACTAGGAATGTCCTTATCTGATATTGTATAGGATGTAGTTATATAGATATTATGGTTTGAGTTTGAAACTCCCCAAAGTATATATGATAATCTAACTTAATTTAAAATACCTTATTATGATCTCTTACTAGTATAATTGTTGACCCAATTTTGCCCCTCAGGCAAAATCTCGATCACCTCTTACACCTGCTTCGCATGGCCAATCATTTTGGGTTGCAAGGTCTGCCTTCAGGGTTTGACAGCACCGTTTCAGAGCATTGATTCATCAGCTAAGTTCATTGGCATTCATGGTAGCGAAAGGTAGAGTCTTCGAACGTTCACGCAAGGAGAAAAGAAGAGAAGAAAAAATGGAGTGTTCAACACTTAGGCAAAAAAGAGGGCAGACAAAATGCAGAGGGTGGCAAATTCACCGCCCACAACATAAATGAAAAAAGAAAGGCCGTCGACATCGGCCGACATCGGCAAAACTACCACCATTGACATCTTACATCGACCGACGTCGGCATAATGCCGCTGTCAACAGCACAATAGCCGGTGGGGAAAAGGAAAAGCCCGCCTGAAGGTGGCAAAAATGAAACGCCCACCCCCTAGTGGGAAATAAGAAATGGCCGCCTGAAGGCAGGAAAAACAAAACCACCGCCTGAAGGTGGCAAAATGAGCAGCGCCCACCCATGGTGGGGAAGGATAAAATTGCCACCCAGAGCACAATACCACCACCATCGGCATCTTACACCGGCTGACATCGGCAAAACTGACACCATCGGTAGGTTATCGGCCAACATCGGCAGAAATCCTACATGCAGCAGGCGGCAAATTCACCGCCCACAACAGATGGCAGCAAAAATCATTTGCAGTGCACAAGAAAAAACCTGCCTAGCCATCAGAGGAGAAGACCAGCATGCAAAACGAGGCAACAAGCATGGCCTTGGCAGAATTGTGACATCAGCTACAGTGTTTTTTTCACTCTTCTCAATTGACTTCACTTGGCTCTTCTGGTATAAATACACAGACTTGTTCATTTATCAAGATCTTCCTAACTTTTGTAAAGAGCACTGCTCTCCAAATTCTCCACCTGAATCAATAAAAATATAGTTTTTGCCTCCATCTTGGATTGATTCATTGTGTATGCCATGAGTATTATTTGTGTTTAGTCATTATCTTCCATGCTTTCATAGGTAATACCAACAAACCAGCTATCTACAAGCGCTGGTTCTACAGCTAAAAGGAGAAGAGCAATACTTGAGAAGGACATAACAGAGTAAGTTGCTTGCAAGTGTGCATTCCATAGCACCTTGGTAAACCTCTATTATGTATTTTTCATTATAGCCTCCCCGTTAGTCTTAGCAGCCCGGTTCCTCTACCAGATGTGTAGAGTATACTTGCATCCCACTGGATTCTGAGAGTGGATCTAGAAGGTCAACCTGTTTTTGGTGTATCACCTCTTTTAGAGTAGGCTGTTTGATTTCTTGCACTTCCTTCCCTTTTCATCCCCCCCAGTATACCTATATACCTATATTTTTGTGCTACCTGAAACAAACAAGATACATCAGAGGGAACTAGCCCATATCTAGAGACTCTCCTCTCCTACTTCACCATCCCACAGGTGAGAGAGGGGTTTCCATGTTGCGGGGAGAGGACAGGAATCCATTTTCCCGCTGTAGGGTGCACTTTCTAGCGTCAACAGTTTTGGCACGCCCGATGGGACCATAGTTTTATCAATTTTTAAAGCAGTAGTATTTCAAGATTGATGTTGGTCCTGCTACAGTCATTGCAAAGATTTCTAGCATCTGGTGACTCCACTGGTAAGAGCTCAGTGTTTTATTTTAAGACCAGTCACTTAAACTCCTATGCCAAAAGTTACCACAAGATTAACTTCAAGAAAGGTCCCCTTTGAGTTCATTGAACTACCTTTAAACTCTGCTAAAAGGCTCAGGTTTGAAAGAACTCGCCCTTATACACTAGTGAATCTTCCTAGACTTGTTGCTAGGAACACCAACCTAGCTCAGCCACAAATACAACCTGTTCCAGCCATGGCATTGCCTTTCATAGCTTTTTGCGGTGAGAGCCCTTTAAACCTCCCGTGCTATGATCTGATCCCCAGAACAGCTCTAAAAAATGTGCCCTCTTTTGATGGAGTGGGACCTATTACAGTTGTTGAGCATATTAAAAATATTGCCAACCTTTGCAATATTCACAATATAACAGAAGAAAATATTGCCATCAAACTGTTAGCCTTGTCTCTAAAAGGAAAAGCTCTCGACTGGTACGGCACCTTGTTTGTGAATTCCATACATTCTTGGAACGAATTGGGCACCCATTTGACTAATCATTTTGGGGAGAAAAGTGACGGCCTCTCTCTTGCTGAGCAGCTGACAACTATAAAAAGAGCTCCACATGAGTACATGCAGGACTTCAATACGCGATTTCAAAAGACTTGGGATAGAATTCCCATCCTGGTAAGGCTAACCCCCAGCTACACTTTCTTGTACTATCTAAAAGCATGAAATAGTGATATTGCTATGATGATCTAATCTATGGGGGGACACATACTACCAGCTACGTATGACATAGCCATTCCAGCCGAAAATTGCTTAATTCAAGCTGGGAAAATCATCCCTAGGCCTCATATGCCACTTTTTCTAGAATTGCTGCCCCCAATTCAGGCTATCGCTCCCACAATTGCTCCCCTACCTGTCATTGAGAAGCCAGTTGCTTTCCCATCCAATGAATTAAATGAAGTTAAGGGCCTATTATAGATCATGTCAAATGAACTTGTTGCCCTTAAAAGATAGCAAGCTCAAAGCAACAAGCCAAACCAGGGTTATCAAAATTATGGCCATGCCCCTAGACCCCCCTTTCAAAATTATAACCAAGGTCAGGGGTAGCTGACTACAACCAAGCCTTATCAAAATTATAACTCAGGCCCCTCTTCATCATCTAAAGCCATGGTGCCTACTCAGAACCATCTAGTGCAGGAGCAACTAGGTTGTTCAACCATGGGACAAGGTCAAGAGCAAGTTGCCCATATGAATGACATGATGAATTTCTTTCAAAATTCAAAAAATTAGGCTGCTGATTTTTCTCAGTTTTTTGAGTTCCCAGCTCAACCTAACACAAGTAACAATCAAACTCAGCCAGATTCTACCTTGATAAATCATGAAGAGGGCGAGCTCTGTGTAATTAATCATGGGTGCGCTACAGACAATCAGGGTGATTGCATTGCAGCCAACACAAGATTTAAAAGAAGAGCAGTTGGAGAAGCATAGGCTTCCCCTCAGGTAGCAACGAATCCTCCATCGCACCCTTTTCAAAAGGCCCCAATTGTCAGACAGCCATTTGCACCTCCAGCTCCTCAGTACACAGCTCCAGTCGAGATCAGCCCAAAAGAAAGTATGAAAGGAATCAGCCTCCAAATTAATATAATTGATCAAATGAAAAAATTGCATGTGAGCATTTCACTATGGGATTCGTTGTCCCTCCCAGGACAAAGGGACATTTTGAAGAAAGAATTGCATGAGCTAGATCACCAGGCCATCCCGCCAGACACTAATAACGTCTTAATGACAAATGGGCAACCTTCTGCTTCAAGTCAGGTAAAGAAAAAAGAAAAGACTCCCCCTTTTTATGTATCTTTGATCATAGGGGATTTCTTAGTACATAATTGCATAATTGATAGCAGGGCCAGCACTTCAGTAATGCCTAAGTGCATTGTTGATAAGATGGGGTTAAAGTACGAAGCCATGAACAAGGGAGTCTTACAACTAGATGGGATGCCTACAAAGATAGTCGAAGTCCTGAAAGGATTGAGTTTAACATTGTATGCCTGCCCAACATTCTCAATCCCTCAAGATATAGTGGTAGCGAACGTTCCTCCATATTTTGCAATCTATTTGTCTAGGGACTTTACGTCTAAAATAGGTGGTTATCTAGCAGCGAATTGGTCATATCTGGATTTCAAAACCAAATATGAGACCAAAGTGAAAATTGAGTCTGGGCCACTCTACAAGGATCACCTAGAGCCCTATTCACCCAAGGTAGCAAATGTCAGTTACACTATCATTGATCTAGAAGAGTCTCAGATGGACAAGTCCTCATCTTCTGCTCTTGAAGGAGTCACAGATCTACTCTTGGATGAGTGGGGAAGCGATAACTTTGAGCACAATCCTTATAAGTTTATTAAGGAGGCAGACCTTGGCATCTATTGCTTGCATGAAGAAGGCGTCGTCATGCCCAATATAATGAGGGAAAACAAGGAAGAACTTGGCTTGTGGCAGCTATAATTCGACGGTTCCAAAAGCAAACTGGGTGCTGGTGGTGGGGCAATGTTAATCTCCCCTTCTAAAGAAAGGTACTTTTCAGCTTTTCGTTTCCATTTCTCTTGCACATGTAATGTTGCAGAATATGAGTCTTTGATTCATGGACTTGAGTGGGCAAGAAAGAGAGGGATCAGAAAATTGCGAATCCTGGGGGACAGTGAACTAATAGTGAACCAAATAAGAGGCTTGAACCTAACCAAGAAATCTTTACTGAAGTCTTACAAACACAGAGTTTGGGACTTGATGGAGGATTTCCTTACCCTTAACATTACCTCGATCCCCAGAGAACAGAATAAGCAAGCTCACAGGTTGGCAGTTGTTGGTGCCCAATTTGATGTTTCAAAAGAAATAAGTAGGGGTTGTGGTTCGCCCCATTTAACAGTGGTGGTTCGGCCTTCAATTCTAGACAATGTTACAAATTGGCAGGTCTTCAAGAACAACCAGCAAATAGCTCTTTTCCTGCAAGAAGAAGCTGAGTTTGTGGTCCACAATCAAGCAAAATTGCAGCAGCAATATGAAGAGCAGATTGTTCAATTGAAGAACAATAAACTTCCTAAGGGTTTGGTCACGCTTGAAAGTATTTTCAATGGAGAGGACCAACTAAGAGATGATAAAGCATGCATCACTACCAGAGAGGAGAATTATGAAAAAGTTGAAATCTTCAAGGATAAGTTGCTAGTGCTTGGTAAGGTCTACACATTTCAAGAAAGGCAAGCTTTCATTCTCTTGTGTCAGGAGTTCGCTGATGTCTTTGCCTAGAACTATAGCGACTTGAAAGGCTTCGATCCAAGACTCGCCCAGCACACCATTGAATTAGATGAAGGTGCAAAACCAGTCACACAAAAGCAGAGGCCTGTTAATCTAATGATCAAGCTCCTTATGCAGAAGGAATTAGTCAAGTTGATTGAGTCCGGCATTATATTTCTGATCAAACATTCCTCATGGTTGGCCAATTTGGTTCTAGTTAGAAAGAAAAATGGGGAGATCAGACTATGCATCGACTTCAGAGATCTTAATAAAGTCTCTTTAAAAGATCATTATCCCCTTCCAAACATGGAGCAGATCCTTCAAAAGGTAACTAGTTTTGAACGCTTCTCCCTCCTGGATGGTTATTCGAGATATAATCAGATTCTGGTACAGGCTCTGATCAATACAAAATAGCCTTCACTACTAAATGGGGAATGTTCACCTATCAGAAGATGCCTTTTAGGCTATCCAATGCTGGTGCTACTTTCCAGCGAGCCATGGACATGGCTTTCAGTGGTTTGATAAATAAGAACATGCTGGTGTACCTTGATGATATAACAATTTTCTCTAAGGAGGCGGGACAGCATACGAAGCACCTCAGACAAATTTTTGAGAGGTGCAGGGAATTTGGCATCTCCCTAAATCTAAAGAAATGTGTATTTGTGGTTCATGAGGGGAAACTTCTTGGCCACATTATGTACAAAGAAGGTTTGTTTATTGACCCAGAGAGAGTCTGCTCCATTCTAGAGATGTCCCTACCAAAGCACAAGAAAGGCCTTCAGAGTTTCTTTGGCCAGATAAATTTCATTCGGAGGTTCATTTCAAACTTTGCTAAAATAGTTAAACCCCTAACCTCCTTGCTGAGGAAGGGTGAAGAATTCATGTGGACAATGCCAAGGAAGGATAGCTTTGAAGCTATCAAATAGGCTTTGACTCAGGCTCCCACTCTAATCAGCCCCAACTTCAACAAAGACCTCAATCTCTATACCTTCAGCAATGGAGAAGTAATATCTGCTATGCTTACCCAAGCAAACAGTGATGACCTCAAGCAACCACTCGCCTTTTTCAGCCAAGGGTTAGAGGACTTCAAAATCAGGTACACCTACGTAGAAAAGCAAGTCTTGGCAGTGGTGCACAGCCTGAAGAAATTTAGATATATGTTGTCAAATAGCAAGATCCATCTCATGGTTCCACATCCTGGCATCAAAGATTTCCTAACCAATCGAGACTTAAACGAGAAAAGAGCAGGATGGATCACCAAAGTGATGGAGTATGACATAGACATCAAAATTTCTAGGTTGGTAAGAGGAAGGGGTATGTGTGAATAACTAGCAGTAGATTTGAGACAAAAAGATGAGGACAGCTTGCTGATCCATGACGCAACCACTACAGAAGAACCAACTATCATAAGAGACTGGACACTGGACATGAAACATTTTCTTCTTATGGGCGAATGTCCACAGGGTCTCGGTAGGGCCGGAAGAAGGTATTTTAAACTTCAGTCCCTTCCCTATGTTTTGATTGATGGAGTATTATTTAGGAAGGATCTCTCTGGGGTTTTCTTGAGATGCATTGACTCCAGTCAGGCTGACAAGGTATTGGTTGAGTTTCATGATGGGCCAGCAGGCGGCTATTTCGCCCTTAAGACCACAGCAGCAAAAATAATGAGAGCTGGCTATTTCTAGCCCACTCTCTTCAAGGATACCCATGCCTGGGTAAGAAGGTGCCAGAAGTGTGCACTCTTTGATGAAAAGTAGCGATTGGCTGCCATGCCCCTACAGCCCATTCAAGTTGAATAACCATTCATGCAGTGGGGCCTGGATTTCATAGGGATGATCAATCCTCCCTCCAGCACTGAACACAAGTGGGTCCTAACTGCTACAAATTATTTCACTAGGTGGGTGGAAGCCATTGCTTTGAAGGAAGCAAATGAAAGCGCAGTCTTGGATTTTTATGAGGACTTAGTGACACGTTTTGGGGTCCCGACCACTATAATTTCAGACAATGCCTTGGCTTTTCTAGGAACCAAAACTAGTGAGTGGGCGCTAAGGTATGGTATATACCTCAGCACTTTGTCAAATTACTACCCGTAGGGGAATGGACTGGCTGAGTCCACTAACAAAAACTTGATTAGGATTATAAAGAGGACCATGGAAGAAAATCAGAAAACTTGGCATGCCAAGTTGAAAACAGCTCTATGGGCCGATCAAATCACTTCGAAGAGATCAATCAGAAATTCTTCATATACGCTTGTGTATGGAAGGGAAGCAAGGCTTCCTATCTCACTCGAGTCACCGGCATTAGACCTCGCTCATCAGCTGCAACTAGAAGAAGGAAGCAGCATGGAGGTCAGATTGTGTGAACTAATGGAGCTCCAGGAGGTGAGGAATCGGGCCATGGTCTCTATGATCAATCGCCAGCATCAGGTGAAAAGATATTTTGACAAGAATTCTTTGTCAAAGAATTTCACCGAAGGAGACATTGTCTTAAAATGGGATGAAGATAGAGCTAAGCCCAGAAAACATACAAAATTTGATGCCCTCTGGAGTGGTCCTTACATGATTACTCAGTGCAAGTAGCATAACGCGTTCCAGCTCTCTAGGTTGGATGGTAAAGAATTGTATATCCCAGTCAATGGGATACATCTGAAGCATTGCCACTAAATTTTGGTTTGACTGTACATAATTTCCCTTGTTGTTCTTCCTACTTTCCCTAAGTGCAGTTTGCCCAATTAGTTGTTTTTTAGTCTTGTGTGTTTCCCTTTTACATGTGGGGGTAAATTCTATATATTTTGATTCCAAAATCTTTTGAGCTGTTGTAAACTATCTTCAAAGTTACCATCTGACTCTGCACCCAATGGATATACAAGGCAACTGGGTTCTAAGCATAGCAGGCACGTTTCCCCTGTGAGTCACCAATTTGTTAACCCAATTTTGCCCCTCAGGCAAAATCTCAGTCACCTCCTACACCTACTTCACATGGCCAGTCATTTTGGGTTACAAGGTCCACCTTCAGGGTTCAACAACTCTATTTTAGAGCATTGATTCATCATCTAAGTTCATTGGTGTTCACGGTAGCGAAAGGCAGAGTCTTCGAACGTTCACGCAAGGAGAAAAGAAGAGAAGAAAAAATGGAGCGTTCAACACTTAGGCAAAAAAGAGGGCAGACAAAATGTAGAGGGTGGAAAATTTGCCACCCACAACACAAAGGAAAAAGGAAAGGCCATCGACATCGGCCGACGTAGGCAAAACTGTCATCGTCGGCATCTTACATCAACTGACGTCGGCAAAATGCCATCGTCGGCAGCACAACAGCCGGTGGGGAAAAGGAAAAGCCTACCCGAAGGTGGCAAAAATGAAACCCCTGCCCCCTGGTGGGAAATAAGAAATGACCGCTTGAAGGCGAGAAAAATGAAACCACCGCTCGAAGGTGACAAAATGAGCAGCGCCCACCCGTGGTGGGGAAGGATAAAATTGCCACCCAGAGCACAATACCGCCACCGTCAGCATCTTACACCGGCTGACATTGGCAAACTGCCACCGTCGGTAGGTTATCAGCCAACGTCAGTAGAAATCCTACATGCAGTACATGCAGCAGGTGGCAAATTCACCACCCACAACAGATGGCAGCAAAAATCACTTGCAGTGTACAAGAAAAAACCCGCCCAGCCACTGGAGGAGAAGACCAGCACACAAAATGAGGCAACAAGCATGGCCTTGGCAAAATTGTGACATCATCTACAGTATTTTTTTCACTCTTCTCAATTGACTTCTCTTGGCTCTTCTGGTATAAATACACAGACTTGTTCATTTATCAGGATCTTCTTGACTTTTGTAAAGAGCACTGCTCTCCAAATTCTTCACCTGAATCAATAAAAATATATTTTTTGCCTCCATCTTGGATTGATTCACTGTGTATGCCATGAGTATTATTTGTGTTTAGTCATTATCTTCCATGTTTTCACAGGTAATACCAACAAACCAGCTATCTATAGGCGTCAGTTCTACAGCTGAAAGGAGAAGAGCAATACTTGAGAAGGATAGAACAGAGTAAGTTGCTTGCAAGTGTGCATTCCACAGCACCTCGATAAACCTCTGTTATGTATTTTTCATTATAACCTCCCCATTAGTCTTAGCAGCCTGGTTCCTCTACCAGATGTGTAGAGTATACTTGCATCCCACTTGATTCTGAGAGTGGATCTGGAAGGTCAACCTATTTTTGGTGTATCACCTCTTTTAGAGTAGGCTGTTTGCTTTCTTGCACTTCCTTCCCTTTTCATCCCCCCCAGTATACCTATATACCTATATTTTTGTGCTACCTAAAACAAACAAGATACATCAGAGGGAACTAGCCCATACCTAGAGACTCTCCTCTCCTGCTTTGCCATCCCACAGGTGAGAGAGGGGTTTCCATGTTGCGGGGAGAGGGCAGGAATCTGTTTTCCTGCTGCAGGGTGCACTTTCCAGCGTCAACAGTTTTGGCACGCCCAGTGGGACCATAGTTTTATCAATTTTTAACACAGTAGTATTTCAAGATTGATGTTGGTCCTACTACAGTCATTGCAAAGATTTCCATCATCTGGCGACTCCACTGGTAAGAGCTTAGTGTTTTATTTTAAGACCAGTCACTTAAACTCCTATGCCAAAAGTTACCACAAGGTCAGCTTCAAGAAAGGTCCCCTTTGAGTTCATTGAACTACCTTTAAACTCTGCTAAAAGGCTCAGGTTTGAAAGAACTCGCCCTTATCCACTAGTGAATCTTCCTAGACTTGTTGCTAGGAACACCAACCTAGCTCAGCCACAAATACAACCTGTTACAGCCATGGCATTACCTTTCATAGCTTTTCACGGTGAGAGCCCTTTAAACCTCCCACACTATGATCCGATCCCCAGAATAGCTCTAAAAAATATGCCCTCTTTTGATGGAGTGGGACCTATTACAGTTGTTGAGCATATAAAAAATATTACCAACCTTTGCAATATTCACAATATAGCAGAAGAAAATATTGCCATCAGACTGTTAGCCTTGTCTCTGAAAGGAAAAGCTCTCGACTGGTACGGCACCTTGCCTGTGAATTTCATACATTCCTAGAACGAATTGGGCACCCATTTGACTAATCATTTTGGGGAGAAAAGTGACGACCTCTCTCTTGCTAAGTAGCTGACAACTATAAAAAGAGCTCCGCACGAGTACACGCAGGACTTCAATATGCAGTTTCAAAAGACTTGGGATAGATTTCCCATCCTGGTAAGGCCGACCCCCAGCTACGCTTTTTTGTACTATCTAAAAGCATTAAATAGTGATATTGCTATGATGATCTAATCTATGGGGGGACACATACTGCCAGCTGCGTATGACATAGCCATTGCGGCTGAAAATTGCTTAATTCAAGCTAGGAAAATTGCCCCTAGGCCTCATATGCCACTTTTTCCAGAATCGTTGCCCCCAATTCAGGCTGTCACTCCCACAATTGCTCCCCTACCTATCATTGAGAAGCCAGCTACTTTCCCATCCAATGAATTAAATGAAGTTAAGGGCCTGTTGCAGAGCATGTCAAACGAACTTGTTGCCCTTAAAAGATAGCAAGCTCAAAGCAACAAGCCAAACCAGGGTTATCAAAATTATGGCCATGCCCCTAGACCCCCCTTTCAAAATTATAACCAAGGTCAGGGGCAGCTCACTACAACCAGGCCTTATCAAAATTATAACTCAGGCCCCTCTTCGTCATATAAAGCCATGGTGCCTACTTAAAACCATCTAGTGCAGGAGCAACTAGGTTGTTCAACCATGGGACAAGGTCAAGAGCAAGCTGCCCATACAAATGACATGATGAATTTCTTTCAGAATTCAAAAAATTAGGCTGCTGATTTTTCTCAATTTTTTGAGTTCCTAACACAACCCAGCACAAGTAACAATCAAACTCAGCCGAATTCTACCTTGATAAATCACGAAGAGGCTGAGCTCTATGCAATTAATCATGGGGGTGCTGCAAACAATCAGGGTGATTGCATTGCAATGAACACAAGATTTAAAAGGAGCAGTTGGAGAAGCACAGGCTTCCCCTTAGGCAGCAATGAATCCTCCACCGCACCCTTTTCAAAAGGCCCCAATTGTTAGACAGCCATTTGCACCTCCAGCTCCTTAGTACACAGCTCCAGTCAGGATCAGCCCAAAGGAAAGTATGAAAGGAATCAGCCCCCAAATTAATATAATTGATCAAATGAAGAAATTGCATGTGAGTATTTCTCTATGGGATTCATTGTACCTCCCAGGACAAAGGGACATTTTGAAGAAAGAATTGCATGAGCTAGATCGCCAGGCCATCCCGCCAGACACTAATAACGTCTTAATGACGAATGGGCAACCTTCTACTTCAAGTCAGGTAAAGAAAGAAGAAAAGACTCCCCCTTTTTATGTATCTTTGATCATATGGGATTTCTTAGTACATAATTGCATAATTGATAGCGGGGCCAGCGCTTCAGTAATGCCTAAGTGCATTACTGATAAGATGGGGTTAAAGTACAAAGCCATGAACAAGGGAGTCTTACAACTAGATGGGATGCCTGTAAAGACAGTCGGAGTCCTGAAAGGATTGAGTTTAACATTGCATGCCTGCTTGACATTCTCAATCCCCTAAGATATAGTGGTAGCAGATGTTCCTCCATATTTTGCAATCTATTTGTCTAGGGACTTTACGTCTAAAATAGGTGGTTATCTAGCAGCAAATTGGTCATATCTGGCTTTCAAAACCAAATATGGGACCAAAGTGAAAATTGAGTCTGACCCACTCTACAAGGATCACCTAGAGCCCTATTCACCCAAGGCAGCGAATGTCAGTTACACTATCATTGATCTAGAAGAGTCTCAAACGAACAAGTCCTCATCTTCTGCTCTTGAAGGAGTCGCAGATCTACTCTTGGATGAGTGGGGAAGCGATAAATTTGAGCACGATCCTTATAAGTTTATTGAGGAGGCAGACCTTGGCATCTATTGCTTGTATGAAGAAGGCACCGTCATGCCCAATTTAATGAGGGAGAACAAGGAAGACCTTGGCCTGTGGCAGCTATACTTTAACAGTTCTAGAAGCAAATTGGGTGCTGGTGGTGGGGCAATGTTAATCTCCCCTTCTAAAGAAAGGTACTTTTCAACTTTTCATTTCCATTTCTCTTGCACATGTAATGTTGTAGATTATGAGTCTTTGATTCATGGACTTGAGTGGGCAAGAAAGAGAGGGATCAGGAAATTGCAAATCCTTACAGACAGTGAACTAATAGTGAACCAAATAAGAGGCCTGAACCTAACCAAGAACTCTTTGCTGAAGTCTTACAAACATAGAGTCTGGGACTTGATTGAGGATTTCCTTACCCTTAACATTACCTCGATCCCCAGAGAACAGAATAAGCAAGCTGATAGGTTGGCAGTTGTTGGTGCCCAATTTGATGTTTCAAAAGAAATAAGTAGGGGTTGTGGTTCGTGCCATTTAAAAGTGGTGGTTCGGCCTTCAATTCCAGACAATGTTACAAATTGGCAGGTCTTCGAGAACGACCAGCAGATAGCTCTATTCCTGCAAGAAGAAGCTGAGTTTGTGGTCCACAATCAAGCAAAATTGCAGCAGCAATATGGAGAGCAGATTGTTCAATTGAAGAACAATAAACTTCCTAAGGGTTTGGTCACACTTGAAAGTATTTTCAATGGAGAGGACCAACTAAGAGATGACAAAGCCTGCATCACTACCAAAGAGGAGAATTATGAAAAAGTTGAAATCTTCAAGGACAAGTTGCTAGCACTTGGTAAGGTCTGCACATTTCAAGAAGGGCAAGCTTTCATTCTCTTGTGTCAGGAGTTCGCTGACGTCTTCGCCTAGAACTATAGCGACTTGAAAGGCTTCGATCCAAGACTCACCCAGCACACCATTGAATTAGATGAAGGTGCAAAACCAGTCACACAAAAGCAGAGGCCTGTTAATTCAATGATCGAGCTCCTTATGCAGAAGGAATTGGTCAAGTTGATTGAGTCTGGCATTATATTTCCGATCAAACATTCCTCATGGTTGGCCAATTTGGTTCCAATTAGAATGAAAAATGGGGAGATCAGACTATGCGTCAACTTCAGAGATCTTAATAAAGTCTCTTTAAAGGATCATTATCCTCTTCTAAACATGGAGCAGATCCTTCAAAAGGTAACTGGTTTCGAACGCTTCTCCCTCCTGGATGGTTATTCAGGATATAATCAGATTTTGGTACGGGGCTCTGATCAATACAAAACAGCCTTCACTACTAAATGGGGAATGTTCACCTATCAGAAGATGCCTTTTGGGCTATCCAATGTTGGTGCTACTTTCCAACAAGCCATGGACATGGCTTTCAGTGGTTTGATAAATAAGAACGTGCTGGTGTACCTCGATGATATAACAATTTTCTCCAAGGAGGCAGGACAGCATACGAAGCACCTCAGACAGATTTTTGAGAGGTGCAGGGAATTTGGCATCTCCCTAAATCTAAAGAAATGTGTATTTGCGGTTCATGAGGGGAAACTTCTTGGCCACATTATGTCTAAGGAAGGTTTGTCTATTGACCCAGACAGAGTCCTTTCCATTCTGGAGATGTCCCTACCAAAGCACAAGAAAGGCCTTCAGAGTTTCTTTGGCCAGATAAATTTCATTCGGAGGTTCATTCTGAACTTTGCTAAAATAGTTAAACCCCTAACCTCCTTGCTAAGAAAGGGTGAAGAATTCAAGTGGACAACGCCAAGGAAGGATAGCTTTGAAGCTATCAAACAGGCTTTGACTCAGGCTCCCGCTCTAATCAGCCCCAACTTCAACAAAGACCTCAATCTCTATACCTTCAACAATGGAGAAGTAATATCTACTATGCTTACCCAAGCAAATAGTGGTGACCTTGAGCAACCACTCGCCTTTTTCAGGCAAGGGTTAGAGGACTTTGAAATCAAGTACACCTACGTAAAAAAGCAAGTCTTGGTAGTGGTGCGCAGTCTGAGGAAATTTAGATATATGTTGTCAAATAGCAAGATCCATCTCATGGTTCCACATCCTAGCGTCAAAGATTTCCTGACCAATTAAGACTTAAATGAGAAAAGAGCAGGATGGATCACCAAAGTGATGGAGTACAACATAGACATCAAAATTGCCAGGTTGGTAAGAGGAAGGGGTATGTGTGAACAACTAGCAGCAGATTTGAGACAAAAGGATGAGGATAGCTTGCTGATCCATGACGCAGCCACTGCAAAAGAACCAACTGTCATAAGAGACTGGACACTGGACATGAAATATTTTCTTCTTACGGGTGAATGTCCACAGGGTCTCGGTAGGGCTGAAAGAAGGTATTTTAAACTTTAGTCCCTTCCCTATGTTTTGATTGATGGAGTATTATTTAGGAAGGATCTCTCTGGGATTCTCTTGAGATGCATTGACTCTAGTCAGGCTGACAAGGTATTGGTTGAGTTTCACGATGGGCCAGCAGGTGGCCATTTCGCCCTTAAGACCACAGTAGCAAAAATAATGAGAGCTAGCTATTTCTGGCCCACTCTCTTCAAGGATACCCATGCCTGGGTAAGAAGGTGCCAGAAGTGTGCACTTTTTGATGGAAAGTAGCAATTGGCTGCCATGCCCCTACAACCCATTCAAGTTGAACAACCATTCATGCAGTGGGGCCTGGATTTCATAGGGATGATCAATCCTCCCTCTAGCACTGAACACAAGTGGGTCCTGACTGCTACAGATTATTTCACCAGGTGGGTGGAAGCCATTGCTTTGAAGGAAGCAAATGAAAGCGCAGTCCTGGATTTCTATGAGGACTTAGTGACACGTTTTGGGGTCCCAGCCACTATAATTTTAGACAATGCCTTGGCTTTTCTGGGAACCAAAACTAGTGAGTGGGTGCTAAGGTATGGTATATACCTCAGCACTTCATCAAATTACTACCCGCAGGGGAATGGACTGGCTGAGTCCACTAACAAAAACTTGATCAGGATTATAAAGAGGACCATGGAAGAAAATCAAAAAACTTGGCATGCCAAGTTGAAAACAGCTCTATGGGCCGATCGAATCACTCTGAAGAGATCAATCAAAAATTCTCCATATACGCTTGTGTATGGAAGGGAAGCAAGGCTTCCTATCTCACTCGAGTCACCGGCATTAGACCTCGCTCATCAACTGCAGCTAGAAGAAGGAAGCAGTATGGAGGTCAGATTGTGTGAACTAATGGAGCTCCAGGAGGTCAGGAATCGGGCCATGGTCTCTATGATCAGTCGCCAGCATCAGGTGAAAAGATATTTTAACAAGAAGTCTTCATCAAAGAATTTCACCAAAGGAGACATTGTCCTAAAATGGGATGAAGATAGAGCTAAGCCCAGAAAACATGCAAAATTTGATGCCCTCTGGAGTGGTCCTTACATGATTACTCAGTGCAAGCAGCATAACGCGTTCCAGCTCTCCAGGTTGGATGGTGAAGAATTGCGTATCCCAGTCAATGGGATACATCTGAAGCATTGCCACTAAATTTTGGTTTGGCTGTACATAATTTCCCTTGTTGTTCTTCCTACTTTCCCTAAGTGCAGTTTGCCCAATTAGTTATTTTTTTAGTCTTGTGTGTTTCCCTTTACATGTGGGGGTAAATTTTGTATATTTTGATTCCAGAATCTTTTGAGCTATTGTGAACTATCTTCAAAGTTACCATCTGACTCTACACCCAATGGATATACAAGGTAACTGGGTTCTAAGCATAGTAGGCACGCTTCCCCCGTGAGTCGCCAATTTGTTGACCCAATTTTACCCCTCAGGCAAAATCTTGGTCACCTCCTACACCTGCTTTGCATGGCCAGTCATTTTGGGTTGCAAGGTCCACCTTCAGGGTTTGACAACTCCATTTCAAAGCATTGATTCATTAGCTAAGTTCATTGGCATTCACGGTAGTGAAAGGTAGATTCTTCAAACGTTCACGCAAGGAGAAAAGAAGAGAAGCAAAAATGGAGCGTTCAACACTTAGTCAAAAAAGAAGGCAAACAAAATGCAGAGGGTGGCAAATTCACCACCCACAACACAAATGAAAAAAGAAAGGCCATCGACATCGGCTAACATCGGCAAAACTGCCACCGTCAGCATCTTACATCAACCGACATCGGCAGAATGCCGCCGTCAGTAGCACAATAGCCGGCGCGGAAAAGGAAAAGCCCACCTGAAGGTAGCGAAAATGAAACCCCCACCCCCGGCGGGAAATAAGAAATGGCCACCCGAAGGTGGGAAAAATGAAACCACCACCTGAAGGCGGCAAAATGAGTAGTGCCAACCCGCGGCGGGGAAGGATAAAATTGCCACCCAGAGCACAATACCATCACCGTCGGACTCTTACACCGGCTGACGTCAGCAAAACTGCCACCATCAGTAGGTTATCAGCTGACATCGGTAGAAATCCTACATGCAGTACATGCAGTGGGTGGCTAATTTGCCGCCCACAACAGATGGTGGCAAAAATCACTTGCAGTGCACAAGAAAAAACTCGCCCAGCCACCGGAGGAGAAGACCAACACGCAAAATGAAGCAACAAGCATGGCCTTGGCAGAATTGTGACATCAGCTACAGTGTTTTTTCCACTCTTCTCAATTTACTTCTCTTGGCTCTTTTGGTATAAATACACAGAATTGTTCATTTATCAGGATCTTCTTGACTTTTGCAAAGAGCACTACTCTCCAAATTCTCCACCTGAATTAATAAAAATACAGTTTTTGCCTCCATCTTGGATTGATTCGTTGTGTATGCCATGAGTATTATTTGTGTTTAGTCATTATCTTCCATGCTTTCACAGGTAATACCAACAAACCAGCTATCTATAGGTGCCGATTCTACAGCTGAAAGGAGAAGAGCAATACTTGAGAAGGACAGAATAGAGTAAGTTGCTTGCAAGTGTGTATTCCACAGCACCTCGGTAAACCTCTGTTATGTATTTTTCATTATAGCCTCCCCGTTAGTCTTAGTATCCTGGTTCCTCTACCAGATGTGTAAATTATACTTGCATCCCACTTGATTCTGAGAGTGGATCTGGAAGGTCAACCTGTTTTTGGTGTATCACCTCTTTTAGAGTAGGCTGTTTGCTTTCTTTCACTTCCTTCCCTTTTCATCCCCCCCAGTATACCTATATACCTATATTTTTGTGCTACCTAAAACAAACAAGATACATCAGAGGGAACTAGCCCATACCTAGAGACTCTCCTCTCCTGCTTCGCCGTCCCACAGGCGAGAGAGGGGTTTCCATGTTGCGGGGAGAGGGCAGGAATCCATTTTCCTGCCACAGGGTGCACTTTCCAGTGTCAACAATAATATCTCTAATTCTCAAAAACTTAGATATGGCCTCATCATTATGAAAATGATCAAGTGAGGGTGGTTGTTGTTGGTCCCATATGATATGTTGTGGAAAGATTAGTTTGAGGGTTAAAATAATGTTAACATGAAAAATATTTGTGATTGAAAGGTCCTCAAAAGGGTTATAAATGGAACACATTTCAATGTCCAAAGAGGATTCCTTAAACATGGAAGAATATTCACTATCATAATTGCATAAGTTCATACTAGATGGTTTGAATCCAATACCTTGAAAGGCTTCATTTGTTGTGGACATTATAGGCTCGGTAAGACCTTGTTTTTGGAGACCAAGAAATTTTCATTTATATTTAATGATATTACACATACTGTATTTAGGTATAGGATATTTATTACTTTAGAAACATGTAGCTAATTCATTAGAGTAGAGCCAAGATGATTTATAATCTTCAAATTGTTGGTCAAAAAGTAACCCACCTCTCTAAAATAGGCTTTGCCAAATATATATGAACCACTTATGTTTATTTTTTATGATGGGGACTACCATGATTATTGGGGGACATATTAATTTTTCCTAGAAAATAGGCATCATGACTTTCATATTTTCCCATACTTGCATCCACAATGGAAAATCTAGATGGTGGAAAGTGGACTTGGATGTGGATGGTGGATTTTCATATGTATATGTGTGATTGTTAGATGTAGAATTTAACTCATCAGGATGGATATAATTAGAAATATTTGTTGACTCATTGATAGGTTCATAGGTATCTTTGATAAATGGTACATAGTTAAATTTTCAATATCTCCTTTCCAACAGTTTACAATATTTAAATGGTTGATGATCACTTGGGATAGTAACTTCCATATCATCATGAGAAAACTTAAAAAATTGATGGAGGGTGGATATAATGGAATTCATGGCATGGATCCATAAACAACCAATAAGCAAATTGTATGGGAGATCTAGATCAAAAAGGTTAATGAGGGTTTCTTATGTGATATGCCCCACCATGAGTGGAAGGTATATAGTGCCCCCCAACTAGTTCTCATTATTATCATATGCCTTTATATTAATGGTATTATGCTTTAGGGATACCATAGAATGTCCCAAATGCTCTGTCAATCTTAATGTGCACATATTTAATCCTGACCTATTTTATATAAACACCCATTTTAATTTATGCTTGGAAATGAATATTTTTATGTACAATGGAAAATTATGAGATGAATGCATGGATGAAATGCCTAAGTGGTGAAAATTCACTTGATTTTTGGAGGAAAAGTGTCTTACAAGTGCTTAGAAGTTGGACTGATTGATATTTTTTAAACTTTGGATTCTTACAAGGCTTTATACAAAATGTAGTTTTAATTAAATACATATTGAGAATGTCTAAAATGGAAATTCAAGATAGATTTTTCTCAAGTTTCTCTATGATATTATATTTGCATTATTTGTGGTGATGGCACATTCTTAATATTTAATTTTGATCCATATTGTCAATGTGATTGACAATAGAATCAAAGGGATGAGTGGTTTGGTGATATTATTCATTTGGTTTTGAATTTAATTTTGATTAGTATGCCCTTTTTCATGTTTCAATAAGTGATATTGACATATCCCTATTTCTTATTGTTATAATTTGATGCATGATTCTCTACTTCTATGTCTCCATGATCAATTAAATATTACACATAGTGCTTGAGTCTCATACAATAGTTGGTGGAATGCCATTTAATTTTATGTTAGTGTAAATATTTTTTTATCTCTACACTACTCATTTTTTAGAGAGTTTTCATCAAAGGGTTTAGTATTTGGATATGTTATTATGTTTTCAGCAACCAAATTTTGAAATAGTACTTCAAGTATTGTTCCTAAAGGAGTGAATTTTCATTTTCAATTTTATTATCAAATTTTATTACTATTTATGGTAATATTATTTATAGTTTGGGTTATTTTGATTTATTTAACATTATTTACATCATCCCTAATAACATTCTTGGTTTTTTTTAAAAACTTGGGTTTTTCATTTTTATATGATTTCATCAATTGATGTAGTGAAATGGAGTTGTAATCGATAAGCCAATTCTAAATTGAGATTGTTTGTAAATATGTATATAAGTTTTTTTTTATAGGTAACCATGGGAAATGGCTTTCCAAGGCATGCCATCTTTGCAAGAAGGAAGTGAAGCCCTCCCCATGATGTTGTTTAGTGTTGTATAAATATAACATGGTCAATTTAGGTCTAACATTATATTAAAAGTGTCAAACAATTTTTTCATAAAGGTTATGATGGATCCTTTATGTAGGTGAAAGAACCACTCTAATGACTGACCCCCTAGACTACATGTAAAAAGTCTTAATAGATAATTATTACTATAAGAAACATCTAAACATGACATATAAAAATCTTTAAGGTGTTCTCTAAGATCTCATTTTCCTTTATAATTTTCAAACTTTGGGGGTTCAAAATGTGAAGGAAAATTACCATCATCATAGTAATGCCTATGGGATGTGGAAAACATTTTCAAACTTAAACTTTTTGCATTGGACATAGCTACCATCTTGTAATCTTTGTATTTGTTCATTCATACTTTGTCACTCTTGGACAAATGTCATGTTCTTGAGTGGTGATGATTGGTTAGTTTTTTAATTTAAACTTGAAAATTATTTAGGATTTGAAATTTGATATTGATTTACAAATTGATTTGGATTGTTGAAAATCAATTTGGATTTATGAACTAAAATTGATTTGGATTTAAACTTGGATTAGGTTGTCAATTTGCTTTTTTATTTTGATTGATGTTTTATTTTTAATTTGAAATTAAATTCAAATTTATATTTTTATTTGATTAATGTTTTGATTTGAATTCAAAATCAAATTTGAATTTGGATTTGGTTTTTGATTGAGGTGAGTCTATCCTAGGTTATTGGCATTATTAATAAGATAACTTTGATTTGTGATTAGATTGGTTGACTTTTTGTTTTAAGTATTATTTGACATGTTGGTTTTAATATCAACTAAGTCCTTTTATAAACTTTTGACATGATCTTCAATGGAAAATACATGGCTTTGTTGGGATGTTTTGTCTAGAACTGCATTTCCCTTATCCACATAACTATGGGAGACATTTTAAAAATTGGTATGGGAGGATCCTATGATGGCCTTTTTGTTGCCTAAATAATCATTGGATGTTATTTAATCTTGTATAATAGGTTTTTAATTTCTCTTATAAATTATGAGAGATAAATCTTTGGGATCAAAATCAAGTGGAAACTTGGCTCCTAGCCCTAAGAGTTGTAATAATAGTTCATTCTTATTCTCTATGAATTAATCGGTGACTTGGGTTGGTTATTACTTAGGAAAAATAATAACATGTTCATATTCATCTTGAAGGGGTCCCTCATCATTATCATTTTCATTACTCTCTATATGATGTTCTTGGTTTCTAAATTAGAAATGATCATTTCCAAAATGTTCTATAAACCTAAGATTATTCAATAAGGTTTGGTGCCTTGTAATGTGATACATTTTTTAAATTTTGTGCTTGAATCCAAAAAAATTTATGAATCAAAACTAAAAATATAAATCCTTGACAAAAAATTTGAGTTATTTGGTTTTTAAAATTTCTTGATAAGGCTTTCTTGGTTTAATAATTTTGATTTGAAGATTTCAAATTTTCATTTTCAAACACAAAATAGTTCAATTATGTGGCTTTCACAAGGATATTAAAAATAAAACAAATATACACAAGTGATTTCTATTATAAATAAAAATAAACAAGCAAGTCACATAAAGGGGTAAAATCTAGGCAAAGGGACTTGAATGACTTATAGGCTCTCATATATACCAATTCATCCATTGAAAAGTGTCAACCCAATGTTTTAGATAAATAACCATAGAGGTAAACCCATACTCATATCCCACTTGACCCAATTTTTATGATGAGTTGAGATTAATTTTTTGGAACTAACCGTATGATGGTACACTATAATTCAAATGGTTGAATGGCTATCTTAAGGCTTAAGGTTTATATAATTTAATCTAAGTGATTTCATTTATATACCTTTTAGTAAATTTAATCCCAAAATATTATAATAATTTGATTAACAGACATACACAAAAGGTTATAATCCCTATGTGCCCATTGCAGTCGTAAGATTTTAGTGGAGTAATTTCATAAAAATCAACCTTCAAGATCACTACTGAAACCCTAAGTATTGGAGGATTAAACCCCCTCACATCATGGTATTCTTAAAACACACGACCACTTAGGCAATTGTAGTACTAGATCTTTGGTTTTTATAGATCTCTGGTACATAAGGTTTGGCCTACCACATGATGGTGAAATCCATAGTTGATAAAAACCCTATAAAATTTTAAAAAATAGAGTATAGATTCATTTATTATTTCCAAGAATCATCATTAGAGTGATACAAGGAAATAGCACATGTTATAATATCTTAGGCAACATAAAATTATAAGAATTACTTTTGATTTATAGGAAACCATCACGAATGTAACATAAAGAAAGAGCATATGTAACTCTTGTAATATAAATAGGCAAGCTTGTAATAAAATAAAAATGATTTAATTATTACTTTATTAATTGAACAAAATTTTAAAAACAAAGGATATCAAAACCAAATAAAATAAATGCTTTTGGTTTAACTTTTTTATTCTTTTTCAACTTATCCTACATAAAAATCATTAGTAGTTTGTATGAAAAGTTTTAAGCAATCCAAAAAACTTGTAAGTTAGCCAAAATGTTTTAAAAAAAATAAAAACTTAAAATTTGGAAAAACTATAAGAAAAAATAAATAAATAATAGCCATGATTTTAACAATATCTCATAAACTATGATTTATGTTTGCACAAAATTTTGATAATTTTTTATCAGTGTAAATCCAAACAAACCTACAAAAAATGAAAAGAAAATATAGATATTTAAAAAAATTATTACATTTTAATAATCATGAATTTTTATTTTTTTTCAACAACTAAATTAACTTTGGGAAAATAAAAATAGTAAGTTACTTAGATCTAAATTATCTTAAAACCTACATAGTAACAACAAATAATAATAATTAAACTTTCAAACAAATAATAAAAATGATAAGATGAAAAAGATTTGGGAAATGTCCCATTGGGCATGCTAGAATGTGATAGATAAATTTTATAATTCTAATTCAAGCTAGTAAATTAAACTAATACAACTTCGTATTCTTAAGCTAAATCAAAACTTCAAATTGAGTTATTAAAACAAATTAACACAAAGTAAATACTTACAATACCATCATAAAATAAAGTGCATCACCTTCTCCATTAATTGAATTTGATTTGATATTGATTATTCATATGTGGATGTTCAACTCAATTCTCCAAGAAAAGATAAATTTAGCAGTATATGGATATATGATCTCAATTTTATCAATCAATGTGTAGGATAATTTTGATAGCTTGAATTTGGATCATCATATTGTATGATGACATGTCTATTTATAGGATTTATGATGACAATATGTATGATTGTAATAAATATATATTTATTGAATTATGTTAAATTTGGATGTTTGGATTTGAATCCTCATCCAAGTGGAAAAGACCAATTCCTCATGTGTTCAAGAGAAAATAGGAAAGTTAGTTGGTAGTTGAAATTTACTCATGAATGAGTCAACATAGATAGATGACTCACTAATTTGGTTTAAAGACTCAATGATGACTCAAAAATGTGTTGAGAGATTTAATGAGATGGTTGGATGACTCAAAAATTGGTTATGTGAAGTATGGAAGATGTTTGGTGACTTAGAAATTCTAGATTTTTTAATTAATTTTATGGAATTATGTGTGCATGATTATTTAATTAATGTGAATTAATTAATAATTCAAAAAATATGGTAAAATTATATTAGTGGTGAAATTCAAATTTAAGGTGGTGATTGACTTTGTGTGTCAATATTAAGCAAAGTTAATAATGGAATTAAATGTGGTAAAATTTAGGTGTGTACAAGAATAATTTTCTCAAGATAGAATGCATTAGGAAAAATTGGAATTTGACCTTGTGTAGTAATCATAGGATGTTTTTATGATGCCTTTGTATAAACTTTCACGTTAATCTATTGTAAACCAAGTATTTCCCCATAATCAAAGAAGTTGCCACATATGTAATGTAGAGGTTGATGTAGGAATAATAACAATAGTAGTGATTGGAGCATCCAAAGTAGAAGGGTTAACAATTTTTAAAGGCATATTTTGAGATGAAGTAATCTTTTCTTGATGTGTATGATTATATTCTAGGAGTAATTGGATAACTTTATCAACTTGTTAAGGATTTTGTCTAACTCCTTAGGAAAAATTAGACAATCCCCTGACTTGTTTTGGATCTACTTCATTGAGTTCATTGGGATTAATTGTATTTTATATTTTAGGATTATCTTTATTATCATGCATATTTTCATTATATTTATTATAATTATTATCACTAACATCATATTCAATGTGCATATAATTCTCAAGGGTTGAATCATCATAGTAATCAACAATATTTATATCATTCATTGAAGAAGAGATTAGAAGAATTTTATTGTGATCCATAAGATGTTTACTTAATCTATCATTATGCCTTATATTAAAATAAGAATTAATATTCTTGGGTGACATGAAAATATGTAAAAGAAAGAGGAAAAATAGATGTAACTAGACAAATGTGTGTTTGCTTTGTAGTCTCTCAGATATATTAATCCTAGTCATAAATATTGAATAGGTTATGAAAGCACTAATTATAGAGGATTACACCCTTCCCATAGCCACACTATCAAATCTCATTGAATACATTGAGAGTAACTTCTTGGTGCTAACCACTTACCAGTGCACTACAAATATAAATGATCAAAGGTTTTCTATAGATAAAAATAAAATCCTAGGTGTTTTGGATATACCATGAGGTATGTCAAAAATAAAATAAGTGTATAGTTTTGTATAATGGCTTAAGTATTAGGTAAATTCCTCTCACATAATGATGTGAAGAAAATTACTAACCTCTTTGCTTAGAACAACAACTCCTATGAGTTTTAAAACTATCAAAACATATTTTCTATGAAAACCAAGCAAAATAAAAATAAAATATGAACATACAAGATTGAAAATAAGGTTTCAAGTTCACCAATATGTTTTACCCTATTTTTTATAAAATACTAATCTAAATGAATTAATAAAGATAGTGTTTTAATGTATTGTATAGGTGTAAAACTAGAAATATCAAAATGTTAAACATGTACAATAAATAACTATTCTAATTTCGACAAAGATTCTAAATATGGAAAAATAAATATAAAACACTACGAAGGAAAAACACTTACCTTGAACATTGATCTCTATTGATTGTTTTAAATATTTGACTATGAAAATTAGAAGAAGAAAAAGAGATGACTAGGTAGGTTAAATAGATCATAATCAAGAACAAAAACAAAATGTGGATAGGTCTACTATAAGTGGATGAAGATGTAGTACACTCCACTATGTTAACATGAAATTATCCCAAATGAATATAATATACAATAGGTATGAAAATAAAAAGAAAATAAGAATCTAAAAATGATAGAATAGAAGAATAAGTATAAGATATTTTTGGATATGATCATAATAAGCAAATAATGGTATAGTGTGCCTTAGTCTATTGATGATGGACTTGCATGGGTTGATTGTTTGTTTGAATTGATTATTATACCAGTTGCACCTGTGGATAAGAATAAATATGAGGTATTGAACTAAGGGTTTTATCATGCATAAATCATTATTTGACTTCTCCTATCTTTAAAACCCTTAGGGCAATTTGATAGGTTAAAAACCTAAAAGAAAAAAAGAGGAGTGTAATGGATTGATCTAACCTCAATCATACCTTTTATGATTGATCCTTAGCTACATATTCAATAATCCAAAGAGGGAAATAGATCCCACATAGTTCTCCCACCTAGAGTGAATGTGTAATGTGCTCTTTTGACTATATGTATTTAGTTATAAGATGGATTTGATACTTGAAAATGATATCTCTTGACTTCATTTATAAGGACCTCAACTTGGATTATGACTACTCCTTATGAAAAATAAAAAAATTGGGTAGAATAGGGAAAATTTTCTCAATGTGTGTAAATGTGAATGTTGTACCAAGTGAAAAAAAATTGGTCAAAATGAATGACTCTTGACATGTATTTATAGGTTAATATTTTGACAATTCCCTTTAGCTGACAATGTAAAATGTGTGGGAATACCCAAAAGGATAACTTCTAAATTTGAAACTATTTATTATTTGGCATAGGACACAACTAACCTAGGTGTATAGGGGTGTAGTTTGCTACTATATACCTAGAGCTGACCTATCTAGGAGGAACATATATAGTTGTGCTTTGTAGAGAACATTGTAAAAGTGTTTTAAATATCTTGAGCATTTGACATTGATAGTTATATATAATGATAATGGTAAACAAAGGGTTGAACCTATATATAGATGAATGGCTTAGAGGAATGGAAAATAAGAGTAATGTAATTTGGTGTAAGTCATGAGGTTAAGAATATGGCAAGAATTATCACTCTCAAGTACCTATGACTAAATTTAAGTGTATATAGGTAGATGGACCAACCCTAAGGAAATGTTTAATTTTAAATAGTAGCTTTTACTAGGAGAGGGTCAGTTCCAACCACATCATGTTAGTACTGACTAGTGATATTGACCAAACTTGATGGTACCAACCTATGTGTAGGTAGACTAAACTAAAGATTTAGAGATGTTTGTGAAGAATATTAAGTAGATTGAATAGATAGTGAGGTTTATATAAGTGTGTAACAACATAATAGTAGGGTAAAACTCATAAGTTAGCATATAGGTGTTAGATAATGGTGAGTTATAACCATGTTTTTGAACTGAAGTAATACATGGGAAATGTGTGTCATTTTTTTCATTCTCAATTATTTAATACCAAATCTTAATATCGACACATAGATAAAATTGTATATTTGGGGCATTCATGTTAACATTAAGTGTGATTAATCACAAGTAAAAAAAATTATTTATTTTATCCATTTATTCTAGAATTTCTAATATTAGACTAAACGTAGACATTTATAGACACAAATTTAGTATTAGACACTCAAAAGGGTCAAAATCATAAGAGAGCATATAGGTGTTAGATAATGGTCAGTTAGGACCATGTTCATACACTAAAGTAATGCATGGTAAATGTTTTTCAAGTTTGACATTATTAATTATTTAATACCAAATTTTAGTATTAACACATGGATAAAATTGGATAACTGGAGCATACATGTTAAAATTAAGTATGATTAATCACAAATACCAAATTTATTTATTTTATCCACTTAATCTAGTGTTTTCAATACTAGAATAAACATAGACATTTGTAGACATGTAAATTTAGTATTAGATGCTTAGAAACATCAAATTTGACATATATTTGACATATATGACTTGTGTATACACATCTGACTCTTGCTCACATAATTTCATATTTTTTTATCTATCTATTAACTTGGCCATCCCATTTTTTTATCGTCCATACTTAGGATCTTCCTAGTTTATGCTAGAACAAGTTATAATCCTAAGATGATTGTTACCATAATCCAGATAGCATTCTCCCCCTTCTTAGATAGTGTCAACAATAATCATATGCTATAAATTGCTAGAAATGACCACCTTCATTATCAATATCTTAGGATCTCCAAAAAACTATATTTCAAATTCAAACCCCTCCCTTGGGTAGGCCAACACATGTTGCACATGTCAATTATATAAGGAAATTACCAAAGAGTCATATTAATACACCTTAAGCCTAAGACCATTATTATCTAGAAAGTACCTAACATCTAACACTTATTTTGGCAAAACTTGAGAAATGCATTAGCATGTTCTTGAGGTAGTATTAAAAAGCATCCAAATATGAAAACCCCTAAAAATAATAGTCCTAAATCCAAGTGATGAGCTAATATATTAAACCTAAAAGACCTTACAAAAATCCTTCTATCAAGCCTTTTCAATTAGCCATTATCATATCAAGTTTTCTTTTGAAATCCTTTCTAATCTATTGTACTAAATGAACATATTGTATTTGTGTGTGTGTGTGCGCGGGTGTGCACACGCGCGCGCGCGCGCGCGCGCGTGTGTGTGTGTGTGTGTGTGTGTGTGTGTGTGTGTGTGTGTGTGTGTGTGTGTGTGTGTGTGTGTGTGTATATATAATGTTTTATGGTTACATTATTTCTTTTATGAATAAGATTTGTATCATATAATGTCATTAATATTTTGAATATATTACTAATCCAATGCATATATATCTTCATAATAAGCTATGAATAATATCAAATAACCATAGTAGATGAATAACACATTTGGATTGTTTATAGACTAACCCATAATAATAGGGTAGGCTAGCTCATATAAACTAGGTAGGCCAACTCATCATAACTAGGTGTCCAATCTATAATAATGGAAATAATAAGTATTCCAACCCATAGTATTAGGTATGAATCTTGTCCCAACCCATAGCAATAGTTGTAATGGCTATCCTAACCTATATCACTTTTTTTTAACACCCAACTTGACTGTTACAACTAATTAGTCATTTGATGTGGATCTCCTCCATAGTTTAAGGAACAAAGTAGTTCCCACAATCTAGAGAAAGGGTAAATAAATTTTTAAATTCATCATCATCACTCCTCTATATAACATCACCTTAAAAATTGTTGCAACCATGAAATATATTCTTCTCTTCTTACATCTTATTTTTAACCATTCTTTGATTATTGGTTGTAAATTTGTTATAACACATGTGCATGTTATTTCTCCTAGATTCTATTAATAGATATAATGTAATATATATATATATATATATATATATATATATACACACACACACACACATATATATATATATGTATATATATATATATATGTATATATATATATATATATGTATATATATATATATATATGTATATATGTATATATATGTATATATATATATGTATGTATATATATATATACATATATATATATATATACATATATATATATGATCAAAATAAGAACCTATCCTCTCTATTTAAGGAGAAAGTAGTAGGGCATAAGTTAGTAATTAGAGGATATCAATTGACAGTTATTGAGATAGAAATTGAATTTTTTTTATAACTATATAATTTTGTTGTAGTAGTATTCCCATTGATACAGGTTCATTAATGCAATATAAGTGATTTTAAATTGGTAGGTGTAATATGAGGAAGGGATTGTTACACAACTCTAAGCAAGGTAGGGCCCACTCAATATTATTGTGGTAAAGATCTCATTCATTAGTTTATATTATTTTATGTAGTTTGTGTTGGATTCTTAATTATCTAATTAAACCATAAAATCATTGTTATTGTATTTTATGCATAAGCATTTATGTTTCATGCAAGTCAATTAAATTTTGTGTGTTAAAGCTTTAGAAATATCATTAGGTTAACTTTCTTGTTATTTAATTTTCATGAAAGTATGCTACTTTGATTAATGCAAGTGTTGTTCCTAATGTAACCTTATAACCTCAACCTTTGAAAGAAACTACATTTTCATCTATAGTGCTGACATCTTTTCAAATACACACCCTAGGTTATAATTAATGAAAGTAGGAGTATCAATAAATGAAATGGGTTCCCCTTAGTTGACTCTATTAGGTTGTAGGAAAGATTGGTTACCTTAGGTATAAATAATTGTTGATTATGCTCATCATTTTGAAATTGTTGTTATGGATATGTGTCAAACATGAGTATCCTAAAAGGTTGAGTTTGATTTATTATTTATAGAATAATCTTCCTAAGTTCTAGAATAATTTCCTTACTTTCTAGATAATTTTTTTGATTTCTATTTAAAATTCCATTTTTTTAAAAGTAGATTAATAAAAATATTTTTTCCCTCATAGAGCTAACCCCATGTAGGGTAGGGCAAAACATATGCCTAAAGAAAGGTGACTAGGTATATGTAATGCAAGTGGGATCACTTGGTAGATTTGTACCTAGGAGACTATTTTTTACTAAAGGATCAGAATTTGAGGCATCACCTTAAACAACTCAAATTCACATAAGCACACATTTATACAATCCACCCTTGTCACCCAAAATTGTATAATAAAAGGTAGAAGAGGTAGCAGTTGAATTTTCTTATCTAAACTAGTCAAATAATTTAAGGGTAAAGGATAAAAAGATCTTGATACCCATAAAAAATACATCATTGTAGGAGTACTATCTTTTCCACCTTACATACAATATCTAGTATTCATTCCCTTTTCCCCTCATCTAAACTTCTTTTCAAAAGATAATATTGAGTCATTCTTACCCCAAAAGGAAAGTTTGAACCTACAGTCCTAGACCTAATTGAGAAAGATGACATATTTGTAAAATTCCCATAAAATTTCACTCCATCACCTCCATATATTAAATCTTCCTATCCCCTAATAAATCCTAGAGACATCATACATTACTTACCTTAGGCTAAGAAGATTGACAAATAATTTGAAACACAGGTTGAAAAATTCACTGAGGTATGAGCAGTCTAAAAAATCATGGGAGATAAGGAAGGAAAATCCTCTAGAAATGAAGCCACAACATTTGAACCTCAAATTAACACCCATATTGGTAATGCACCCATGAAAAGCATTCCTTTAATAATTCTACCAAATTTCAGTGGAATGGTAAGTGAAGATTCTAACACATTCATATTTGAGTTTGACATATTATGTCATAGTTATGAATGTAATCAAGATGCCTATAAGCTAAAATTATTTCTAACTACTCTCAAATACACATCCCTTGGTTAGTTCATGGGATTGGGAAATAATGCAGTCATGAATTAGAAATATATGAAAATAAAAATACCTCCAAATATCAAGACCACTACAAAGGGAAAGACTTCAGAAGAGATGACATATTTTAGATGTCATATAAGGAGGAGGGACAACTGATGACTGTGGAAAGATTTATGCTTAGCCTTCTAGAACCTAATTTAAAGAAGATATATGTAAAGTTTATTTATTTGATATTTATAAAATTATAGATACTAAAATTGAATATTTATAGCATCTCAATCTTGTACATTTAAAAAATATCAATCAGGGCTCTACCCTTCATTTTTAGACCTTTTTATTGTTGAAAGGCTCACATTCACATTCTCAATGTGCCTAAATGCTTATCTCCTTAATCTAATCCATATCATTATAATGACCTAGGTATATTACACTCTAAATAAATCTAAAAACTTTATAAACATTTTTCACTATTAGTTTCATTTATGTACTTATTTTCTAGCATTCTAGACACTACTGACCATAGAGGAACACTACTGCTAATAGTACTATCCAAATCCTTATCTAATGTCTAGTTTCCAAACATTATCCAAATTGAAAATGATTTAAAACCTATGGGTTGGCCTATTTTTCTTATTAAAACATACTATGAGATATTTTTAAAATGTATGATATAAATACAAGTTGAAGTCTTATCATTCCTCATCTAAAAATACCAAGAAAACACCTACTAAAACTAAATTAATCAAATATAAAACCAAGATACTATGCCCTATTCATCCTTAATTTCATATAAATCATAGGAACAATCATATTAAAGGTTTGAAGCATTCAATTAGTAGCCCATGAGTGATGTTTTTCAAATTATAAGATAGATCACTATATGCATTTTCATATCTTGTGTACACAGATTCCCATACATAGGGGAGAACTACATAATTTTAAGTCCCTATTTATAGTATTGGATATGTAGATAACACTCATTGATAGATGGGTATTTAAGGTCAGCTCGACACCATGAGCCCATTGACCCATTTTTATAAAACTCTAATTAAGGGTGAAGAAGGGTGAAGAGCTAGGGTCTGGTCAATTGACAAATAAAGACAATTTGCAATCCAAATCTATATATATCAATAGAAAGGTGAAAAAAAGTAGAACAATGAATTTGGTTGCATCCATATAGAGTCACTATTTCATAATGCACACTTACATCACATCCAAACACTAACATCAATGGTAGTGTTTATAGCTATATAAATACAATTTTTAAAATCTGATGACTAATCCAAAATACTAATCTTGTATAATTTCCACATGTTTCCATTCTAGATATGCTTGTGCATAATAAACCTAACTAAGTATCACTTATATATGGTAGTAATGACCAAAATTGTAAGTCATCACATCATGGTCAACATTTTCCTACTCTTGTAAAAACAAATGTGGATACACATGAGCAAAATCTTCCTTTATTTAATTGTGAAATTTTTTGAAAGGTTCGAAAGGACATAATGACCTCTTTGTAAACATAAACTAATGTAAATATTCCTCCTTGTAAAATAAGAAAATTACCAAAGGTTCTTAAATTTATAAATAATGCACTAGTATTTCATATTATGAGCTCAAAATTTTTATATTTTGATTATGAAACCTTTTACAATATTCAAAATGACATAATCCCTTCCTTGTAAACAAATTCATAATTACCAAAAGTTATCACACTTCCAAACAATTTGCAATTATCAAAGGTTCCAAAATATCCAATCAATGCATACTTACCAAATATTCTAAAACTCTTACATGATATACCATTACCAAAGTTTTCAAATAAGGTACCATTACCAAGTATGTTGAAACTTTTACATGACCAACCTTTACCAAAGGTTCCTAAATTTACAAAAGATTCACCATCTCCAAAAAATCCAAAACTTTCAAGTGAGGATCAATTACTAAAAGTTTAAAATGTTTCAAGTGGTGAAAATCCCAATGAAAATTCTCATAATGATGAGACATCCATTATTTCTATGTTTTAAATAAATGATGAATTACACCCAATGATTACATCTTTGTAAACTTTAAAAATTCTTGTTACTTTTCTTATGTCTATGATGAGTACTATAGGAGAGATCCAGAGGCAAGTTTCACTTCTCAAGGTACAAATGTCATCTTATAATGATACTACTAGTGATAACATTATCTAAAATCAACCTCTTATAAAATGTGTATTTTAATACCCTTATCTATAAGAGTTTTATCATGCCAATATTTCCTTCATTTTTTAGCCATGAAGATCCTTCCAAACATATAGTTTGATGTACATACATTATTTTTAAAATTGGGTTAAATATGGCTGAATATTGTTAAAATAATTTCATATGAGCCTTATAGATGAAGCTTTTGATTGGTTCTATAGTTTACGAGATAAAATATTACACTGCTACTACTAGTGATAACATTATCTAAAATCAACCTCTTGAAAAATGTGTATTTAAATATCCTTATCTACAAGAGTTTTATGATGCCAATATTTCATTCATTTTTATCCATAAATATCCTTCCAAACATATAGTTTGATGTACCTACATTATTTATAAAATTTGGATAAATATGAGTGAATATTGTTAAAATAATTTCATATGATCCTTATATATGAAGCTTGTGATTGGTTCTATAGTTTACGAGATGGTTCCTTAACTAAATTCAATAAATTATAAGATGTTTTCTTCTTGGCATTTAATACACATAAAGTTCCAAAAGATATATTGGAAATTTTTCAAAACTCCAAACAACACGATGATGAGTCTCTTTGATATTATGCTATTATATTTTAAAATGAATCATATACCTTAGCATATTAACCTTTAGATTTGGAACTATAACTCCTATGTAGTAGAAGTCTCAATCCACTAAAGAAAAGGGAATTACATAAATGGTATACCACATTTACCCTCCTATATATGGATGTGCATATATGTTCTTACTTCCTACTCAAATATAACAAATAATTAAATATATATACTATGAAGTATAAATGTTTTTCTCATGATACATATAATGGGAATGAATTACCAAGTAAATATAATGAACAAACATGTGGCATCATACATATTTATATGAAACCTTTTAAAAATTTACTCAATATGAGACCAATACAATATGTACATACTCCAAAAACACTTCCAAATTCACCAGGCAAAAATCATCCTTGCCAAAAGGATTTAACAATTACATTATTCATGGTTTTCGCTTATTTTCACCATAACCATATTTTTTTTAGATAGATACAAAGATTTTGACCAAATAAATAATTATTTATAATACCATCAATAGTCACAATTGGCCAATACCAATGAATGGTCACAACTGGCCTAATACCAATGAAATGGTCATAATCGGCCTAACACCAACAAAACAACCACAACTAGCCTCCAATACCCTTATGAGATTTAAACCTGGGTGGGGATTTTAATAACCAATTTTTTTTACCAAATTACCCACATCTCATATATAATTCACCATAACTATATTGATCTTACATAAAAAGAATAGTTTTGTAATGAAATACATTTGACATAACTTGGTTATATAATAAAAGACTTGCATTGTAAAGGAATTTGGAAAAAAATCATTGGGATACATAATCTTACCAATTGATTTTGGTCCATGTGTCATCCAAATAAAATTATGGGTCATTCCTCACATAACTCAACATAATTTTACATTGGGTTCATTTTGGCTACACCAAATGGAAGCTAAAATTGATCAAAATCAACATGGTATTTCATTCTCCTACAAGGAAAGATTAGCTCACATACCACATGATGGTGATGGTAATTTTACTAAGCAATTAATTAGATAAAAGGATCATGATATGATATTTTTTCACTCAAAACTCTCCAATTGTAATAAACTTTATCCATTTGGTGCACATTAAACAATAAAAATAAAGATTCCAAAATATACAATATAATCAAATATTCAACAAAATACAAAAAATAGTCAAATAAACTCAAAAATACAAAAATATTCAGCATTCTCATGTTTTATTAGGTCCTTCACATCTATGGTTTTTGTTTTTTGTTAATATATAGCATATCATTTACTTCTATATACACATGTTTCATGCATATTTGAGTGTGATACAAGAATACCTAGACACATGATATATGTACTTCCAAATGTTGAACCTTTCCTCTACCCATGTCATATAGTATATTGAGGGTATATGCTTATTTTATTATAATTGATATAGGTTACATTACAATACTTTCTAAATTATCATTTTGAGCTTATATACTAATTCTTAAACATGTCTATATCCATGTATATATCTTTCACAATGTACATGATATAGTATGTTACATAACATTTTTTGTACTTGATTATGTTGGTTTTTTGTGCTTCATCTATTCATATTATCATTTATTTGAGTGTATTACATTTTTATATATTATCTTACTTGTGGAACATTTGAATATGTTTCTTGCTTGTTGGCCCCTGTGCCATTGTATATTGATTGGACATTTGAATATGTCATTCCTTTTAATTATGTAGTATGTAAACATGCCCCTTCTTTGAGGTCTCCTTCAACCCTTGTTTTTCATTAAATTTAGTGATCTTTTGTGTGTGCTTGATTATTTTTTGAGCTTGTATTGTTACTCTCTAGACATTGCCATGATTTATATTATGCATCTTAAGACTTGATGTGATCACATACTATGAGCTTCATTGATATATATATATATATATATATATATATATATATATATATATATATATATATATATATATATATATATATATATATATATATATATATATATATATATATATGTTATCCCTATATGTTACATGATTAATACATAGATTCTACAACTACCTTATCCTTTTAAGGTAAGTTACCTACCAATTTTATTTCCCTCGCCTCAAAATGGGGGGCATATCAGTGACGACATGTCATTGAATCATGATCTCCACATTTTTTACACTTTATAGATTTTGATGGGAGCATGTCATAAAGGCATGACCTCCACACTTTATTTGTATCTTTATATTTAAGTGATTTCATGTCATAAATACATGGCCTCCACACTTGTATAATCTACAGTTTAATTTCATGATATATATATATATATACACTTGGGTCAGAATCTTATACATTGCATCAATTTTCCATAGATTTGAAATAATTTTTTTTAGATTTATGATACATATACTCTAGATCATAATTATTATAGGTGCATATGTCATTATATTTCACCCTAAAAGTTTTAAATTTACTAATTATACTATTCACCAAGACACACTAATTACACCAAGATGTACTATTATCAAGCCTTTTTTTGCAATAATTGGTGCATTTTATAAGTTAAAGTGATTAAATCAGTAAAACTTATCATATTTAAGGTTAGAGTGATTAAATAATCCAATATCACTATATTTATAATATGAGTTGATTAAATCACTCACCCTGACTAAGTTATATATATTCTCACTTGAGTTATGTGATTGAGATATAATGGTTTCAATGGTTATGTCACAACTCATCCTTGCACTAGATTAGGGGAATAATACCTTCCAATATCACTCTTAAATTCTTCAAGGTTTAAGTTTTAACCTATTCCATCTCCAATGTTTCAAGATGCATTTTTCCTAGTCAAAACATCAAAAAGCAACATGGTTTCAATGACACATAGGGGTGTTCCTTCCTTGCTCTCTTTCTTTTCAGGCATTTCAATTATTTCAAATTTCAAATTATATGCATTGATTTACACTATAAAATGCTCTTATTTATAGGTAATACACTATAAAATCACTTATAGTGTGCTCAATCAAAGAAAAGGTGTGTTATACACACCCAAGTATGTATTTATTTCCTTTAAACTAGTAATTCCATCCTTACGCATTAGTAGATAAAGGGGGGGATTTAGATACTAAAAATACATATTTATAGCATCTCAATCTTGTACATATGAAAAATATCAATTAGGGTTATTGATTCATTTATCTACCTTCATGTTATTGAAAGGCTTGCATTTGTCATCTCATTGTGCCTAAATGCTTATCTCTTAGTTTGATCCATATCATTCGAATGACCAAGGTATCATACACTACATAGAAATCTTAAAACTTGATAAACATCCTTCACTATCAATTTCATATCCATACCTATTTTCTAACCTTTTGGACACTACATCCATTGAGGGATACTACTATTAATAGTAGTGTCTAATTTCTTATCTAGTTTTTTGTTACTAAAATTCATCCAAATTGCAAATGTTTTGAAACCTATGAGTTAGCCTATTTGTCTTATTGAAACCTACGCTGAGATATTTTCAAAATGTGTGGTGTAAATACAAGTCTAATCCTTCTCATTCCTCATCTATCAAATACAAATCAAACACATATTAAATCTTAATCAATAAACTCTTCAACCAATCTATTATATCCTATTCATTTATATTTGCATATCAAACATAAGAGTAATCATTTTATAAGTTTGAAGAATTTAGAGTAACGCAAAGTGATATTTGTCAAATTACAAGCTATATCACTGCATACATATTCATATAATATATTTCACCCTTATGCACATACATTCCCAAACATATGGGAGAACCACATAATTCCAAATCCCTCATTTTATTATTACCTATGTGGGCAGTGCTCATTGATAGAGGGATCTTTAAGGTTAGCTTGACATCGTGAGCCGACTAACCCATTTTTAGCAAACTCATTCTAAGGGTAAAGAAGGGTGAAGATATAGGGTTTAATAAATTGTAAAAGAGTAACAAAATGTATTCTACATTTAAATATATTATTATAAAGGTGATAGAAAACCTAGAATAATGAATTTGATCACCTTAAGATCTAGTCATTATTCTATATTGGACACTTGCATCACAGCTAGATATTAGCATTGATAGTAGTGTCCAAATATGATGATAGTATCATGATTATATAAGTAAAAATTTTATACACATAATATTTTCAAACTTTTATCAATTCTTGATGCTCTTTATCTTTTAAGAACCCATCAAATCTCAATCTCTCTGAGTGCATACCTTAAGGGGTGCATTAAGAAAGGGGTGGGTAGACCATTGATGCTTTGTATGATTATTGTCCCTTTTCCATTTGTTATCTACACATTTTTATCCTAAAAACCATTCCCCTAAGTTTTTTCTTCTCTCTTGTATACTCCTTAGTCATTTCCCACCTTTCATCCCTCTTTTCTTAACCTAAAACCCCTTTCGATAGTTTACAATACTAGGTCAACTAGGTTGACTTTGTACTCTTATGGGTGAAATTCATTTAGGGTCTAGGACGACCTAGCTTGTGACTTAGTTATTTTTTGTTAATAAAATTACTAGGTCGATTGGGTTGACCCTATCATCCAAAACTTTCAAAAGGGTTTAGGGTTAAATTCACCTCTATATACAAGATCATTTCACCATTATTTAGAGAAGAGAAGAAGAATTAAGATATATTGTACATCTACTTATCCACCATTATACTTGAAGAGTAAGCTTAGGGTTTCATACTTTATTTGGAGATATATGATGTATCCTAGAGTTGATTTATATTTGTCATCCTTACATACCACAACAACCTCTTGTGAAGCACCTTGTCCAAGGGAGATATTGAAGCTTGATGGGTTTGTCTTCAAAGGTAAGTTTTCCTAACTTTTTTCCTCTTTCACAATAGTAGATAGATATGCATTTTTACTTCTCTTTCATGAATTAGGATTTTATATTTATTGACATAAGTATATGTCTTCTATACATGTTTACTTTTAGTGTTTATTACCCCCACTTTGTACCACAAGCTTTGGTGAGCACTAGATTAGATTTATTTTCTTTACTTTTTATTAGTTTAGTGAATATGAAAACATAAGGATTAGATAGTTTTATTTATTGATTTTTATTGACTAAAGGATTTATAACCCTCCCTAGTATTATTGTTGTGATAATAGATCCTTTAACTAGGTATAGTGGATCCACATATCGGTCATGTTCTCGATTATCTAATGTATCTTTAATAAAAAAGTGTAAGTAAGATCTATCTTCTTTGAGTTAGGATTGATTTATATACTTGATGCATTTTTTATTGCATACATAATTTATATAATCTGATGATTGATCTAGAATATTGATCTTGCTTACTTTCTACCTATTTCTAATCTAGATCTACTTGTGCACAATAAATCCAACTAAGTATCATTTCTCTTTGGTATTGAAATTAATTGAACATATTTCAAATTTAGTAATTTATATATTTAGTATATATCAATATTATAATTTAAAATATTCATTTGTCTAAGTTTGCAATCAATTGTCTTACTATATATTAGTTTATCACCCTTGTGCTTGAACTACTTATATATTCTTAACTCTATTCTCCACATATTAAAAATTTAGGGTTAAATAGAAAGTAATCAATGAGGAATGATTAGAAGCATTAGATATCATGAGAAATGGAGATGTTTCACAAATACAGTTTGATGATATAATTATCTTACATAAAAATTACTCTAGGTCTATAATGAAGAAGACCTACAACAACAAATCATTTCTATCATCATCCTCTAAGACAATTAATGGGGTCTCGAGGATGGAATCAACAACCTCCTACAAGATATGAAGTAAGATATTATCAAGCATTTGGAAACATAACTTGATACAATATATACATGCAAAAAATAACTCATGTTGTATACTACCTAGATAGCCATAGAAATAAAGCATATTGTAGGTGTCATATTGCACATGTAAAGGTAGAGAGCATCTTGGAGTAGGACCCTAACATGATATAAATTCACACAATTGGAGGAGATGGAGATCAAGTATTTGACATGGCCTAATGGAAACCTTGGTCACAAATACCTCAAAATCTAAATATGTCATCAAACACTTCATTTCTTAATTCACAATTTTCATTTTCCCTTCCTCAAAATTGGTATGGACCTACCCATTGGAATAAAACACAACAAATGCCATCACAAAACCATACTTGGCCACAACTAAACTTCCAACCTTGATCCAATTGGGAAAAAAATCAACACCAACTATGGAAACCACAAAATCATAATTATCAGTGGTATCCACCCTCTAATCAATGGAAGTAGCCATGGATAGGATATTAACCATAGTTTAATAGGAATGTTGGGTAACAACAACCACCACAAATACAAAAACAAAAATAACCAATGTTTTTTCTAGGTAATCCTACTTAAAATTAGCCTATAAATCCTTAATTTATTGTTTGACATGTACCTAACCCCAAAACTAAGTGGTTCAATTGACATAAACTTACGACATGTTGTAATACTCAACTTATTCAATGGAGGTAGATAAAGTACAAATTCATTTGGGATGAATTCTCCCAAATTTCACCATACCCATAATAACATAAATTCTTATAGAAGTCCCTAACATTTTAACTAACCCATAACCATCTAATAAGGTTTTGACTCCTAAACCAAGCACATCTACTAGTCAAAAAGTAACTAACACCCCTCCTTTTCCCAAGAGACTAAACCTCTAAAAATAAAAAATAAATCTGATTTTGATTTTGTGGGACATTTGAAAAAGGTGTGTCAAGATCCCACTATTTCAATCTATAAAATATGTCCCCATTTACACCAAAGATGTCTAAGAACTATGTTTGAAAAATCCTATCCATAAAAAGAAGAACCCCATGACTTTCCAAGTTCCTAGATAATTTAAAAACATTATGCTAGGAAATATAGTCCCACATAAGTACTCTGACCCAAGTAGCCCAATAGTTAATGTCCATATTTATGGTACATTTGTTCAAAATACATTAATACAATTAGGGGAAACCATTAACATGTTGACCAAATAAGTTATGCATTGGCTTCATCTCAAAGGATTTTGAAAGCCCCCACCATTATAGAAATGGCATATAGATCAATGGTGAAAGTTGAAGGGGTTATAGAAAACTTGGTCATCATTGTAGACTTATGGTAGTACTTGATGGAATTTAAAGTATTGCATCCCAAAGCTAATTTGGGGGGATACTCACTTATATTAGGGAGACTCTAGGTGGATACAACTGATGCATTCTTCAGTTGTAATTTAGGAAACATGTTGATCTTAAATGCTAATACCATAAATAAACTAGTTTTTTACCCACTAGTTTATCCTTCATTTGAAGTAGAGCAACCTTTTTTCCTAAAACATGAAGACAATGAGAAACCTCCTTTTTATACCTTGCTCATTATTGAGTGTAAACCCTTAAACAAATAAGATGATGACATGGTCATTTTTAATATATTGAAAAATACTTATCAAATTAACCCATAATTAGACAACCATTTTCAATGTCTCCTTAGCAACATTTTTCCAATAGAAGGATCTTTGGATCCCACAAGAGACATTTAGACTTTTCATAAACTACTACCACACCATTTCAACCTTATCCCTCTATTTGGAAACATAGATTCATTGGTGTCATTATAAAAATAAGTATAAATTATACCCATATGACTTCTCCACATCAACAACAAGATGGACTTTCAACAAAAAACTCAGGTAGTAACCATGCTCCAAAAGTATAAAACTACTTTTACATTAAAATACCATGACATGAGAGGCATATACCCTGACATGTTCACCCACCATTAATACATTAAATAAGAATGAAAACCCATCTGATAACCACAAATATGATGAAGTCTACTATTAAGGACATAGTGAAAATAAAATTGTATAAATTCTTAGATGTAGGGTTTGTTTATCCTATCTTCAATAGTGAGTGGGTGTCACCCCTTATCATTTTGATAAATAAGAGTGGTATGTGGATTATAGGGAACTTATTTTAGCCAAAAGGAAGGATCATTTTCCTATTTATTTCATTAATTAATTACTTTACATGCTTATAGTGAATTACTTATCCTTTATCAATGGATTCAATAGATATAATCATATCAAAATGGTGCCTAAAGACCAAGATAAGACTGACTTACATGTCTTTGGGGTACTTATGCATATTTCATACTCCCATTTTTATTATGTAATGCTCCTACCACCTTTCAAAGGGTTGTCTTGAGCATTTTTTTGGTATGTCCCATGATTATGTAGAGACTTATATGGATGACTTCATGGTTTATGGGGATACATACAAAAAATCAACCAATAACCTAGAGAAAGTTTTTCAATGTTGTCAAGACAACTAGATATCCTTATGTCATCATAAATGTGACATGTTGATGATATAATGAGTTGTACTAGGACAACATATCTCTCTAATAGGGATAGAGGAAGACCCTACCAAAATAGAAGTCATCAAAAACTTACCATCCCCACATAAATAAAATGATGTTCAAAGTTTCTTAAGACATGTTAGATGTTACAAAAGATTTATTAAAGTCTTTAGTAAAATAGCAACACCTTATTTGTTTTATTATCTAAATATGTTGACTTTATATGAATTGATTCATGTTAGAGAACATTCCAAGACTTGAAAGATATAATAGTAATAACTCTAGTGTTTTAGTGCTTGGATCATAAATTACTATTCCACATCCATACATATGTTTCTAATATAACACTTAAAGCTATCTTGGGATTAAAAAAAGGATATTAGAACTATGTTATATACTTTATAAACAATAATATTCATTTATTTGAGCTAAATTACATGTTGACTTTAAAATAATTCCTTGTGATAGTGTATGCCATCAATAAATTCAAATGTTATATTATTAAATATTTTATTTTCATTTACACTAACCATAATCTAATTAGGTACTAACTAACAAACTATTAGTCATCAATTAAATAATTATATGGTTGTTGCTATTACCATAATTTGACATTAATATTATAGATATACCAAGTAAGGATGATGTAGTTGTAAATTTTCTATCAAGACTAAATTTGAAGAACATAGTCCATTGGTAGAGATGCATTTATTGATGAACATATTTTTTATTTGTCCATTAACGATCTTTGGTTTGTAGACATTTTTAATTATCTATCTATAGAATAAATTCCAAGACATTTCTTTCAAAGAGATAAATGCCAATTGGTGGAGAGAATCCTTTCATACTCATGGATCTTAGGGTACCTCTTCTACACTAGGCCTAACTTAATCATGTGTAGGTGTGTAAGGGAAGATAAATTATTTGACATCCTACAATCATGTCATGATGAACCCTTAAAGAGATATTTTACATCCAAGAGGACTACCTCTAATATCCGTACTAAAAACTAATTTTAGCCCTCCTTACATATGGATGTTGTAGTATATACATTATAGTGCAATAGATATTAATGTATGGAGAATCCCACATGTTTTGATTAAATTTCTCTCCAACCATAATTAGTCTTAAAACCTTTTGAAAAATGGGTAAATGACTTTATTAGCCTAATATATTTTACATCTAACAATAAAGAGTACATATTGGTATGTAAATATTACCTCACTAAATGGGTAAAAGTAAGAGCCTTAACACATTCAAGGATGATAAAGTTGCATAATTCCTATATGAATATATATTCATAAGGTACAAAGTTCTGAGGGAAATAGTTACAGATCAAAGAATGTAGTTCACATTTACCTTGATTACAACTCTTCTCAAGAATATTAAATCAATCATAAAAAGTATACTCTGTACTATCCATAGTCTAATGAGAAAGTGAAGTTCAAAAATAGGGAATTATATAACATTCTTACAAAAATAGTAGATGTGTACCAATGGGATTGGGAAACACACCTTATATAGGTTGTATGGGCATACATAACTACATGTAAAATTATAACATAATTTACACCATATGAGCTAGTTTATTGTAAGAAAGTTGTTCTCCCCATTGAGTTTGAACTTAAAACTCCAAATACTCCCTTGGATTTGTCTTAAGCATAGGAGAGGATAATACAACTTAAATCCTTAGATGAACTCCAAAGGAAGAATTGTAGTATATAAAAATGGTTCAATAATATTGAATCAAGTGGCATGATCTATTCATCAAGACACAATAATTTCAACAAGGAGATTGGGCCCTACTCTATAAATCTAAGTACAAGGACCACAAAGGAAAGTTGTAAACTATATGGTTTGTTCCTTATGAGATAAATAAAGAATTCCCAAATGGATTATTCAAGGTAAAAACATTTAATTTTGTAATATTTTCTCTATTATTCAATGTTCAATACCTCAAGTTGTATAGGAAACCACTTTTTAAATAGGACTTTATAAGTAAAATTATGGAGGAAGAGAGACCTTGCATGGATATGGAGTTATCCATAACATTGGATCATCATGATGCCTCAAAATATGATCCCTCAAAGGATCTTCTTTAAATATCATATGATAATTATATCTCATTTTTTAATCCTTTGGATAAAGGGTAAGTATCATTTCATACCCTTGCCTAGAAAACTAGCTGGTTAGCTAGCCAATGGCTAAATTAAATTTTAATTGAAAAATTAGTCTTTTGATCAGTAAAAATTGAAATATTTATAAAATAAAATTTCAAAAATGAAAATAATAAGGTTTTTTTTATATTATTGGTTAGAAAACCAATTTATTTCTTGACCAAGGCATGAATAAAGAGTCTCGATTATAAATCTAGCCTATTGGCTAATCAAGGGCATAATATAAAAGGAAAAAAAATGATGTTCTTTCCTTTGGTCAATAATTCATATCCCTCTATAGGCTTTTTATAGTTATTTTAGTTTTCTTTAAGTAGGTAAATGTTACATCCTAATTACTATTGGTTATTTGTAAGCATTTATAGATTGCATCCTAGTTACTACATGTTTTCTAGAAGTAATTACAAGTTACATACTAGTTGCTACAAATTGTCTACCAGCACTTATGGGTTGTATCCTACCTACTACAAGATGTTTTCAGGTAGCTATAGGATGAAGTAGTTGATATGGGTTATATAACACTTATTATAAGAAAGGTATCAATTGTAACAAGTTGCTAACATATGTTAAAGGATATGTAGTAGATGTTACAAGATGAAGGTAGATGCTACATGATGCATGAATATAGTTACTACATGTTAGGGATGGATGTTGTAAACAACACTTAGTTACTACAAGTTATTCAAAAAGTGTCACAATTTTCTCAAAAATTGCTACAAGTTTCACTTATAACAACCTATAGACCCTTAATAATCACTCCTTATAATAACATACATATACCTGACTTACCAACCTTATCAGTAATTAAACTATAAGCACTAAAGAAAGATTAGCATAAGTAACTTGGTCCCTATTAGATTACTAAAGGACATATACTTATGACTCTTAGAAGGTCAAGTATAAGTAACACCACTCTTAAAAATCATCACCAATATTAGTGTTGCTTCCCAAGAAATGAACCTTAACTAACTCTTATTTCCTCTTTCTCATGCATACTCTCTAGTTACCTAATATAGGAAGTTATAATGCTTGATACAAGAAGATAATAATTGGTTGCTATATGAAGTTGGAATATAATTGAATATTCCCACTATAATTATAACTAAATCACTAAATTAAATCAACTATAGATTCTTGATCTTATATAAGATTATTTCAACAAATAAAGTCTTATTCAATTTTGGCATCATCCTCCATGACTACTCAACAAGTTACAAACACTAATACATATACCAGCTAAGAACAATCAAAGTAGACCATAAAATTTTGATTCATTAGTGAACCAATATGTAATAGGTAATGATATCATTCTTTTTCTAGAATAATCATGTTTTTCATATTAAAAATTTAAAGCTATGTAATCATGTTGCATTGAGTAATATTTCATAAATTATAAGTTTTACTCATGGAAAAACATCATTTTTTACATTATGTAAAATAAATATAATTAATCCACTACATATCCAATCATTCCATGTTTTTCTCCACATGTACTGATCATTATAACAAGGCACTCAAGGATGAGTGATTTGATGGTTGGGGGAGAGAAATGACTAGTCACGATGGCATGTATAGAATAAGTAGAGAGAAGAATGCAATGATGGTTAGATAAGTACTAAAGACAATCACATCAACAAACATAGAAATCATAATAAGTATTTCTAAAATATGCAACTTTTAATTTTTTTTGCTAGTTGTATATTGTTTCTTTCTAAAGGAAGCAACATTGAAAAAACATGGATGAAGATATACTTCAGAGAGAGCCAATAAACCTCACACCATTGAAAAGGAGATAGGATGCAACCAACATCTTCAAAAATGTAGGTGTTTACCCCATTTTGAAATAATGATTAATTTGAAAAGAGTATCCTAAACAAGCAAGGAGTGAGATATTTTAAAAAGTAGACTAGTTAAATGAATTTATATTCTATTGATATTGTGATGAGATATACTAAATCTAAACATATACCAAATATAAAAAATATAATGTTAAATATTTTGATAACATAAATATGAAGGATAAATTATACTTAGTTTATACAATGATGTGTAGGCATATCTAAATAATGTAGGAACAAAATTATATTATCTAAATGTCTGGATCTCATCATCAAATTCTATATATTTCTTTTCTCTCAGTCTGGACACTTGCATTGCCTTGGGGACACTATCATCAATTCTAGTGTCTTGATTATGACACTAGTGTCATGTATGTAATATTTAATATTTTTTAAAACTTCCACCTACACTTTTTAGGGTAGACTAACACATTTCAAAATCTCTATTCAAATTGTGTGTATAGGTTTTCAATATCAGTGTGTAGATAAAAACCCTAGAACCTTGATTAGGACATGTGATTTTTAAAAATAAGGCTTAGTGGGCTCACATGGAGAATTAAACCTAACTAGAACAAAATTATCTAGGATTTATCAAGCACCAACTTAAAATAATGCACCAACCCCCTATATGACTTGGTACCAACTTAGCCACTTAATTTAGTGAAGCACCAACTCCACATGGAGCACCAACCCCAAATAGCTAAGCACCAACCTATCTAGTATTTATCAAGAACCAAATTGATAGGAGGAATTAACCCCATATATGACTCACAACTAAATCATCCACCTAATTTATTTAATCACCAGATCTACATGGAGCACCAACCCCAACTAGCTAAGCACCAACCCAACTAGGCTTTAGCAAGCACTAACTTTCAAGGATGCATCAACACCCTATATGACTTAGCATAAACTTATCCACATGAAACACTTTATCACCTTAAGAATACATTTTTTCTCATTAAATATTTTATTATCTTATTCATCATCTCTTTGCACACTTTTATCCCTCTCAAAACTGGCCTCTAGCCTTTTTCACTCAACTAGCCCTCTTCTTGACTTGATAAGGTCATATGACCCTGATCCACATATGTATAACCTATATAAAAGCTTCATAATTGATATTATATACACTTATTATGGTATATAAGACCTTATTATACTTACCAAGTGTTATATTATTCATTTACTCTCTTCATAGTCACCACATATGTTCTAAACAGGCCTAAAATTGCCTAGTGTTTATACAAGTCACTTGATAATATCCTTCTTAGTTGGCCAACCATTATTATCTTATTAGATCATACATGTAATTTATTTTAATACATATCATATATATGTATCAAATTTTATATGAGTCCCTCTAGGTCTGATCTATTTCAATTAGGCCTTATCTCTCCTTTAGGTCTCATGAAGACCTAATTCCATTAGACCTACTTAGCACACATTACCATTTGATATTATTGGATCATATTTAAACACATTAAATGGTATTAAAACATAATAATACACTCTAATATACCATTTATAATATTATCTATGCTTCATAACACTTTTTATCTCAAACCACTACTTGGAGCACATCATTAGTATTGTTCATATAAGGCCATTGCATACCTAAAAAGTCTATCTTAAATAAATGAAGCATAAACACAAATTTTATAAACAATAATGGAAAAAAATAATATATTAAAAAACCTCATTAATTTAATTTCATCACAAAATTCATAATATGCTTCAAACCAGGTTATACAATCTCAAACTCTTCTCTATAAGAAGCTCACTCAAAACTGCCAACTAGTCTCAAAACACAATAATGGAAACATGAAATTATGATATATGATAGAACATAATAAAGGAATTATTATGAAAAAAATTATATTATAAAATCCTTAGATCATTTTTTTTAAATATCATAATCATTAATGGAAACTTTTGGTCTTTGTAGACCATTTTGTTGACCTTCTCTCTCACAGTCCTTACTCAGCTAGACAAGCCATTTTGGATTAAATGTTTCAACATATTACACTAAATTATAATATTATTAAAATAATGGATATATAATTAAATTTATAATAATATCATTATGTTCATTACATATATTAACTCATAGCATAGAGTCTCAAACCCATCACTGCAACCTGTTTACTCAAAACTACCAGTTTGCCTTGAAAACCAGTCATGGTGATTTTTAATTTCAACCCCTATGTAGACACATTAAAAATATCATATTTAATGTGTATGGTCCTATATTATCATTATATAATTATTATTTATGTGGATAACATGGTCATATGGCATTATTGGTCTTGCAAACCAATCTCACAACCTTGCACCTTCATTGTCTCATCTTCGCTAGACATGTCAACTTATGAACAACATTATAATAATTAACACTAACCTAAAAATATATATATATCCAAAATTAAAATTTTTTATAATTCTTAAAAAACATATCCATGAACTTATATTCATCACTAGTCCATGATAACACATCCTTGATCAACTTCTCACTTTTACCTAGTTTTCTCACTATCTACACAACTAGGTTTATTAGCAACTGGTCAACTTGTATGACTATTTTAGTCACCTAAGTTCTATTACATACTCAAAAAACACCATTTACAACTAATAATAGTCTTAATATTCAAACTTCATTTATTTATCAACTTTGACTTGGTTAACTCTACCTACTACAATAAATATTTGAGAATAAAGGCCTTTCTTGTAGGGTCTATTCACTCTCCTGATAAATTAATAAAACTTGGAGATTATTGAGAGAGTTTAATTAATTATCCAATAGCTTAAATATCCAAATTAATCCATTATAATCACTTTATAACAATTTCTTTCACATTGGGTCACTATTAGGGTTCTTTGAGGGTTTAAACCATCTTACAATCTTAATGATCATTCATAAATATTATCCCATTATTCCATAAATAAATGATTGTAAATTTGAGATGGTACCATTCCCCATACACCATGAACATATTAGGTCCTCATGCAGATGCTGTACATCCCAACAAATACTTTAAAAACCTTCTCAAGTAGATAACTCTTCATCCTATGCATTTGAGAGACCTTAAGAAAATATTTCTTTATTTAACCTTCAATTTTTAACCTAAAAATTCATTAATATGATTAAAATAACTTGAATTTTTTTTTTTAATTCTCTCATACTCACACTTGCCTTGGAAACTGATCCTAATACCCCATCTGGCCATCATCTCTCTTTACTCTCTAAGCCTTTAACCTATAATCATAATAGGTCTTGAAGATAACATTATAATCACTATCCAAACTCTCAAAACCTAATTTAAAAACTCAAAAAACCTCTCTCATACTCAAACACTATCAATAATTATTCATATTTCTTATCAACAACTCATGTTACTTCATTAGGCCAAGCAGGGTCTAAAGGTGGTCTAGTTACATATTAGGTTTGTAGGTCTTACCCATGTATGTTTACCCTAAGACTCACTTGAGTGCTCCAAAGCCTTAAAGCATTCTCAAAAAACCTCATACATCCTCTTATGCCTTTGTGCATTCATCTCACTAGGCCACCAAGCTCATACCTTCTAACAAGGTTTCTTCATACAGTGATCAATGTCATGACTAGACTTCTCAAGCACTTGAAGCTTGAAAACTGACCTTGAAACACTCATTGATGATTATACACCTTGTTCACATGCCTTTCATGCTCTTTATAAAATATCATACCTTTACATATAATTCTTCATTCTCATCATGCACATGTTCATGATATGACTATGCTTCTCAAGACACCTTGTAATCAAATACTAGTACTTCAAAACATGTTTACCTTGACCTAAAACTTGACATCAACCTCAGAATAATCATCAGGTTGCCTTAAAATTATCTCTCAATAGAAATACATTATTGGATCATTTTAGACTATTACTATGAATAATAATGTCTAAAAGAATATATCTAAAGAGAGAAAATCTATATATATATATATATTAATATATATATATATATATATATCTAAAGAGAGAAAATCTATACATACATACATACATATATATATATATATATATATATATATGTATGTATGTATATATGTATATATCTTTAGAGTTACTATGTTAATCTGTAGATTATAATTGGGCATCTTCAAAGCATGGATAAGCATCTCTAGAGCATAGTTGGATAGGTCTTTGAAGCTTCATTATAATGTCTTCAGAGCTGCCTAGTAGATCTTCATAGTTTGACTAAGTATCTTCATAGCTCACTATGGTCTATGTCAAGTCTTCATATTAGCCATACAAGATCATACCCCACACACCATGAATCTTCACTAGATGCATTTAGACATAAATTATAACATGATTTGACATTAATGATATTATATTGACATCAATGACAACATTATGCATATAATTTAGACTATAAGATAAACATTTAGGCATAGTGAAATGGTCGATGTGAGACTTTTAGCCACAAGTCAAGTCAATAAATTAAGGGTAGATCCATAAATGATATTTTCCATGTGTATAAGGTTAGTTTAACATATAAATCAAGATTTGAGTATCTACATTTACTCCCCATTTAATCTAGTAATGCATAAGGATGAAATTACTAGGTTAAAGGAAAGAAACATGTATCATGGTGTGTAAAACACACCTTGATTTGACGTGAACCCTATTTGAATTTTTTTTGCATATGCCTACAACTAATAGCATGTTATAGGTTTCATTAGTGAATATAATAAAAAAATGAATAAATAAAATTTATTGAAAGAAAAGAGAGTAAATGAAAGTACACCTATGTGTCAATGCAACCATGTTGCCCCTTGATAGTTTGCTTTGTAATGATGCTTCCTAGATGAAGCATTGGAAAGAGGTTCAAAAATAAATCTTGGAGATTTGAATAGGGTAATTGGAGGGTGATCATACCCTTAATCTGGTAGTAGGGTGAGTTGTGCCAAGTCCATTGAGAGTATTGAATCTCAATCGCACAACAAAAGTATAAACATAATCTATCCAATCTCACCTTAGCCAAATGGTGTAACCATATCAACTCACCATAAATATAAGTAATGCCAATTCCATTGAGAGTGTTGAATATCTATCACACTAATCAAAGTATCTAGTTACTATAGTAGATAAAATCTCAAATAGTGCATCTTGGTAAGGTTGGTGCATGAATAGTGTATATGTGTTTGTATGGCTATGCACCTCAAATGTGTCTCAAGATAAATTATCAATAAAAATGTAACCTCTGCTCTATAAATTATGTATAATGTGTCGCATAACCAAAAAAAATTATCCCAAATCTTTCTAAATGTATAATATTATGTCCCAAGTGTATATCTAAATCATGTAATTTATATCAAATTTTACAAATTCTTTAAACTATATGTATGTGGAGTCATGTATCTATGAAATGCCCCCACTAATATGGCCCCATTTTAATGTTTGTGGAATTAATATTTATAGTCACATTATCTCAAAAGGATAAGACAACTATGTTGTATTTGTGTTGATTATATAGTAAAGAACCTATAGTAGTATCATGTTAAAGTAGGTGTATCAAAGAAGTTCATAGTATAAATACATAACAATCCCTAAAATGCATGATATGGATCATGGAAACATATAAAAGTAAAAAACATAGAACAAAATCAATCATATATATATAATATTACTAAATGTCACTCAAAAAGTAATCTAAGGATATCGCAAACAAGGGGAATGTTAAAATGTCACACACTTGAGGGGAAGATGTGTTCAAATTTCCGTACACTAAAGAAAACAACACTAAAGTTATTTGTGGCCAATAAAAAAAGGAACATGTTCAAATGTTTCACAATCAATAAAATGAAGCAAAAAATAAGTACACTCAAGTAAACCTTATGAAGAGATGAAGTAAGTGAAACATAATCAACTAGCATAAGCATATCGTACTAGTCCCTGCATAGATATGTTAGCAAAATATCCTATAGAATAACATATCAAGTATAATATATATCATAGTAGCATGAGTATACACGTGTAAATTTTAATATATAAGCTCAATATGACAATGGATAATGATCATAAAATAACAAAACATGTATCAATTGTGATAAAAAAACAAAGATACCCCAATGTAGTGTGTCATATGGGAAGAGGAAAGGTGCAACATTTGCATGCTCATGTATCATGGATCTAATTTATGTTTGTATCACACTCAACTACTCATGAAACATATGTTTGTATATAAATTATTTTCTATCTAGTAACATAAATTAAAAAGCATATGTAAAAGCTAGTAAATATGGTAAATGCTAAATGTTTTTTTGTTTTATTTGAATGTTTTTGTATTTTCTCAAATATTTGATTTTTTTGAATTTTTTAATTTTTTTGTTTTATGTATTTTACAAAGAGAGTTATATCCAATTATTTCATATAATTGATGGTCATAGGGTACTCTATACTCTTAATATTATACAATAAATTGGTTATTTTACCAAGGATCATGTATATGTGTCAAATCTAGATTTATAAAATATATAATACTCTAATACATAGTAATCTATGGTCTTGAAGTAGTATTAGAAGTTTTAGTGGTTCATAAAACCCTATAGATACTAAAATTTAATTTATATATCATTTCAATCTTGTATACTTGACAAATACCTATCAAGGATCTGCCCTTTAGTTCTAGACCTTCCTATTGTCAAAAGAATTACATTCACCATATAAATGTTCCTAATTTATTATCTTATGGTCATACCATATCATTTATGATGACCCAAATTCCTTGAATTGAACCAAAGACCTAAAACCTAATATATATACTTTACTATCAATTTTAAATCCTCAACAACTTCTTAGCTTGTTGGACACTTATGTCCCACAAAAAGGCACTTACGTTGACACAAGTGTAAAAATTCTTATCAAGTGTCCAATTCTCAAAAGTCATCCAAATTTAAAATATTTCAAAATATATGGGTCAGTATATTTATCTTATTATACCATACCATGAGATATTTCCAAAAGGTGTGGTATAAATACAAATCTAAGCCTACTCATTATTCATCTAGGAAATACCAAGCCAACAAATTTTCAAGCTCACTCAATTGATTACATAACTAAGTTCTACTACCCTATTCTTCCATGTTTATATATTAGTCATAGAGTCAGTGATTAAAGGTCTAAAACACTTAAATAATATCCCATGAGTATTTTGTGTCAAGTTACAAGCTAGATAATTCCATTACCTTGTTTATAGCATATTGCACCCTTATGCACACATAAGCTAACACCTAGGGAATAACTACATATGTATGAGGCCCTTCTTGGATTATTGTATCTATAGATAATGATCATTAATAGATGGGTCCTTGAGTTCAGCTCAACACCATGAACCCACTAACCCATTTTTAGCAAAGTGCAAATACATAATATGAAGAGCTAAGGTTTGATCCATAATTAGTCATCAACAACCTATGTGTATGAACAAAATATATCAGTAGAATAGAAATAGAAAACACAAAAATCTCTTGGTGGTCACTCTTTAATCTAGTGAATATTTTGTACTAGATGGTTCTATTGATATCAGGACACTTGTGTTGACATAAGTGTCCAAAGGTTGATGCAAGTATTCAAGCCTCTAAAAATAATATTTATAAAATCTGATGATTGGATCATAATCTTGCTCCTCCATATTTCCACTTTTACATATCTTATAAATACCTACACATTTGTATATAAGCTAAGTATTATCTCTTCCTAGTGTTTATCTAATTAAATTATTGTTTTGGATATACTTTTTATACTTAGGATAACTCAACATTTCAATTTAGAATATTCATTTATTTGAGTTTTCAATTAATTGGGCTGCTCTAGAATATTTTATTCATCCTTGTGTATAGTCTAATATACCATTTAACCCTTATTCTAAACCAAATTAAATATGGTTAAACATTTATTAAAATATTCATTTATATGAGTCCCTTTAATTGGCCTACTTTAGAATAGTTTATTCATCCTTGTGTATAGGATATTCTAGCACCTGAGATATCTTTTCACCCTTTGCCAATTGGTGTTTTTTCACCCAAGTTAACATTTTATTATGATAATGGTGATCCTAATTATCATCTCTAATCTTTATATGCAGCATGTCTTGACTATGCTGCAAATGATAAACTTTTAACCAAATTATTTCCAATGAAATTAAAGGACTATGCCTTTAAAAAAACTTATGACTTACCAATTCAATCATTAGAGTCATTCAAACCTCTAATAGATTAATTTTTAACACATTTATCTATGAGCATCACTAAAAACATGTCATATGTTTAAATTGATAAGATCAAACAAGGAACCAATGAACCTATTAATGAATATGTTTTGAGGTAAAAAACAATGTCGACCAAAATGAAAAATCTAATGATAGATAAAGAGCTCCAAGTGTTGATGAAATTTTTGATTATGTATCACCTTAGTATTATACACTTGGAAAATACAAACCTTGGTTGTTCTTATTAGTTCTAGACATGCCTTGATTCCACAAGCCTTGCATCTACTCTATCTTGTGCCCCTTAGCCTATCTATTAGTTTGATCATCCTTATATTGATGATACAAACATCTTATCTTTCCTAGAATGATTAAAATTTACTAATCTTACACCTTTGCAAGTTATGATCATTTACCTATATTACTACTCCTTAGACACTAATGTTTAGGATAGACACTAATGTTAACACTACTATCCTACCCCAATGCAATTGTCTATCACCCTAAAGTCATCTAATTTTGAAATAAAATGTATACCAATGGTCAGCCTAAGTGATTTAATGTGAGTTATCTCCTGATAATATTGGTATAAATACAAAATAAACCCTCATTCATTCCTCACCTAGCAATCAGACTGAAAGAGAATTTAAGAAGCACTCACGTTGTCAATAACTTTCCTATTCTACCCTATTTTGATATAATTCAAAGGAAAAATCTGTATATAGGTATTAAGTACTAAAAATTATATCATAAGGTCTCATTTTCCAAGTTACAAGCTAGGTCACTATTATATTTACTTTACACATGCTACATGATTCACACACAATCTAACATGTAGGGGAGAGATACATGAGTCTGAGGCCCTCTTCTAAATTATTGGCTATGTAGGCAATGTCCTTTGATATTAGGATTATTACAAGTTAGATTAACACCATGTTCTCACTAACCTATTTTTTCCAAGGTCACATTGAAGATAGAAAGATAGGGGTTTGCTATTTCACCAAGAGTGATAGTCCATGACCCATATCTAAATGCACTAGAGAAAAGGTAAATCCAAACCTATAAGCATCCAAGTGGTCACATCCTATTTTAATTGATATTTTTTTATAGGATACTAGTGTTAAACTTAGGTGGTAGAAACAACACAACCATCTAGGCTAACACAACTATCTAGAGAGCTAGAGACACCAAATATAGAATCTAACAACTATTTCAGAACTATCTTCTTGCCTACTTTTAGCCTATTTTAGATCCATATATGTATTAACATTAGATCTAGCTAAGTACCTTATTTCATTTAATTTCTATATCTATCATAGTTTTACTTCCATTTATAACTTATCTCAGTTTAATAAAATCATCATATGGTATATCTGAGTTTAGAATGTAATTATTGAATATCTAATATCCACCCTTATGCCCTACCATTTCTATATCCTTAACCCTATCTACCCAAGTAAGGTCCACATCTAAATTGGGGTTAAGCATTTGATGAACCCAATCCATGTGAATGCAAAATTTTCTAATTCCTAGGGTTTTAAACTAGTTGGGGTTTCAGATTGTTGTACTTTTTAATTTTTTTTGGTACTATTTTATATACAACCTAGGCATGGCCCTAGATTTGGGGTATTTCTATTGAAAATATTGAGTTTCCACTCAACCTATCCAATATGTCTCAAAAAAATAAGGTATCTCATACCTTGGATCATGATGATACCCATGTTGATAATGAAAAAATATTGATAAGGTTATCATAAAAAAATATTTTGATAATGAAAATCTAGAAACAAATGAAAATGATAAAGTATACCATGATCAAGTACATGTAATTACAATGTTTCATGAGTGTATTTATCAAAACCCTAAAGATCTTGATTAAATCTTAGAAATAATAATTGAAGCCAAAAATTCAAAAACTTCAGTGGATACATCCCTCCCCTTGAACACATTATAACTCAACATATCTAATGGGGGCATAGATTATGTGTTTCAACCTTTGTTCCCTAAAAATACACTTGATACATCTATTATGAACTTACCCATTATTTCAATGCAAATACTAGTTGTAATGCCTATTAATACTAAAAACATGTTGTCGTCCCCTTAGGTGACTACTCAATTGGCTAATCTAAATCCCAATGGGTCTATAGTTCAAACACTCATTCAATTCCTAAAGACTTTGGAGGACAATGTTACAAACATTGAACAAAATTCTTCAAAGCTTTCACATGCCATAGATTCACAAGATGTGTTGCATAACCCTCTTTCACTTAAAATCTATTTACACCCCTTGCCAACTAGATTTGTTACATCTAAGTTCACATTTTACAATGGCAAGGGTGATCCTGAACATCATCTTCAAACTTTCTATGTGGCATTCCTTTATTATGCTTCCAATGATAAACTTTTAACAAAATTATTTCCAAATGGCCTCAAGGACTATGCTTTGAGGTGGTTTTATGACTTACCTCTCCAATATTTGAAAGCATTGAAACCTCTTGTAAATAAATTTTTGGCACACTTTTATATTAACATTACCAAAAAGGTTTAGTATGCTTAAAATACAAAGATCAAACAAAGAACTAATGAACCTATAAATGAATATGTCTTTAAATATAAGACAATGCTAGCCAAAATTACCAATCCTATGGCAGACAAAGAGTTGAAAGACATATTTAAGAAAAGTTTATTTGCTCCTTTAATGAGTCCATTATTTTTAAGAAGTTTCAATCTTTGGATGACTTATGCCATGATGTAATGGACCATGAAATGAATAGTATTTAATTAAATAAGCTTAATTATGTATAAAAAACACCTGTCCCATCTACATATAATAAAAAATTTACAATCAAACCAATTTATAAGGTAAAACCTCCTAAGCCTAAAAATGAAACAACCACCATGGTTAACATAATTGCACAACAACCTAATATACTTTTCCTATCTAATGCCTCAAGGAGATAGTTTTCACATTTACCAAAGCCTCTTACTTCATTACTCCTACACTTTCTAGAGTGTCATCTTATATCTATCCCAACTCCTATAGAGGTTGATATAAATAGACCTCTACCAAAAGGATATGATGCAGATGTTTATTATGACTATCACCAAAGCTCTGTGAATTCTATGAATATATGTTTTACCTTAAATCATAATATCTAGGGCCTCATTAATGACCAAAATACTTCATTTGATGATCCTCCAAAGAAATAAAGTTCACAACTCAGTGATAACCATAATTAGAAGATATTTAACAATCATTTACAAGACCATTCTAAGAAGGAACCAAAAGTCTAAATGGCATATCACATACATCATCCTCCATCATATTATAGACACCAACTAGATGGGGTTATTGGTACTTACATGCATCATATAACTTTGATGGTTCAAAAACCTACCATTTCCTTTGATGATATTTAAATTAAAGATGATGATTGATCTTCATTCTTTATTAATTCAAGAACACCTTGATAAACACCCCATATGTAGTGTTATGATTGATAATGGTGTAAGTAAAAATGTTTTTACCATGACATTACTTATGCATTTGGGTTATACTCATTATTATTTACACCCCTCCACTAGATTAGTCAAAGCATATGATGGGACCTTCAAGAAGGTTTGAGATTGATCTACCTTTACAGGTCACTCCCACACATGAAGTTACTAATTTCTTAGTTATACCTTTTAGGAGTGTATTTAATATTTTGTTGGAATAACCTTGGATACATATTTTTCAAGCATTACCTTCTAAAGTATATGAGAATATTAATTACATTCATTTCAATTAGGTAATTTTAGTTTTTGATGTTCTATAAGAGCAACCTCTTAAAAAGGAGAAATTCATACCCATGCAATTAATTATTAAGCATGTTAAGGCTAATCCACTAAAAAAGGGTAAGAAATAAACAATCCCCTTTAATAGGTGGCTAGTAATTGAGATAAAACCCTTACATCAATGATAGATAGTGGGTTCCACATAATCTTCATCTTTTCTTCACCATATTCAGATATCTAGAGCATCTAAACATGTTCCTACTATTGTTATTCCGAAAAAAACATAGAGTACATAGATATGGATTTCAAGAACCCCTATTGCTTTTATTGGTACTTCATGACCTCATAATCTTATTATACATATGTTGAGCATCATAAATACTATAGTGCTAGATATTTCACCTATACGTGTTACTTGTTAGTACCACCATTTTTTTTCACAAGGTTCTGAGTCAAGAGATACTTATTATCATCTTTTATATGACATCATAGGATGATTTTTTCCTCATCATCAAAAATTTAAAAAATACCCAAAAGCTTAAAGCATTCAAAAATCCAAATACATTTCCATCACCTACATTTTCTATTGGCTCCTTGGCATCTATGCGTTGCTTTCATGTTGAGTGCTAACATATCATTTACTCCCACATATACATATATAGGAATACATAGATACATGATTATATACACTTATGGGTTTGGTAATTCCCTCTACCCACATTGCTAAGACATTAGGGGCATTCATATTTTATGATCTTGATACACAAATTATATGATTCAATGATCACTTTACACCATCATGTTTGATCTTACATATGTACTTACACATGCCTTATCCATGATTATATATCATACATGGCACTTGATATGTTATACACTTGATGTTTTATGCTAACACATTTGATTTATTGGCTACTATGACATGTTTATGTTGGTTACTTCTGTTTATCCTTTATACACTTCCTTGAGTGTTTTGCCCTATTATTATCTTGTTTGTTCGAGCATTTGAATATGTTGCATTGTATGTGGCCCATGTGTATATCTTTACCTTCTTGGACATTTGAATATGTCATTACTTGTATGTACATTTGAATATGTCATTCCTTGATTTTTGGACATTTGACTAAATCATGTCCTTTTGATTTTTTGATATCTGAACATGCCTCTTGTTTGTAATCTCCTTAGACCATTGTGTGTTGACTTGATTTTGAGTGATCTTGGGTGTGTGCTTGTTAAGCTTGTACTATTATTGATTTAAACTTTTAGTATTTTTGGCTATGCAAATCCTAAGTTAGATTAAAAGACTGAGATGTCTAAATAAATTAAATAATATACAATAATTAACCACTAATTTTTTATAGATTTTGACTTATTTTGAATTTCTAAAAATAGTAATAATTATGTGAAAATAGAGACTCATCTATAAAATGATTTTCATGGAAGATATGGGTTTTGAATAGGTATGAGTGTCATCAATAGGGTCCCTTGGTCTAATTATTTATTGGATAGTAGTTCCCCACCTTTATAGTAGCACCCCACCAGGATAGTAGCACCATACTACTCCATTGTCTTAAAAATGGTGTTAATGTCCCCTTTTCAAGACTATTCCTTTTTTATAGGAGTACATGCACCTATGTTTCTTATTTTTGTTCCTATACACATGAAATATATAAATCTATATTGTGCCTAGAATACCTAATTTAGTGTGCAAACCCTAATCCTCCTTATAAGTATGGGATGATCTAAAAATGTGTGTTCGTTAGTAGGATAAAATGGGCATCCTCAACACCCCACTATGAAGAGATTTTCCCTAGATACCAATACTCCAAGGATGGATCAAGCCCAATGTAGTTAGCCCACTTCATACTTGGTGTAAGTGTAAGTGAATGCTAGAATGAGAGTGATTTTGGATGCCTTGAGTGTGCTTGAGATTGAAAATATTTTAAATTTGGACTTAGGGATATTGTAGATGGTAATATGAAGAATTAGGGTATAATAGGGATCAATTACCTTGATTTTTCTCAAATTATTTCTTATTTGAATAGGTTTTTTGCAACTATTTTCCATCTAGTCTATAGAGGTCAAATAGTCTTATATTTATAGATATTTGTAGCTTGTGTGGATAATAAAATGTACTTAGGATAACCTTAGTATGGGTACACATTTGAAAATATATATGTTTAGGAGAGTTAGGGCAAGGGACACTATCACCAAGTTGGGGACACTAGTTCCATGTGCTTCTAGTGTCCTTAACGTGGCACTAGTGTCCAACTAATAGGTTGTTGTGCACAATGGGTTAGGATCTAGGAATGTTATTATGGGACTATGTTTGAGCTGATAAAAGATGTTTATGGTTTGAACAATGGTATAAAAAGTGTGATAAAGGCTCTAGGACAGGTCTAACAATAATTTAGGAATATTTTATCTCAAGCAATACTCTTAGCATCTAAATAACACTTTTAGATTATTATATTTCCCTCCCCCTTTATGCTATAAATGTAGCAAAGTGAAATAACGAGTATAAAGGAAAAATAAGCATACCTGGACTTACCTAGGAAGTGAATCCCATGTACCTAAGTTTGATTATGTGAAGTTGGGTCTACATATGTGAAACATGAACCAAAGTAATGACATAAAATGAAACATGCAAAAATAAGTCCTTAATTAAGAGATTATCAAAAATAAAAGACTATGCTAAATAAAGTAACTGGGTAAAGTTGAGTAAAGAGATAGGATAGAGGAAAGGAATGAATACACCTCATTGGGTATGTAAACCAATGCATGAACCTAGTGACAAATTATGTGTGGGAGTGTACATAGTGATCAAATCATTTAATAGATTGAACTGAGCTAATAGCTTACTTAATCATCATATATGGTTGGCTCAAGAACTCAATCTGGTTTTGACTCCATCATTATACACCCCTACTCGATGGATCATAATATATGAATAGCTTGGATAAGACTATAAGTGTGCTTAACCCTCTCATGTGGGTGGCTCAAGAATGCAAGTGGACTATGACTCCATCATTTCCCACCCATGTGATGTAGATGCATCTAAAACTCAACTACACAAACTATTGAAAGTATCTAACTGGGTATATCTTACTATGTATGTCAGTTCTATAGCCACTCAGGTGTATTAGGTGGCTCTAGGCCACTCAAAAATTTTAACCATTGTAGATGGAGTAAGGCATGAAACTTATGAAAACCTAAAATATGATATCAATTTTATACAACGTAGAGAATGACATGGATTTTTCTATTCCATTTTATCAACCTATGTTTAATTGAGCATATGTAAATTATGTGTCATGCACATGCCCCCAATCTAATATTTGAGTTTATTGATACTAAATTGAGTATGTAATAATTATATCTATGTACCTAAACTAAATTTGGCATGATCATGTTCCACATGATACCCCTAATCTAACCAATTGGTATGAACCTAAGCTAAAATGAGTGTATTTAAACAAAATCTAAACATAACTATCAAACTTGTGATTATATCTATGCAGATTTGTATTGTACCTAGTGTACTATACTAGCTAATCTAGAGTGTCTTGAAGTTGGGGCTACTGAAAAGTAGCACCATTTAGTGGATAGTAGTTCCCTATGGTGATAGTGTCCCAATCTAGGTGTTAATGTCTGTCTAGTCTAAAATTTGGGTAATCTAAATTACTTTATGAGTCCCTATTTTTTCTTATGTCTAACCTATGTTTGATTTTTGAAACTAAGCCTATGTGCTAAAAATGATTTATGAATAGTAATATAAAAGCCTGATCTTTGTGGAAAACCCTTATGAATGTCCCCTCTTTTGAGGGTAGTTATGCAACCTGTGTAAGAACTATCCTCAAAATAAGTAGCTTTGAAAAATGTGTTCGCTGGAGAATACATATGATAATTATGTGTCAATCTAATACAATGTGTAAATGTAACATCAGAATGCAAAAGAATCTGAGCATAAGTAGGTAATGTAGGATGTATGTTGTAATCTAGCATTACACAAAGCTGTCAAGATAGTTGTAATTAATGTGTATAATATAAAATCTAAGTAACTATCTAGGAGGATGGGGCATGATATTCATCACAGCACCCTAGTTGGAAGGTTAGATTCATGATGTCCCTTATGGCATTGAAAACTAGTGTGTAACAAGAAAAGATAAGTGTCGTGGTGAAGACATATATAAGGAATCATACATACAAAACACATGAAGCACACAAAAATAGGCCAAGTGGCCAAAATACAAGGGACATGAGCACATGTCACTAAATTTGAGAATGGAAGACATAAAATGGCATGTTCAAATGTCTACATACACAAGCAACAAGCAATTTGGATTAGAGCCACATAGAAGGACATATTCAAATGTTTGCAAATATAATAAAGAAAGCACACATAAGTGACATGGGCACATGTCTAAGGAATAAAAACATATAAGTTGCATAGAGCCAAATAATAATAGCATATTCAAATTCCCTCAAATATAATAAGCATAGGAAACACAATCAAGTCTAAACTAGGAAAGCTAGAAATGAAAGCATGTATAATTATGTAGTAAAAATCTATGTAAATGCTAGGATGTATATATGTTGAGTCTAACTAGTGATAGTCAGCAAAAAAATGAGAAATTAATAGCAATGATCAATATCAAGATATATCAATGCATACATTGGAATGTATATATTGTAAGGATAGAACCTAGTAATAGAAATTATGTATTAGATTCCCCTAAGTGAGCATATGTATCAAATGAATAAAATTGGATTGGTGTATATGCCCATAGTGGGTAGATGATATCAAGTTTAGATCACTTTAGTGGATTAGAGTCTTATATTTAATCTAAAATCACTTGATAAGAACAAGTTAAGCATTGAATTATGATAAAACTAACTATACTAAGATAGATAGCATATGTAATATATGGCAAGTAGTACAAATGTAAACATAGAAATGCCTAAAATTTGTAAATTTTGTGTTTTTTGAGTAATATTTCAATGTTTTTATGTTTTGACATGTTATATTATTTTTATATTTTTTGGATATAATCTATGTACAAGCAAATGAAAATAAATCATGTACAAGGAGTAAGAGAAGGAAGTATGTACAAGAGTAAGAACTATACTAACCAATGAGTCTCATGAGAAACTCATTATCACCATGACTTATGTTGAATAAAGGAACTATGATAGTGTGTATTGTGTCAAAGGGCAACCATGATCCTAAAATCTATTGTGTGGAGTAATCTATGTCTAAATATACCTGTATAGTGATTCTATAAAGTTATGGCACTAACTGTGATGCTATGTGAACTATAGGGGTCTTAGGAACCCATCTGGTAGAAGAAGCTATAGGTGATGCAGGTGCCCTGTGTTGAGAATGCCTAAAACCCAATAAAATTAAATTTGGCATAAATTGAGTAGAGGAAGGTCCCATATAATTTGTGATGTATCTTTGATATAGGGGTCTCTCTAGTAATGGTTTCTATGGGAGAGTATGTGTATGTGTCGATACTATAGGAGTAGATCTCACCTTCACTAGTGGATATATTAAATATTATGATGTATAAATAAGAGTTATACTATCAACTATAAATGATAACCATGTAATATCTGGTAATGGTGTTAGAATTGTAACTGGTGTCTACACTAGAAGTGCCTATGGGATGGGTAGAGGATACTCATATGGGACAAACCTCAACATTAACAACCTAATTTTCATGTATATAATTTAGGCATCAGTGTATTATATATGAGATGGATCTAAGTTATTTTAAACATGGCTTGCTCAATAATATATTGAATACACCTACACTAGGTACTATAAGGAACTGAGTGGCTATGTGTGTTAGTCTAACCTGTAGTGGAAACATAATCTCACCAATAAAAATCTGAACATGGCCACTAAAACCACTAATGATTGTATCTATGGGAAATATATCCCAATTTGTGTAGCCCAAGTGTTTTAATAGTTTCATAGTGCAAATGATTATACTTGACCCATTATCAACCATAATAATCTTGATAGGATGGTGGTTTATGTATGGTCATATAAATATTCCATGTACATATGTGTCATCATCCACAATCTCCTTATCTAAGAATGTGATAATTGGTCTAAGTGGAACTATAGTATGATACATGCCAATAATGTTATGTAATAGATGTGCCTCCTCTATAACTATGTGATATGAATCTAGTGTTAGATGTGCTTGATATGTATAGTGAACATCTGATGTGCCCCCTACCTCATTCATTATATGAAAAAATATATTTAGTGACTTAGCCTTTGTTTTTTATGGTTTTTGTGCCTCTATGGGTGTGCCCACATTAATAATATTAACCTTAATTAGATCTTGTATCATGTACTTTAGGATAATGCATCTATTGGTTATGTCAGCTCATGACCTATGATAATCATAGAATGCATTTAAATCATAGTTTTTTGAAAGAGGCCATATAATATCAACCTCTTTAATGGGAGAGAGAGATATAACATTGCATTCTAAGAGATATTATAGAACCCATGCTAATGACTCTAGAAGGTTAGTGAAGAATCTACACTGAGCAGATAAAACCAATCTAGGAGATGGCTCAGAAGTTGCATTGATTGTGGCCTTTTGATCACTCTTGTTGTCTATATCCCTAACCTTATATGGAGTTTTTTTAACTCTTAATAGTTGATTCTTATTCATTTATGTACTTGAATTTTCCCATTGATAAGAGCTTAACCTCTCTTTCCTTAACTGTATGGCATATATTTATAAATGTAAGAAACTTATTAAACAAGATAGCTTCATGTAAAACTGGTAAGAGACTTTGTTTAAATATGTCTTGAAGCTCTCTATCTACCATGGGGATAGTAAATTTGGATAATATTGTTTTGTATCATAAGACATAATCTATGATAATCTCATTCAACTTTTGTTTTACCTGTGCCACTTGTGCATATGATATCTTATCACTGATTTTAATAGATAAGTGTATTAGAAACATGTCAGCTAAGGGATTGAATGTCATGATAGATTGATTTGGAAAATCATAGAATCATTATAAGTCATAATACTTGAGACTTCATGGAAATAATTTTGTAAGAAACCAATTGTTGGACACATAGTCCAAGCATGTTGTCTGAAAATCTCTAAGATGATGTTTTGGGTCACCCTTGCCATCATACAATGTAAATTTAGGTGCCATGAATTAGATAGTAAGGGAGTTACTATTATGTGATGTGTAAAAGGCATATGTAAGAGTTTTATAATCCAAGGATTGTGTTGGCCTAGTGGCTTCCTTCTCAAAATGTTATACCTTAGACTATAGAGTATGAATCTCATGCATAAGGTATTATACATCTAGAGTGGAGGAACTATCCATAAGTGGTGTAGGTGTCACTAATGGTTGTTGAATTATAATCTTAGGTTGTGATAGTTTGGTTGGTTGAGTTGGATCTACTAGAGGTGTAACAACATTATTAACTTGGGGAGTTGAATATTTACCATTATTTAATTTTTTGAGTTATTCTTGAATAATATTGATAAATTCATCTTATATATATGTATGTTTGGACACAAAGTCTTGTAATTATTGCTTATCGGTTTCATCAAAACTTTTGTTAAATTCTACCATTGTATTTTGGAAGGTAGGAAAATAAGTATTATATATTATGAATGTTTTAATAATGTTAGTCTAATAAAGATTGGAAAAATTTAATATGGCAACAAATTTAATATTTTGGAAGTAAAATCTGAGTATAAAATAGAAAAGGATACAAACCCTAAGTGTGTCTAGGGTTAGGTTTTTTTTAACTTAGGGTTTATTTGCAATAAATTTAAATTATATTTAAATAAATTGAAACATAATATGAAATTTATCTAATTAGTTACATTGTCTAAAAAATTAGAAAAGCATAAGTATTCAACCCTAATTTATTTCACAAAAATTTGGAAAATGTAAACTACAGTTTGAAGCAATATTTGAAGTAAGTCAAGTTCACCAAGTGATTTAACTTTTTAAGGTTTTTGGATATGAAAATCTTAGGTTAAATTAAAGGATTGATATGTCTAAATCAATTAAATAATATGCAATAATTAACCACTAATTTTTTATAAGTTTTGACTTTCTAAACATAGTAATAAATATGTGCAAATAGAAACTTATCTAGAAAATGATTGTTGTAGAAGATTTGGGTTCTAAATAGGTCTAAATGTCATCAATAGAGTTCATGGGTCTAATTCTTAACTGGATAGTATCACCCCACCTAGACAATAGTGCCATGTTGCTCTAATGTCCTAAAAAAGGTGTTAATGTCCTCTTGGCAAGATTGTTCCTCTTTTTTAGGAGCACCTGCACATGTGTTTTTAGGCTATATTTATATGCACATAAAATTTGTAACTCTATATTATGTCTAAAATATCTAATTTAGTGTGTAAACCCTAATCCCCCTTGAAAGTATGGCATTATATGAAAATGTTTTCCATTAGTAGGATAGGCTAGACATCCTCAACACCCCATTATGAAGAGAGTTGCCTACATACCAATAATCTGAGGAGGGATCAATCACAATGTAGTTTTCCCACCTAGTGCTTGGTTTAAGTACAAGTGAATGCTAGAATGAGAGTGGTCTTGGATGCCTTGAGTGTGCTTGAGAATGAAAATATTTGAACTCTAGGATTAGGGATGTTATAGATGGTAGTATGCAGAAGTAGGGAAGAATAGGGAAAAATTATGTTGATTTTGCTCAAATTGTTTCTTATGTGAATAGGATTTTTACATCTATTTTCCATCTATTCTATAGAGGTCAAATAGTCTTGTATTTATAGAGATATGTAGCTTGTGTGGATAATAAAATGTACTTAGCATAACTTTAAGAGGGGCACACATTTGAAAATATATCCATTCAGGAAAGTTAGGGCAAGGGACACTAGAGTCAAGTTGGGGACACTAACGCCATGTGGCTCTAGTGTCCTTAATGTGGCCCTAGTGTCTAAATGGAAAGATTCTAGGCACATTGGGTTTGGATCTAGGAATGTAGTTCTAGGATTATGTTTGAGCTGATAGGATGTCTATGGTTTGCACAATGGCTAGAAAAGTGTGATAAAATCTCTAGGATAGGTATAGTGTTATGTTAGGAATAGGTTATTTTAATTAACACTCCTAGAGTCCAAATACCATTTTTAAATGATTACAATTACTATCAAAATATTCTCATGAATCTTAGGCCTACATGTGATCACATTGGTTTTATGTGCTTCAATGATACATTTACCTAGACATGTTTCCTTCTATATGTTACATGGTTACATTCATAGATTTTATAGTTGTATTGTCTTTTTGAAGTGAGGCAAATTCTAGGTACTATTTTTCCCTCACCTCAAAGTGGGGAATATTAGTGGGGGCATGCTTAGGAATCATTTTTTCCACACTTTACATAATTCTTAGATTTAGTGGGGGCATGTCATATGAACATGGCTTCAACATATTCATAGTTTCCATATTACATTGGGGGCATGTTTTAGAAGCATGTTCTCCACACTTATTCAGTATTCAGTACTTATACTAGTTTGCATATTTAGTGAGGTAATGTCATATTGACATGGCTTCCACACATTCATATTTTTTAGATTTAGTGGGGGCAGGCTTTGGAAGAATGTTCTCCACACCTACTTAGTGTTCAATATATCCAATTTACAATGGGTGCATGTTTTGGAAAGAAACATGACCTCCACATTAGTACTTATAATAGTTTCATATTTCTCCATATATAGTGTGGAAATGCTTTGGAATCATGTTTTCCACACTTACATAATTATCTAAATTAGCTACAGCACATAGTTATATGATTTAGATTCACAGTTGTATCAGAATCTTATACATGGTACCATTTATATACATAGTTTTAAAAATGAGATATATCTAAGGTAAATATGGTATACAATGTGTAATTAATATTGAAAAATTCAAATCAATTTCACATTCAAAAACCATTGCACATAATGATACCCCATAGACTTTCATGGACTTTATCAAACTAATCTATTATATTATTTGGTTCACCTGTTGGTATGGTTGAGGTCATTAAATCACTCAATCTTGCCAATTTTTTAGGTTGGAATTGATCATCCAAATTCACCAAGTTTTCATTATTATTGGGTTACACAGTTGAGATAATCTCAACTACTAGATGGTAACTCACTTTTACTCCAAATTTGAAGCATCTCTCTCTTCCCTTGGATACATTCACTTTAAAGAATTTATCTATATTTATGATAATCTTAGTTTTATATCCTTAAAATGATACATCTCTTGCAAAACAAACTTGCTAATAGGCAAGGTGGTTACATCGACACACATGTGTACTCCTAAACCTTGATATTTCAATTTAAATATATTTTAAGTACTTTTAACCCATATTATATACAATAATTTTACACTATAACATGCTCTTGGTTATAGGTCAATCACCATCAAATCACTCAATTTTAACTCAAGCAAAACACTCAAATTCAACTCAAGCAAAAAACTCAAATTCAACTCAAGTAAAGACAAGGTGTGCATACACACCTCGGTACTCATTCATTTCATTTAAACTAGCAATTTCATTACTATATTAAAGGGGGGAATGTAGATTATATTATTTGATTATGTATAACCTCAGTCTTAAACACTTGGAAAACTTAGACCTTGGTTTTTCCTCTTATTTCTACACATGCCTTGCTTCCTCAAGCCTCACATCTACTCTATCTCATGCCCCTTTACCTTTCTCTTAGTCTGACCAGTCTTATATTGATGACATAGACATCCTATATTGCACATAATGATTAAAATATACTTAGCTTACACCTCTATAATTTATGATCCTATACCTAGTTTGCTACTCCTTAGACACTAACATCTGAGATAAATAGTAACATCGACATTATTGTCCTACCCTAACACAAGTATTTAGCAGCCTAAATTCATCTAATTTACAAATTAAATTTATTCCAATGGTTGGCATAAGTTATTTAATGAAAGTTATCTCCTAATAGGATTGGTATAAATACAATATCAACCCTCATTCATTCCTCACCTAGAAATCAAACCAAAAGAGTATTCAAAAAACACTCGAGTTATCAAAATCTTTCCTATTCTACCCTATTTTTATATAAATCAAATAAATAACCTAACTACAAGTCTGAAGTATTAAAGGAGAAGTCATAAAGTCTTATCTTGAAAATTACAAGCTAGGTCACTATTGTACTTGTTTCACACACATTACATTATTCACACACAAGACAACATGTAGGGGATAAATACATGAGTTTGAAGCCCTATTATGTAGTATTGGCTATGTAGGTAGTTTCATTTGACATTAGGATCATTACAAGTTAGCTTGACACCATGTTTTCACTAACCCATTTTTTCTAAGGTCACATTGAATATGGAAAGCTAGGGTTTTATCATTTCACTAGGAGTAACAATCCATGACCTAGATTTAAATGCACCAAAGTAAATATCTTGAATCCAATCCCAAAAATATCTAGGTCGTCACATCTTATTTTAGCTAATATTCTATATAAGACACTAGCATCAGACTCAAATAGTAGTGTCAACATAACCATCTAGGTCTAATGTAACTATTTAGAGAGCTAGAGGCACTAGATCTAGAATCTAGAAATTATTCCAAAACTATCTTCCTACCTACTTTCACCTATTCCATATCTATATCTACATCGAGATCATATCTAATTAAGAACCTTGTTTCATGTCATTTCTATATCTAACATAGTTGTACTTTCCATTTATAGCTTATCTTAATTTATTAAATTAAACGTATGGTACATCTGAGTTTAGTACTTAATTGGCCTATTGTAGATATTATATCCACCCTTGTGCCCTATCATTTACATATCCTTAACCCTATCTACCCAAGTACGATCCACATTCAAATTAGGGTTAAACAATAAGACATCTTTAAATAAAATTTATTTTCCCTATTATATGAATCCATTATTTTCAAGATGTTCAAATATTTTGATGACCTATACCATATTGTTCGATATCATGAAATGAAACATATTTCCTTGAAAAAGTTTAAGTATGTATAAAACACACCAACTACATCTCCTACCAAGTTTCATATCAAATCAAACTACAAGGTAAAACTTACAAAACCAAAAAAGGAAGTAACCAGAATGGTTAATGTAGTATCATAATAACCCAATTGGCTCATCTTATCCAATGCACCTAAGAGACAATTTACATTATTACATGAGTCTCCAACTTCATTTCTTAAGAGGCTTATGAAGTGTCATCTCATATATATCCATCCTACCATAGAGGTTGATATGATTTAACAACTACCAAAAGGATATGATGTTAATGCATATTATGACTATTACCAAGGCCTTTAGCAATATAAAAATAGATGTTTTACCTTGAAACATAAGATTTAAGATATTTATGATAACCAAAAACTTACCTTTGATGATCCTCAAAATGATTTAGGTCCATAACCTAGTGACCATCAAAACCAAAAGATATTTAACAATCTATTGCAAGATCACTCTAAAAAATATCTAGAAGTTAAAATGGCATATAATGCACATCATCCTCCTTCACATTATGGGTGCCCTTTAGATGGGATTAATGGAACTTATATATGCATAATACCTGTTATAGTTCAAATACCTTCTATTACATTTTATAATACTTAAATTATGGATGATGACTCAAATTTGCATTCATCATTTATTTGAGCATACCTTTGTCAACAACCTATAAATAGTGTTATGATCAATAATGGTACAAATGATAACATATGTACTATGATGTTATTTACACATTTGGGATATACACATGATTTATACCCTTCAACCAAACTGGTCAAAGCATTTGATGGGGCATTACCTTACATTATTGGTGAGATTAATTTACATTTTAAAGTTTGTTTAACACATGTGGTCACCACCTTTTACATTATAAAATATGCAGGAGTCTTTGATATGTTATTGAGATGACCTTGGATACATAAGCTCCATACAGTACATTTTACAATGCATGGGTGTATTAAATAAATTCATTCCAATAGGGTAACTATAGTTTCTAAAATTCCATATAAACATCCACTTGAAAAAAATAAGTTTATTCCCATTGGATAATTATACAACCTAATAAGTTTAATCATATGTGAAAGGGTAAGCAACAAATAATACCCTTTCCTAGGCAACACATACTTGAGAGATATTTCACTAGAGATACACAATGGATTCCATGTAATCCTCATCTATACCTACACGGTCTACCTAGTTGCTAAGAGCACATAAACATGTTCTAATTATAGTTACATCAAAGAAATCATATATCAATAAATAATGGGTTCCAAGAAACTCTAGTCCTTTTATTACCTCTTCATAGCCATGAATTCCTATGCTACATTCACGTAGTTCCATAGCTTTTATAGTTCTAGATATGACACCCATCATGGCTTCTTGGTAGTATCACCAGTTTGATGTACCATATTTTGAGTTTAGATCTTCCTATAAGTATCCCTTAGATGGGATCATATATTAGACATTTTTCCTTTCTATAAATTCAAAAAAAAATTAAAAAAAAAATCAATAAAATAAAAAAACATTCAAATAAATATACAGCATTCACATGTTTATTAGCTCCTTAGCATCTATGTTGTTTATTTTAGTAGATATTATATCATTTTTTTCTAGATACACTTATGTTTAACACATACATGAGTTTGATATAGGAATACACTAGACCTGTGATACTTGCACATATATATGTTTGGACCTTTCTTCTTCCCACATGACATACTATGCTTGGGGAATATATTTCCTTGATCATGATTGACACATGTTATATTATTTATTATCACCTTTCCATTATCATGTTAAGCTTATATAATAATTATTACACATGTTTATACTCCTATTTACATATTTCATAGTGTAGTTGATATGTTATATTACAAGACATTTTTTTCTAACACATACATACAGGGACTAGTATGATATGCTTATGTTGGTTGGTTATACTTCATGTGTTCACATTGTCATTTCCTTGAGTGTATTTTTCTTTTTCTTTTTTGTCTTGCTTATAGAACTTTTGAATATGTTTATTTATTTTTGTCCCTTGTGCCACTGTATGTTGCTTTCTTTTTCTATTTAGACATTTAAATATGTTATTCTTTAGAGTGTGTCAAATTTGAATATCCCCCTTATTTTTAGTCTCCTTAGACCCCTTTTATGTGACATTAAATGTTCTTGTGTGTGTGCTTGATTGTTTTCTAAACTTGTATTGTTACTTTTTAGATGTTTCCATGATCCAAATCATGCATCTTAGGGCATGTGATATATATTGTGAACTTCATTGATATATATACTTAGACATGATACTCTTATATGATACATGATTAATACACATATTAAATAGTTATATTTTTTAGGTAAGGTAACTATTGGAGACCTAGGCTTCACCCAGCTAAAAATAGAAATGTTCAAGTTTTGCTTTCAAACCTAATCCAATATGAGAATGACCCTAAGATGTGGGTTACCTATGTTTGGGTTAGAAATCTAGGGTTTTTAATGAGTATATATCCTTAGATATGATAATTTGGACCTCTCTTTCTAAGACCTAAACAATTTGGGGTGAAAATATTCAAGAGATTGCATAAAGTAAAACATATTCTAACATGTGGTGATTCACCAAATTTCAAAGATTCACTCTCAAGATTAAACTCATTATCACACTAATAGGATATAAATAGAACTAATGCAATGTTTAATATAGATTTCAAGAAACAATAATTCACATAGATTTCAGTTTGACTAATTAAGGTTGGGGGGAAATAAAGACAAGGCCTGATTGAAGGCACTTATAACTAGCAGCCCACCCTATACCCAAGACATCAAAGCTATGGCACATTATATGACCTACAAGGAAATTTTTTTAGTATTTAGGTTGAACTAAGACTTGTAAAGGGAATATTAGACTATTTTTGCATATCAAACACACACAAAATACAAAACACATATGATAAACATTCCAAATGCCTTTCTCATTACTCCAAGAGGTGCAAAATATAATTTATGGTAGAGTCTAGTCATACCAATTTGAGGGATGTTCATCAATAGCTCAAAGGTTATATTTATATAAGAAATGGAAGAAAGAAAAAGATATTTTGGCATTAAAAAGGAATTAATGAGCTCGAACTGCATTTGAGTCATAGTTACAATTGCCTTTACATTTATGCTCATTCAAGCTTCTTGATTTATCTAAGTCACTTTAAACTATTACATAGTTACATTACTCCCTCATTGATTCTCCCTTATGGTTGCAATAGTGGGATCAATTTTTTTTAAGATAATTTCCAATCTTGATGTAGTTACAACAATTAGATAAATCCATTAGAGTTTTATCCTAGTATTAACTGCTATTTACCGGTTCATCATGGCATGCAAGAGTGGAGAGAAGGGTCACTTTCATGCAGTTAGTTCTGGTGATCAATTCATTGAAGTCTATGTGTCTACATTGTTATCATCCTTCAAAATGTTATCTCTAGTAAAAATTGGACCATGCTCAAACTCAGTTCCATGCTTTTTCTTATTTTGTTCAAATTTTACTCCTTCAACTTCTAATAGGAAAGCTTCCTGAGTTCAACTTTGGCCATCAAATATCAACTCAAACCAATCAAGTTGCTCTAAACTATCTTGTTCCTATTGGACCCATAGATCCCTACTAGCATATCTTGACTTTTTGACCTCTCATGTGCCATAAATCTTTTTGGTATGAACAAATGCTAGTCTTTGATCCAGATCCTCTAACTCCTTGAATTTCACTCATACCCTTAGATCAAGATGTATGAGTGAATGCATACCATAGATCTCATTAGTCCCACTTTCTTGTCAATAACTATGCACCATTATATATTTGGTACAATTGAATGTTGATCATCGATTTGCTTAGACCCACCTTCTTATTAGTCAAGATCACACCATTAGATCTTTACTCAGTAGATATGCATTTTTATATCTCATCTAACTTGAGGCCTATTTAAGGACTTTTGAATCTAAATGGCTACTTTAAAAAGCTTAAATTTGATGTTAGAGTGAACATTCCATTTGACAAGTTCAATTTTAAATTATTATAACTCAAGCTAGAAAACTTGTCATGGCATGAAATTTGTAGGATATGATCTTAGCATGAAAAATTCTATGGCATTGTAATATTTTGGCTCATGAGGCTTCCTAAACAAACTTTAAAAAATGCATAAGTGAATTGTTTTTATCATTTTTGCATGATGTCCTAGTGACAGTCTAGCTCCTTAAACTTTCTAATTTCATTCTCCTTTCAACCTTTAGGGTTCTTATGAACTCTTAAGGTTTTTTCCATCCTTTTCATGCCTCTAAATATTTATGAACATCATGAGGACCTGCTTAGTTCCCTCTATTTTTAATGTTGAGCCTACTTCTAAGTCATTTGATATTTCTTCAATTGGGACCCTATTAGGCTTCTCTATAGGTTAAGTCAAAGCTTGGTATGTGGGCCAAAATGGCCAACTTTTTTGGTGACTCAGTTGACTTGACTAGCTTGTTGGTCATGGAACCTAGTCATTGACCAAGCTTACTCATGATGACTAAATGAATAAGGTATTTCTTGAAAAAAGGACTTTAATTGATTCTTAGAGAACTTTTGGAGTAATGTGGGACTCATAAAAATAAAATAGACCAAAAAAATAACTAAACAACAAATAAATCAATTTACAAAAGTACTTGGAGGAAAATATAGACCTATCTAACTATGTACAAAGAGCATGAGATCAAACTAATAGAAGAACTTAATATACCTCCCATTGACAAGGATGGGAAGGCTCTATCCATTAAATCTAACAAGCTTAAATGCATTATTTTCCTTGTAACTTTTGATGACATAAGGTCTACTCCAAAGGCTATCAAACTTGGAGTGTTTTCCTAGTTTTCATGGCCCTCATCCCATTTGAGGATTATTTCACCTTGATGAAGATATTTTGTCAAAAATTTTCTTGATTTGATATTGGTTAGACCATATGGTATGCATGGCATCATCTCTTATCTCCTTCAATTCTCTCAGTTCATTTATCCTAACCTCCATTGCATCACTTTCTAGAAGCTATAGTTAGTGTGTAAGCTCCAAAGATGGAAAATCCAATGAGATAGGTAGCCTTACTTCCATTCCATAAACTAAGAGATAAGGTGAATGACCAATGGCCTTCTTGGGGTTGATATTATCATCCCATAAAGTAGTCTTTAATTTTAAATTCTAAGTGTATGCAATCAGAAATACATCATGTCTATAAATCAATCTTGGCTCGGAGAAGATAGAGCATACATGCATTTCTGATTGGGATACACTTGTTAAGCAAGGTCATGACCAATATGATGATCTACTAGACTTGATTATGGGATCACTTGTCATAATACACCATGCTAGGAAGGATTCCAAAGCCTATAGTCTAACACAATCATGCAAAAAACCTAAAAGAGTCCTTGGTTTAATGTTCACTTTATTCTAATATCAAGAAAGTAAAATCTAATCTAGTGCACACCAAAGCTTATGGCATAAAGTGGGGGTTAAAAATAAAAATAAAATAAAATAAACATGTATATAAGACATATACTCACATCAATGTATAAGTAATCCTAATGCATGGAAGGAAGAAGCACAATAGCATTATTTATCTACTCTTATAATGGAAAAATAAATTTAGAAATAATTAACTTCAAGACAAACCCATCGAGCATCAATCTCTCCCTTTTCCAAGGTGATTCATAATATATTATTTTGGTATGTAAGGATAAAAATTACAAATCATATCTAGGATACACAACCTCTCTATTCATCCAAAATAATTCTCCACAAGACAAGGTTTGTATCTCCAAAGAAAGTATGAAACCCTAAACGTTGTTCCTTAAGTAGAATGGTCAATAAGTAGATGCTCATTAACACTTATTATTCTTCACTTCTCTTCTTATTATAAATGGTTGGAAATTAATTTTTATATATAGGTGATTCTTTCCCTAAATCCTTCTGAATATATTAGCTATATAGGGTCAACCCAATCGACCCTATATGTTTTTGGGAAATAATTCACTAGGTCTTGAACTAGGTTGGCTAAAGGGATAACAAAGATCAAAATGAAAATACCCATAAATATTATAGGTTTAACTTAGTCAACCTTTTATATTAATTAGAAGCTAAAAACTATACAAGGTTGACCCAATTGACCTAGTATAGTCGACTGGTTGAAAGGGGGTCATGGAAAAAAATAGAAGGATAATGCATGGCAAATGACTAGAATGGGTAAGGCTGAGAATAATAAGCTTAGGGTAAATGGTTTTTATGAGATTATTTTCTATATGTCAAGTGTTAAAAGTGACAATAATCTTATGATGCACTAATGGTCTACCCACCCCTTTCCCAATGCACCCTTTAAGGCATGCACTCAGATATATTAAGACTTGATGGGTTCTTACAATATACAAAGTGTCATTAATAAATAAAATTTAAAAAAAATATTTATATACATATGTCCCACTCTAATCTCATCATGTGTCACTTAAGTGCATCACAGGATGGTGCTTTAGGATAGAACATGATAACACATAATGTTGATGCTAAGTAAAGTGCAGTAAGCAGAAAATAAGATAAAGGAAAGGATAGAATTGAAAAATGCATACCTTTACTTACCTTAGTGTTTTATATAAATATTAGGATGCAAGAGAAAGTGAAGGCATCCAATGTGAAGAACATTAGGTAAACCTATAGAATTTAGTGCAAAAAAGAGGTAAAAAATTGAAATTTTTAGAATATAGGCATATAGTAGTGTAAAATGAGTTAAGGAAAATATATGAGGGTATAAGAAAAATTAAAAAATCAAGATTGTTAAGTAAAGGATAAAATATTTAAGGAAAATATATGACAAAAATATGGCAAAATAAAGACAAATTATGGTAAATGAATGACAAATGAGTGTAAATGAATGATAAATGAGTGTAGAACACAGTAAATCAATTTAGAAAGCATGTAAAATATAAATGGAAAAAAATAATGTAAAACATACTAAATCATGTTGGGAATCATGTAAAATAAAAATGGAAAAAAGGAATGTAGAACATACTAAATCACGTTGGGAAGCATGTAAAACATGAATGATAAATGAAATATCTATGCAAGAAAATGTTAACAAAAACATGTAAGAAAGTGAAAAGTAAGTTCATGTAAGATAGGCCAAAAGGAAAACATGAAAGATGGAAAATGAAATGTAATTTAATATGTAATACAAAAATGAAGAAGGCATACATAAAGAGAAACATTTAATAATGGCAAATGTCATATGTAAGATAAATGAAGTCTGCAAAATTAAAAAGAGAACATGAAGGATTAATTAAAATCAAAAGCTCTAAACAACCTCAAACTTAGTGCTTGTTCTAAGATATAATGTAAGAAAACACAACCACCTAATGACATGACTAGTATGAAAATGAGGTGGTGTGGTAAATAAATGGTGTAAGGGTGTAATCCATAGTTGCTCAAACATGTTATTTTGATCCAATTATAGATAAAACTAAAATAAAGTAATGTTAGCATGTTTTCAAGAGGTGAATAAGGGAACAAAGAATAAGGTAAAATAGATTTGGAATCATAATTTTCCTATAAAGGGGGTAAATGAAATGGGTGGAGGGCAGAATGAAGGAAAAACCAAGGTAGAGAAACTCTTTATCGAATTCAAGACACTCAAATTAGGTTTTTCAGAATAAGAGGACTTTAGACCTTAAGGACTCTAAAGAACTTCTCTTAGCTACACAAGTCTTAAGTCAATAAATACAATATATAGATCATCTCATAAAGGCTATATGAATGAAAATTAAAATGGACCTACATTCCCACAATGTCTTCCCCATTCCTCAATACCCTTATAGAGTCATCAATCTACTATGAAGATTGGGTACTTGCATGAGAAAGTAGGTAGCACCATAAAAAAATTTCAATTATCCTATTCCAATCTACTATCCTACCACACCCCAAAGGACCTTGGCTCTATGTGAGGCCAAATATGGAGTTTGAGCTTTGATTAGAGATATGAGATGTGCTTGTAATCACATTTTTTGGTGTGATTTTAACTTTTGAGATCTGTATGTTACCTTTTAAATATGATTGCCTTTTATTTTAAATTATTTGGCTTTTAACTTTCTTGATGGATTTTTCTATTCCTCCTCCATACATATTTATAAAACCAAACATGAGTGTTAAAGATGACTTTCATTTGAATACTTGGGACAACATTTCTAAGAGAGAGAACTTCAAAGAGAATGGGGTCTAAGAGTCTCATAAATCTAGTTGAAATAAAAGTGTTACCTTGAATTTGACTTGATTTTATCCAATGTGGAGTAAAAGGAAAGTAAATCAAGAGGGATGAAACATGGAAAATTTTTGACTTACTTCAAATTGCAAAAATGCGACAAAGGGAAAAAAGGGATACAATGACAAAAAAGTGTGATTTCTTATCATAAGAATGAGGGAAATGGAGGAAAACATGATAACATAGATTTTTGTGTAAATTCCATCTAGAGAAAGAATAAAAAGCTAAAGTTGAGAACAAACACCAAAACCATTTTATATAAAAAGAATGAAAATATGATTATTTTATGAGGAAGTCTGGGTCCTATCCATGGTCTTATACTACAACTCATAAAAGAGAAACCCACGAGGGTGCCAAAAAGCAAAATGTGAAAAAATAAAATGAGAAAAGAAGAAAATCTAGTATTTTGTGAGGAGGGATAGGTCCTATCTATGGTCTTATACTAAAAACTCACAAAAGAGAATATTCATAAAGCTACTAAGGCAACGAATGTCATAAAAAGACAAAAATTAAAAGAGATATATAAGAACCAAAATGAAATCAAATGTCAAATGTAGTGTGTAATAAAAATCAAATGATGTAAAGGAAAATAATGATGATAGTAAAGTGAAACTAAAATAAGTAAAATGCACAAAAAAAGAAACATGAGACAAAAACAAGTTATATCTATGCTAATGTCTATATTAAAGATGAGCATGTGAAATATAAGTCTATAAGTCTCAAAAGATTTCTTAAAGTTGACTTTATTTATTATTATGTATTTTAGATTAAGCATGGGCATCGTAAGATTCCCCAGTGGGTGAGTGGATGTAGGTATGGGCATCTCAAGATGCCCCAAAGTCTAAAGGGACATGTGGATGGGCATCACAAGATGTACTAACATGTGAGGTGGAGTGAGGTAACATTGAACCATTAAAATGATTTGTATTGGGTTGGTAGGTGCATTTGGAGATAGGTAAATGTGTTGTTTTGTTATATTTTAAGGAGGTTAAATGTGACATATGGTGGGTAGGAGAGGTATGAGGAGGCAATGGAGGTTAAGGAGGTAAAGGAGGTAAAGGAAGTAAAGGAAGACCATGTATGATATGTGTTAGAGTGGGCATTTGAACTAGGTACTCTTTTGGCTCATGTGACCTAAGAGGTTGAGGGTCAATAAATGCCATAATATGTTTAAAATTATTCATGTTAGATATCCTTTCCTTATTAGTGTAGGAAGAAGGATCAACTATGGTTTGAACAAAATTATAAAATGAGGTATAGGAATGGGATAATTATTGTTGATCATTATGTAGCTGATTTTGATTGATTGTGGTTCTTGAGATTGAATTTGAGAAGTTTGAACATAGTCTTGATATCATTATTTTGTGAGAATATCAAGATTAAAATTTGGACCAAGTAAGTAAGAAAGAATAAATTCATGAAGATCATGACAAGACTCATGACAATGACATATAGTATCATTCCACCAACAAAAATTATCAAGATTGTATGATTTTAGAGGAGGTTGGGAAGGATCAAAGCTCATGGGTTTATAATGGGGTAATTTATTCTTAATTTGTTCTAGACTCAAGGGAGGGTGGGTTGGGTTAAAATTAGTTGAATTGGATGCTCTATTTTGAGGTTGGGGAGGCTTGTATTAATAAATGTTATGAGAAGATGATTGGAAAGGTACTTTCATAATTTTTTGAGGTATTTCAAATTGATTCATAAGAAAGTCTTACCTTTTTTATTGGTCTAAGGCTTCTTCTAAATTTTTAGGTGAAAAGATTTGAAATTTGTATTGAAGGGGAAGAGCAGTGACAAATATTTTTAAAATAATATCATCATTCATGTTATTATCCACTTTATGAGAAAGATACTTCCATCATTTGATGAAAGTGTGAGAAAATTCATTAGGAAGTTGCTTAGCACTGATCAAATGGTTAAGGTAATTTTCAACAAGGTCATCATGTTAGAGTTCTTTCACTATAGCAATGAATAAATCATATAGTTATGAGATAGAATGTCTATGAATTTGGTTGTACCATCCAAGTTCATCACCAACAAAGGTTTTGGATAAGATCTTGGTGGTAGTAAAGGTGTTCAATTTGACCCAATCCTTATAAATATTTCCAAATGTTTTAAGATGAAAGGTGGGATTGGTTGATCCATTATAAGAAATTATAGGTGTGATACCTCCAATATCAATGTTAGAAATTTGAGTAGTGAGAGGTTCATTTTGGAGATGCTTAATGGTTTTTTTGACCAAAATAGGTTGAGGAATGATATTTCCTTGATAATATCGAAGAGAAGGGGGAACATTCTGATTATGTATGCCCCAAGTTGTTGGTTAAGGATGAGTTTGAAGATGAATAAATTGGTTTTGCATTCTCATCACTTGATTTGTGTTATGATATTTAAAGGTATTCATTTGATTGAGTTTTTGTAACAATATTTGATGTGTTTGATTAGAATTTTTAGAAATCATTAGAGTTGGTGTTCATGTTTTGGGTACCACTATTGGTGTTAGTAGAAGCTTGAGAGGAATTATGAGAATGTGAGGCACTAGTGGAAAAAAATTATTATGTAGAAAAATATGGAATAGTGAATGGTTGAGAGGAAGAAGCACTAGTAGCATGATTACCATGGGTAGAAAACAATGAACTAGTGGAAAGATAAAGGATAGTGGATCTTATGAGAGATCCACTAAATGTAGAACTTGTCATGTTAGTGGATATACTAGTCATGGAGGTGGAAGAAGTTAGATAAGAAGATTTCATGGTATGATAATGGGTCATAATATAAGGAACAATTTGATAATCAAAGAAAGTGCTACCCTTAAATCTAGTTGAGAATGTAGGAGTAGGTGAATGAAGCTCTTCCACTTGAGCACTAATCATAATATTGTAAATGGTAAAAGGGCTTTTTTCCTTGATGTTGAGGAAATTTATAGATAAAGAAGATCATTTTGGGGGTATAATATAATTTGGGCTGGTATTCTAATTAAAATAGAGGATTAAACTATGAAGAGGTATTAGGATGGGTCTCATAGTTCATTGTGTGAGTGGAAATATAAACATTACTAGCATCCAAGAAAGGAGCCCTACTCTGTCTATGGGAGACCCTATGAGGGTTGGTAAGATTTATCATGTCTGTTAATTAAAACATGGCATTATCATAAAACAAAAATTCCATGATGAAGGAAAAGAAAGAGAGATGATAAAGCAAGAAAATAAGGAATGATATAAACTATATAGTGTTGACTGGGTCAACCTAGCATAAAAAAAGGGTCTACAAACTATACAGGGTCGATTGGTCAATCCAGTACAGTGAATAAGGATTGAAAAAAGAGAAAATAGGGTTTATAAACTATATAATATTGGCTAGGTTGATCTAGTACAATGAATAGAGGCTGAAAAATGGTATAGGGTCAACTGGGTCGACCCAATACAATAGAGAGGGAAATTAAGAAACTTATGAAAAATGTGTGGACTGAAACAAGATAACCTTTTGCAAGCAATTTGAAAATAAATAACTAAAATTAATCAAACATTTAATTTTATTAATTCTATCTAAAGTGCACAACACAAAACCTTAAACTAATGCTATCTAATGTAAGTTTTTACAATATAGAATACAAATGATCAAAGAGCAAGTAATCAACTTGGTAAGTAAAGATCTAACTAATTAGTCAACCTAAATTTTTATTATATTATTAAGCTATGATTTTAAATGTGATGGGAAGTTGGCTATAATCAAGGAACTAGAATGGTAATCTAAGGATGATTTCAAGTGGTTTTGATTGAAAAGGACTATAGTGACAATGATACAAGCTTGGTATTGGGGCTTACCCCCTCACTTCAGACACTACAATGATAAGGGTGTCAAGTGTTTAGCCAGAATATACCATTAACCATTCTTTATACTTGACCATAGTATCAAGTTGACTTCCCCTTTGGTTATGAAATCTAAGTAGGTTGGTCTTGGGTAGACAAATGTTAAAATTCTTGTTTAGATTTTGTGATTTAGTTATGTGTGCATAAAATAAAAAATAGTGAAACTAAATAATTAATTGAAAAATAACCTAATTAGACTATGTGATCTATTTGAAGTATGTAATAAATAAGAAAAGAAAGTGTAAACTAATTACTAGCATATAAGGTTAATTACAACTTTGAAACAAGGTATAATGTTGATATAATCAACAATTTATGCACAAAATATAGAACAAGGTTGACAGGGTCGAACCTATACTACAAAATCAATGTCTAAAAATGAACAAGGTTAGTAGAGTCAACCTAGTTATCTAGACACCACACAGAACTGGGTTAGCAGGGTCGATCTAGTTGGCAGTGCAAGGGTAGTTTTAAAGATTTCAAATATGAAAGGAAAGATTGTAAAGAAAGAGATAGAGAGATTGAAAGGAACCTTAGTGGATCAGAGATGTAGAGAATGAAGATTATTGCTCAAAAACCTTGATATATGCTTATAAATTCTACTAACTAGGTTGACTGAGTCGATCAAGATTTACAAAAACTTGTTGTTAAGTGCCTAAAATATACAAGGTCAACTCGATTGACCTAGTATGATAAACTTGATGTTGAAAAAAGTATAGGGTTGGATGGGTTGACCTAGTAGTCTGGACTAGATGTTTGAAAGTCTAAAAACCTATACTAGGTCGATAAGGTCAATCCAATAGCCTATTCTTGAAAATATATGCATAAAAGTTAGATATTGAGTCGACATATTCAATCTAATATAGAAAATATATGATAAAATAATAAAAGAAATGAAATAGGATGAATAAATCCTATAAGGGTTAGTTCATGTCAGGTTCACTAGAATGTATGCAATCAAAAATTCATCATGTCTATAAATCAATCATGGCTTAGAGAAGATAGAGCATACCTATAATGCTAATTGGCGATATATTTATTAAGCAAAGGCATGACCAATATGAGGATCTTCTAGACTTGATTAGGGGATCACTTGTCATAATAAACCATGCTAGGAAGGGTTCCAAAGACTACAGTCTAACACAATCATGTAAAAACCCTAAAAGAGTCCTAAGTTTAATGTTCACTCTATTATAATAACAAAAAATTAAAATTTAATCTAGTGCACACCAAAGCTTGTCACACAAAGTGGGGGTTAGAAACAAAATAAACTAAACCAAACATGTATAGAAGACATATACTCACATCAATGTATATAGAATCCCAATGCATGAAAGAAAGAAGCACAATTGCATTATCTATCTACTCTTACAAGGGAAAAATAAAGTTATGAATACTTACCTTGAAGATGAACCTATCAAACCTCAATCTCTCCCTTGTCCAAGGTGATTCACAATAGATTGTTATGGTATGTAATGATAGAAAATACAAATTATCTCTAGGCTACATAACCTATCTATGCATCCAAAAGACTTCTCCACAAGACAAGATCCACATCTCAATAAAAAGTATGGAACCCTAAGATTTATTCTTAAAGTAGAATGGTCAATAAATAGATGTTAATTTGAACTTATTCTTCTTTGTTTCTTTTCTTCTTACAAATGGTTAGAAATGAACTTGTATATATAGGTATATCTTTCCCTAAATCCTTCTAAATATATCAGTTGTATAGGGTCAACCCAATCAACCATGTATGTTTTTATGAGATAATTCATTAGGTCTTGACCTAGGTCATTTGAAGGGCTAATAAAGCTCAAAGAGTAAAATACCCCTAAATAGTACAGGGTTAACCCAATCAACCCTGTATAGTAATCAGAAGCTAAAAACTATACAAGGTCGACCCAATCAACCTAGTATAATCAACTGGTTGAAAAGGGGTTATGGCAAGAACAAGGAGGATAAATCATGGCAAATGACTTGAATGGGTAAGGTTGAGAAGAATAAGTCTAGGGTAAATGGTTTTTAGGAGATGAGTGTGTAGATGGTAAGTGGAAAAAGGGAAAATAATATTAGCACTAATGGTATGCCCACCCCTTTCCTAATGTACCCCTTAAAACATGCACTCAAAGAGATATATACTTTATGGGTTCTTAAAAGATACAAAGTATCAATAATCAATAAAATTTAAAAATGTTATGTGCATACACCAAGATCTTTTATATCTTCTAGAGTTCGTTTGATGATTTGAATTAGGTTATTGTTAGTGGACTCAGATAGTCCATTACCATGTGGATAGTAATTTGATTAATATGTTAGATAAATACCTTTCTCAAGATCCCATTCATATACCTTTGCATTATTTAATGATAAAGTATTATCTAGTATTATAGTGGAAGGTACTCCAAAATGGGTGATTAAACTTGCATAGAACTCAAGCATAAAGTTTTCATTTGCCTCCTTCAAAGGCACTACTTCCACCCACCTAATGAAATAATTTGTAACTTTCAAGACCCACTTATGACCATCACTATATGGAGGATGTATCATTCCAATGAAGTCTAAACCCCTTTGCATGAAAGGCTACTCAACATGAATAGGTTTTAGTTGCATAACAATTAATCTCTACTTTATTGCAAACATTACACAATCTACATAGTTCCTAACCCATTAATGTGCATCCCTAAATAAATTAAGCCAAAATTAACCATATCTAATGATTTTTTCAATTATTGTCTTGGCTAAAAAATGACCTCCAAAAGGACTATCATGAAATTACTAAAAAATCTTGTCAAATTAATTAGTTTCAACACACCTTAAAAGCATATCTCCAATGTACTTTTTGAAAAGAAATACTTCAATTATAATGTATGGTACTAATTTCAGCTTAAAATTTCTTCTCTTTGATTCATATAATCTCATTGAACATTCTCTTATTTGAATGAATCTAGCAATGTCTTATGTCCAACTAGATGGAGGAGTAGTTTCAGCTTCCTATTGGGTGTCTTAAAGTGTCAAAATCATCTCCCATTATTCTTTCACATCTTATTCAATATTTTCACACAATCCTTTACCTCAAACCAGCTTTGTGACCTTCACTTCAATATCATATTACATGCTCTTATTAACCCATCCAACTCTCTTTTCACTTAAGTCTCTATTGAGGGTGAAATCCTTCACACTAGGATGAGTTACCATTAGTATAATCTTGTTATTTGAAACCAAATGTCTAATTTTTTTCAAACCTATTATAACATCAAGTAAATTCTTTTCAATAAAATAATACCTTTCCTCATAGTCTTCCAAATCTTGACTAAAAAAATCAATGGGTTGCTCTAAACCTTCACTATTTTGTTGCACAAGAATGGCTGAAATTGTACTAAATGTAGAAAAAGCATACATAAAGAAATCCTTATTAAAATCTAGATCAAGAAAAATAGGAGCTTGGATGATTTATTTTTTGATGGATTCAAATCTTATCTTACCCTCTTTACTCCAAGTGAATTCTTGAGGTTTCTTTAGCATTGAGTGAGTGGCCTTACCAATTCTACAAATCCAAGAATAAATCTTTTGATGAAATTGATCTTGACTAAGAAGCTTTGCAATCCTTTCTTATGTTTTTGAAATGATAGATCAAGGATTTCTTATATTCTCTATGGATCAATAGAAAGACCATATTTGGACACTACATGCCCAATAAGTGTCCCCTCATGTACTAAAAAGATACACTTCTTTGGATTCGATGAAATTCCAAATTATCTGCATTTATCAAAAATAACTCTCAAGTGTGTTAGATGATCATTAGGATCCTTTTAAAATATATTAATGTCATCAAGGTAAACTAAGACCATTTCACTTAAAATACCATGAAAGGCAACATCTATTTCCCTTTAGAAAGTGGCTCTAGCACTAGAGATCCCAAAAGGCATATTTTGGTAGGAATAAATACCCTATTTGGTTATGAAACTTGTTTTATACTGATCTTGTTCTTTCACCAATATCTGGTTGTAACCTAACCACCCATCTATTAACAAGAACATTTGTGAACCTGATACCCTCTACAATATTTGATCCATGGAAGGAAGAGAATAGTGGTCTCAGTGACACTTTGTTGAAATCTTTGAAATCCACACATAGTCTTATTTATCCATGTTTCTTTATCACTAGAACAAGGTTTGATACCCATGTTGAGTGATTGATAGTAAATATTATACTTGACTTAATCAACTAGGTAAGCTCCTTTCTCATGAGAATTTTAACCTTGGGGTTAATGGGCCTTTGCTTCTATCTTACTAGTTTTGCATCTTGTTCAAGCTCAATAATATGTTGTGCTAATCTAGACTCAAACCCTTTTAGATCATAGTATTCCAAAGCAAATACATATATGTACTCATTACATAATGAAATGAAAGTTACTCTCTTAGAATTAGTGTTCACTTTTCCCCACTTGAGTTGTTTACCTTCAGCTATGTGAACCTATTAATAATGTTATTCCTTAGAAGAGATACTTACCTTGTCCTTTATAAGATAATAATATTTATTAAAAATGATTTCCAAAGTTACTAAACCTTTAGGAATCTTGTTTGATATCAATTACACAATCTGATCTTCATATTGGTGTTACAATTTATTTTTATTCTTTGATTAAAATTTTGCCTCATTCTATAGGAAACAAGTTATCTATATATCACTATCAAAGACTTGAAAACTTACCTAATTATTTGGAACTAAAGGCCTCCATACAACCTTGATTTGGGTCTAATCTTTATTGTCCTTTATTTGATCCACTATATCACATTGTGATCTTATGGTAGCAAGTATATCTACATGTTAATTGGCTCCTCTAGGAATAGAGCAGATGTCAAATGCTAGGAAATATTCCATGAGGTCCCAAAATCTATGTTTATAGGCCTTTAAAAGGGGGTTATTTGTTTCACTTAAAAATTTGACTTGTTTCACTACCAACTCACTATCACCTTTCACTTGCAAAAGCTTAATACCTCTCTTTCTAGCCCACTAAAGGCCATAAAAAAGAGCTTCATGCTCTACAGTATCTGATATACAACTGAATTGAAATCTAATAGAAGAATAATACCTTCTATTTTTAGGTGAAACCAACATTACACCATCCCCACTTCCATTTTTTGATCTGGATCTATCAAAGTATAAATTCCATACTCCCTCTTGATCTTGCTTTGAGTTGGTGAGACTAATTAATGAGTCACCTTCTTCATGCATGTAGTAAACACCCAAACCAACTTCTTGAATAGCTTTTTATGGGTTATACCCATGGTTATTAATATCCCAATCATCCAAGAGTATATTTTGTATGACTTCAAGTGGCTTAGAATGTTCTTGATCAATAGTATCCTCATCTTCTTCTGAAATACTACAATTCATATCAGACATATTTGACATATATGGTTCAAGGTGAAATCTAAAAATAGGCTCTAATATTATAGTGACTTTGGTCCCATACCTAGTTATAAAAATCATTTATGACCAATCTAAATAAAGGTAGCCTCCTATTTTAGTAGTGAAATCCCTGGATAGGCATAGTACAAAGTATGGAGGTAAATCAACAATAATTATATCCTACGAAATGGTGAAATTTGGTCAAACAACAAGTAAAATATTAAGATATTTAAGGATGCCCACAGTTTTAGTAGGAGAATAATCTAATTGTAACACTCCTTTTTTGTGAGGTTCATACTTGATTCCTAGTTTGTCAACTATGGATTTAGGCATGATAGAAGTACTAGTTCCACTATCAATCATACAATTGTGGACAAGACAATATCCTATGACAAATGAAAGATAGAGTAGACGAGGCTTATTCACCTTAGTATCTTAAGGCTCAACAAATACATTATAGTTGGTTAAAATAGTGCTTACTCTTTCCTTTTTAGGTGGTATATCATAGATATTTAGCTTTGAAATCTCTTCTTGCAGATACTCCTTTTGTCTTGGGATTAGTAGTGTATCTCACATTGAAATTGATACTAAATTTTTATACATATGATCCACAATACTAAGTGGATAAGTGGCTATCCTTGACTATAATTTAAGATTAGGAGGGTCTCTTAGATGTTGTGTGAACCTAAACCATCACCAATTTCCATAATACTAAGGGGATACCTTTTTAGGACCTAAACCATCACCAATTTCCCTTTTCTTGGATCTAGTAAGGGTTACAACTGAATTATCAACATTAAGCATATTTTGACTTTGATTTGATGTTATGTGCTCAAAATAATTCTCACCTTCTTGGAAGTTAACAAATATAGTTTTAATAGGTGCTTTACCATTCTCTCCTCTTTGTTGATTTGGCACTTCTAATTATGTAAATGAATAAAATTATCCATGTGTTAGATATGCTCCCTTATTTATCTAGTTTTCATGTGGAGAAGGAGCTAAAATCTACTACATATAAGACTGATATGAGATCTTAATAGTTGGAGCCATTTCCATGTTATTTCCTTGATCCCACTAATTTTTTCATTTCCCTTCCTAAGCATAGTTTTCTAAGTTGGCACAACATCTATATAATTTCTTAGAGTATTAGTATTATATTACCTTGACTATGAATTTTTCCCTTTTCCTTGTTGATTAGATTGATAGGATAGCCTATTATACTAACAATTGTGATTAATATTCTAATATGGCTTGTATGGTGGATCTTTTTATCTTTCCATTTCAACAAACTCATTATGAATCTTAAGAATACTCTCTATCTTCCCCAATATATCATCTTGATCACCTTCTATTTGATAGAACTTTGTTGAATCTGGGAGTGGAGCAATAGTTGGATCAGGATGGTGGATCTCTAGAAAAAGAGGCATTAGTGGCCTTGGAGACAACTTGCCTACTTGTATAAGGCAATTATCAACCTTGATCGGTATTTAAAAATATTTAGGTAGAGTGTTACCTCCCATGGATAAATCATCATAGCTACATTTGAATTGAGATACTTTAGATAGTATAGAAAAGCATAGTTGGGTGTAGGCTTGATCACTACAAGAATTCTATCCCAAGTCTTCTGGAACCTATAATTCAAAGCCACCATGAATTCATTATTGAATCTCTTTATTATTTTAAGATGATCATCTATTAAAAGATGATCACTTTTATCATCAAAGTGCTTGCACATGACCTCTCCAAATTCATTCCAATTATTGATTGATGCAGGAGCCAATTCTCTATACCATTGAAGTGAATTCCCTTTCAAATAAGTTTCTAACAACCTCATTGCTACATTTTCCTAAGTTACATGATGTACTAAACAAAGGTTATCAATATATGTAATATGTCTTATAGGAGTAACTAGAGTTTCCCCTATAAAATAAGGAAGATCCTTCATAGTAGAGGATGGAATATCATCCCATTTTGTAGGATTTACAGGACTGCCACCATTTAATGGCACAAAGGCTTGTCTTCTAGGAACAACCACCTTAGGTATAGGATTTATAATAATGTTTGGCTAAATAATATTGGCTTAAATAGGAGGATTTTATGTAATAACAAGGGGAACAAGAGGTGTATGTGTAGGATTTGACTGAGAGGCTTTCTTCTTCTTTGATGATTAGAAAGATAGTTTAGAGAAATCTATCTCTTTCCCTTTTGCAAAGGATCTTGTGACAAATCTTGAGGGCATGAAAAGTATGCAAACCTAAAATTAATTCACTTAATTTGAATAAGAGGTCCTACTAGGTGTGCCAAAACTTTTAGAGACTTAGGTTGCAACCTAGCTAAAAATAGAAGTGTTTAAGTTCTACTTTTAAACCTAGTCCAACATGGGAATGACCCTAGGTTGTGGGTTACCTATGTTTGGGTCAGACATCTAGGGTTTTTAATGAGGCTAGCTCCTTAGATATGATAATTTAGACCTCTCTTTATAATACCTAAATAATTTTGGGTGAAGAGAGTCAAGATATTTCATAAATTAAAACCTATTATAACATGTGGTGATATAGTGAAGTTCAAATATCCACTCTAAAGATTGAATTTGTTAGCACACTAATGGGATATAAATAAAACTAATGCAATGTTTAATATATCTTCCTAGCAATAGTAATTCACATAGAGGTCAATTTGACTAACTAAGTTTGGGGGGTAATGAAGACAAGCCCTAATTGAAGGCACTTATAACTAGCAGTCCACCTTATACCTTAGACGCCAAAGCTATGACACACTATATGACCTGTAGGTAAAATTTGTTAGTATTTAGGTTGAACTTATACCTATAAAGGGAATATTAGAACACTTTTTCATGTCAAGCACACACAAAATACTAAACATAGATGACAAATATTGTAAATGCCTTTCTCAATACTCTAAGAGGTCAAAATATAATTTTTGGTAGAGTCTAGTCATACCGGCCCGAGGTATGTTCATCAATAGATCAAAGGCTATATTTATAGAAGAAAGGGAAGCAAGAGATAAATATTTTGGTGCTAAAAAAGGAATTAATGATCTCAACTCCATTTTAACTATAGTTACAACTACCTTTGCATTTATGCTCATTCAAGCTTCTTGATTGATCCCAGTCACTTCAAACCATTGCACAGTTACATTATTCCCTCATTGATGCTCCTTTATAGTTGTAATGGTAGGATCAATTTGTTTCAAGAGAAGTTTTAGCATTGATGTAGTTATAATAATTGGATCAATCTATTAGATTTTTATCTTGATGCTAACTACTCTTCAAAATTCCTTAAATAGGCCTCAAGTTGGATGAGATCTAATGGTGCATATCTATATAGATCTAATTGTGTGATCTTGATTGACAAGAATGTGGGTCCAATAAAATCAATGATCACCATTCATAAATATTAAAGATATAATATTGCATAGTTACTGATAGGAAAGTGGGCCTAATGAGATCTATATTATGCATTCACTTGTACATTTTGATCTAATGGTGTGAGTGAAAGTCAAGGAGTTAGAGGATTTGGATCAAAGGATAGCATTTGTTCATACTAAGAAGATCTATGGTGAAAAAGAGGTCAAAAATTCAAGATATAACAATAGGTATCTATGGGACCAATAGGAACAAGATAATCTAAAACAATCTAATTGGTTTTAGTTGATATTTGATGGCCAAAGTCAAACCCAAGAAGCTTTCCTATTGGAAGTTGAAGGAGCAGCTTTTGACCAAAACAAGCAAAAGTATGGAATTGAGTTTGAGCATGGTCTATTTGAACTAGATATAACATTTCAAAGAATGCCAAAAAGTTAGACACATAGACTTTAATGGCTTCATCACCAAAACTAGATGCATGAAAATGACCTTTCTCTCCACTCTTGCATGTCATGATGAACTAGTGAAGAGCAGTTAGCTCCAGGATAAAACTCTAATAGATTGATCTAATTATTATAACTACATAAAAATTAGAAATAAACTTAGAATAACTTGATCCCACCATTTCAATTATAAGGGAGCATCAATGAGGTATAATGTAACTATGTAATGGTTTGAAGTGACTTAAATCAATCAACAAGCATGAATGAGCATAAATGTAGAGGTAGTTGTAACTATAGTTCAAATGGATTTGAGATCATTATTTCCTTTTTTAGCACAAAAATATCTCTTTCTTCCCTTTCTTCTATAAATATATCCTTTGAGTTATTTATAAACATCGATCAGGCTGGTATGACAAGGATATACCAAAAATTGTATTTTACACCTCTTGGAGAATTGAGAAAGGCATTTGTAGTGTTTCTCATCTATGTTTAGTATTTTGTGTGTGCTTGATATGAAAACGTGGTATAAGCTTCCCTTTGTAGGTCTGAGTTCAACCTAAATACTAAAAAAAATTCCCTGCAAGTCATATAGTGTGCCATAGCTTTGATGTATTAGGTAGAGGATGGACTGTTAGTTATAAGTGCCTTCAATCAGGCTTTATCTTCATTTCCCCCAACCTTAGTTAATAAAATTGATCTCTATATGAATTTATATTTTTTGGAATATATAGTAAACATTGCATTAGTTCTATTTATATCCCATTATTTTGCTAATGATTCCAATGTTGAGAGTGGATCGTTTAACTTTGGTACATCACCACATGTTAGAATAGCTTTTACTTTATGCAATCTCTTGACTCTTTTCTCCCCAAATTGTTTAGGTCTAAGAAAAAGAGGTCAAAATTATCATATCTAAGGATCTAGCCTCATTAAAAACCCTATAGGTTTGATCCAAACATAATTAACCCACATCTTAGGGTCATTCCCATGTTGGACTAGGTTTGAAAGCAAAACTTGAACACTTTTGTTTTCAGCTAGGGTACAGCCTAAGTCTCCAATAGTAACTTCTTGATTTAATTTTAAAAACAAAAAAAGGAAGGGAATATTGTTTAGGGACTTTCATATAGAAATGACCTCCATACTTATACAATTTTTATAATTTCCAAAGTTTTATTGTAGTTGACATGATTCAAATATACACTTAGGTCATAACCCTATACACATTGTACAAATTTTTATAGATTTAGGACATAGTTTTTCAAATTTGTGATAGATATTATATATAGACACAAATTAGAGATTAAATTTTGATAGATAATTCATATTTATACATGCTATAGGTGCATAGTCTATGCAAGTGGACCAAAAATTTCAAATGCATATTAAAATTTATCTACCAAGAAACATCATATTCACCAAGAAATACCATTTTGAGCCTTAGCTATCTATAGCAGTTAGCTCCCTTTAGTAAGTATGGTTAATATTCAATATATCCTATGACATAGTATTGTTTCCCTTTTTAATATTAAGTTCGTTATACCACTTAACTTGGCTTTTATTGTATTATCACTTGAGTTGTGCAATTGAAATTCAACGATCTCAATGGTCATGTCAAAACTCACCCTTGCACAAGATTAGGTTCATAATTACCTCCCAATATCCCTATTAAAGTAGCCAAGGTTTATTTTTGAACCTCCATCAATTGAGATGCTTCATAAGGAAGCATATTTACCAATTCAAAGTACCAAGGGGCAACATGGTTGCATTGACACATAAGTGTTCTCCTTCCTTTCTCTCTTTCTTTTAATTATGTCACATTTTAAATTATATGCACTTATTTATACTATAAAATGCTCTTATTTATAGGTCATACAACAGTAAAACATTCAAATTTTCTCAATTAAATGTAAGGTTTTTTGTATACACCTAGGTATGCATTTCTTTCCTTTAGCCCTAGTAATTTCATCATTGTGTATTACTAGATTAAAGGGGGTGGTAAATGTATTTACTAAAATCTAATGTATATATCATATAAATATTTTATACTTTATAAATATCCATCAGGGCTCTATCCTTTATTTATAGACCTTCCTACTATTGAAAGGCTCACATTCACAATCTCACTATACATAATTTCTTATCTTATGGTTTGACCCTGTCATTTATGATGACCTAGATTTCTTGCACTATAAAGAAATAATAAAAATTGATATTTATCCTTCATTATTGGTTTCAAATTATCTATAACTTCATATCCTTCTAGACACTTACATCCCATATAGGGACACCTGCATCGACATAAGTGTCTAGGTTATTATCAAGCATATAATCCTTAAAAGTCATCCAAATTACAAATGTTTTGAAAGATACAGGTCAACATATTTATCTTAATGAACCCTACTATGATATATTTCCAAAATTTGTGGTATAAATACAAATCTAATCCTACTCATTATTCATTAAGTAAATACTGAGTAAGCACCTATTCAAGCTCACTTAACCGATTGAACAACTTAGTTGTCCTACCCTATTCTTATCTATTTCTATATTACTCATAGAAACAATCATATTATAGGTCTAATCACTCAAAAAACAACCCATGAGTAGTGTTTATAAAGTTTTAGGCTATATCATTGCATGCCCTTACATATAGAACATTTCACCATTATGCACAGACAAGAAAACACCTAGGGGAGTTCTACATATGTCTATATCCCTCTCTAGATTATTGGCTATGTAGGTAATGCTCATTGATATAGGGTTCCTTAAAGTTATATCAACACCATGAACCCACTAACCAATTTTTGGTAAGATACAAATACCTAAGATGAATAATTAGGGTTTTAATCCATAATTATTCATCAACAACTTGTGTGCATGAATAAAATATATCAACATAAAAGGTGAAAAAAACCCATCAATCTCTAAGTGGTTAATCCATAATATATTGAATATTATGTACCAAAAATTTCCATTAATAATAGGATATTTTTGTTGATGCAAGTGTCTAGAACTCCATAAACAATATTTCCAAAAATGATTACTAGATCTTCATCATGTTTTTGTCTATTTCCACATATACATATTTTAAATCTGCCTACACATTTGTAGCTAAGTATTATCTCTTCCTAGTGTTTATGTAATCAAATTATTATTTTGGATGTGTTTCCTATATTTAGCATAACTCAACATTTTAATTTAAAATATTCATTTATCCAAGTTTTCAATTAATTGGTCTACTTAAGAATACTTTTATTCATCCTTGTACATAGGGTATTTTACCCCTTTAAGCCTTGTAAAAAACATCTAAAAAGAGTTAAACAAACCCATTATTTATTTCTTTATGATTTCCTTGTTATAATTTTGGGTCTTTTTACCTTCTCTAAAACATGGTGTTATGTTGTCAATAATTGGCTAGGCCATGGAGGTGGAAATGAGGACCTCATAGAATCCACTGCATATATTTGATGTAATAGCCTCTTAAGTATTAGTCACATAAGAAATGGGATTGCATTTTTCTTACACGTTCACTCATGATTAACCTTATAAACTTTTATAATTAGATGTCATGGAACAAATTTTCCCTGTTGTAATGGATATTCATATTGAATTCTTCAAACTGAAACCATCCTATTAGCAAGAGTATATTAAATAAAACCATGCACTATGAAAGTTACCTTATGGAGTTTATTAATCCAAGGTCATCTTAATAACACATCAAAGACTTTTATATGTGGTATAACTAAAAATTTTGTGGTCATATGTGTTGGACCAACTTGTAGAGTTAAATCAATCTCATCAAAAACTTATTTTATCTTCCCATTGAATGATTTGATCATCTTGGTCAAAGGGAATAAATAATCCATTGTGTATCCCAAATATGTGAGTAATTTCATGGTACATACAATCTCAATAGAACCATTTTCAACCATAACAATGTGTATAGGTTGATTATCAATATAGGCTCAAATAAATAAGGAAAGAAGATCTAAGTCATCATTTGCAATCTCATTGTCATAAAATAAAATGGAATGCCTTTGAACCATATGAGGTATCTTGTCTACAAGTGTACCAATAATCCCATCTACTGGGTTCTCATAATGTGGTGGAGGGTGTGCATGATATACCATGTGCACTTTTAGTGTTTCCTTGGAATGATCTTGTAATGTATTCTTGAATGTTTTTTTATTTTGATGATCATCATGTTGTGATCCTAAATACTTTTGAGAATACTTAAACTTGACTCGATCACTATCAATAAGGTCATGTATCATGCATTTTAATTTGAAACATGTATTTTTAGAATGCTTACTACATTAGTGGTAGTCATAATAAGCTTTTGCATCATATCCTTTTGGTAAAGATAAATTGATATCAACCACCTTAAGAGTAGGGAGAGATATTATATGACACTCTACTAGCTTTGGATGGAGCAAAGTTAGAAACTTAGGTAATCATGTAAATTATCTCTTAGGTGCATCAGATAAGATGAGTTAATTAGGTTATTGTGACATTATATTAACCATTATAGCTTATTCCTTTTTATCCTTAGGATTTTTACCTTATATCTTGGTTTGATATTAAACTTAGTAGTGGATGTAGTTGGTCTATTTGCTACATATTTAAGATTGTTTATGAAATAAGTTTCATTTCTCTATCTCGAACAATATGGCATAAGTCATCAAAATATTTGAACTTCTTAAAAATAATATAATCATGTAATATAACAAGTAAACTTTACCTAAATATATCTTGAAGATATTTATCTATCATTGGATTTTCCATTTTGGCCAACATTGTCTTATACCTCAAGACATATTCATTAATAGGCTCATTGGTTTCTTGTTTGATCTTGGCAATTTGTGAATATTCCTTATTTTATATTAGAACACTTTAATATAATTTTAGTATACATATTAAAAAATTACAAAAGGTTACATAATAATGTAGATGGTTGGATTTCACAGCTCATACTCCATGACGAAGGATAAAACATTGGCTCATAATATGACACCAAAAAATAAGAAACAAAAAACTAATTTAAATAATACATGACATTAAAAACAACATTAAATTAACAAATGACACTTAAAATCACATTACAAACTATAATATAACTAAGCATAGGCTATAATACCTTAGGGAGGAGGTGAAGGATCATCCTTTGGTCACAAAGTAGTCCAAGCAGAGGGCTCTACTAAAGGAAGAACTGGTGCCACCCAACCATCCAAGGGGTCTAAGTCATATATATCACCCATCCATCAATGGGATTAATTTTAGTAGTAGTGATAACATGATAACCCCTAAAAGAGGGAGTTTTATCATATTTTCCGTGTAGTTGTGATGACCTCCATTCCTTATTAAAAGTGAGGGGATTAGTGATTACAACTACTGGAATGACTTATATGCCTCCTAGGAGGTGGTGGAAATGAACCTTAGAGTGGGCCATTAGGTAGTATGTGGATTTCTATGTAGGGATCACTTCCCCAATGATCTATCAACTCTTATAGATGGTGGACCTCTATACCAACCTTCTTAGTTTGGAATTGAATATACATTCAAGCTAAAGGTATAATAGTAACTTTGTTAATAATAGAAAAGAGATAAGAACATTCAAAATTATTAAATAAAGCATTATTTTTAGCATTCCATAATTGGAAAATAATTGCAGATCTAAAAAATTCCATAAAAAGGTATTTACAACAGTCCATTTGGTTGAATCCCCAATCAATGAAAGATGCTAAGATAAAGGCTCAAGGTGATAAGGTTGAAAGAAGCTATGAATCCATTTTCAATTGGATGAGCTATGGGGTAAGACTAGAAGAGATGTTTGAAGGTATTTGGGCATTTTATGGTGGGTCACTTGGGTTAGTAATTTCTAATATGGGAGAGTCATTCCTTAAGTGGAAGACCTTGATAGACAAAGCTCTAGAGGAAGTGCACCAATTTGGGCTCTAGATGAGCTATCCAATTTTGGTTGAGTCTGATAAGGCACATCTGAGGGGAGGAATTAAAACCCCGTCACCTATTGATGTTGCTAAGAGTATAAGATAAGGGATTCATAACTTGATAGAGGAGTCTTAGGGAATAATTTTTAAAATGGGTGTCACAATTAAACCTTCAGTCCTTCCACCATGAGTGTGGTAGTTACAAGCCCATATTTCACAACATTATATCTATAATTAGTTCTTAAATTTGAATATAGAATGTAATCCCACATTATTCAAATGAAAATTTATTTTCAAATCCAGTCAAGGATTCTAATCCCTCGTAGAGATCAAATCTTGAATGGTATGAATTCCTTTCCTAAAGAGCCTTAACACATTTATCCCAAGACACTCTACCAACATAACATTAATATTAGTCATAAAGGGAGACCACCATTTAATATGATCTTTAAAAGATAAACTAATTTGAAAACCATCACTAATCCATCCTATATTGGGCTTAACATCATCAAAAGCCTTCCATATGCTTTTTTGCTAGAAATGATCCTTCAATTAAACTGGATCAAACATGATGAGAAGTGTGTAGAAGCCAATATTTTTCCAATTAGGTTTGACATAAGGGGTTCTAGAGGATATATAATGTCTTATTAATATGTTCCAAGATTCATTGTCTTCAATGGCTTTAATAACCCATTTAGCACACAAAGTTGTGTTCTACCTATAAATATCAATAACTCCTATACCTCCTTTATCATGAGGGAGGTATCATATGTCCCAAGAAACTCGATGGAAACTCCTTGTTTGTTTAGTGTTAGATCAAAGAAAATACTTGAGAATTTTATCCAACATATTATAGGAGGATTTAGAGGGAGCTCAATAGTAATAATAGTAAACATGGGTAGCCATTAGGATCTTAATACAAACATGAAATTTCACTTCTAAGGAGAATGGCTTTATAACCCAATATTCAACTTTCATTTCAACATGATGAAAGAAATATTTCCAAAATTATGTAAGATAACTATTAAAGGAAAAGGGGATGCCCAAAATTTGAATTATTCTCCTTGAATTATCTATTTCCACTTGTAATGGAGAATCCACTAAAGCATAGGCATATTACTTTGTCTGAAACATTGAGTTTTACTCCATTGCACACTAAACCCATAGGCTAAACAAAAAAATCAAGACACTTCATGGCTTCTAATGTTATGCCCTTAACCTATAATATGTCTAGGAATATGTGTGGTCAACTTGTGGCTTACACACCTTCATATTATCTTGTTATATTTATTTATGTTCTTAGTATGGTTAGTCTATGGAATAACCTTGGTTAATTAGAGTATGTATAAGAGGCAGTGGTTAGTATTTTATCATCATATTGAATTTTGTTCTTATTGCATTGTTGTGGGGTGATTTAACTATTTTGGGAATAAAGAATTTTTATTCATATTATAGTTAAGGGTCTAGATTAATAAATTAGTAAATAATATTTTAATAAGTATAGTCATAATTGGTATAATTTATCTATCTTTTTTACCTTTATAAAAATAGCAATAAATTAGGAAAAATTATAACATAGCTTAAAACAAGCTAAAACGGCTATTATATGGTCTAAAATTGGTTGTGTAGGACTAGGACAGTGTCAGAAATCAAAATCTAGATTTTATTCATGGAAAGGATAGGACTATCAAAAAGAGGACACCCTACTGTCTAACATTGTTATCCTCTTCTACCACTATTATCCAAACTATTCACAAAGACCTAATTTTTTTGGGTTCTTTGTTTTATTCTTATGTGAGCTTGCTTGTGAAATCTTGAGTGTTGAATATCAATAGAACTCACTATAAAGCTATTTTATCTCAAAACCCTAACCTTCCAACTATTTTAACTATTTTTAACTATTTTAATCACTTGAAAAAGTGGGGGTTAGTATGTGTAAGATGCACTGAACATGTGATCCACACCCTTTGTGCAAGCACATTGTCTACATACCAATACTCTGAAGAGGAATCAAACCATATGTAGTTGTCCCACTTGATATGATTTTTGCAATAGTGTGATGAAAATGCAAAAATGACAAATTAAGAGTGTTTGAGGTGGCTAGGGATTGGTGTGAGAATTTTAATATGTTTGTAGTTGTGTTGGGTGACTGTATGTAGAGAATAGGGAAATTTTCTTTAGTGGTTTGTTTGCATTCTTGCTTGCTTTGTAATATTTGTCACCTCCCTTTTCAAATAAAATTTGAATGGACTTTTATAGATAACTATTGTTAATGGGTAAAATGTATTCATGCTAGGATGACATGATGAAGGATAGGAATCAAATGAAATTGATCATTTGGGCTCAAAGTGTGATTGGATAGGAGCATCAAAAATGGGACACCCTAGGGTTTAGTGTTATAGTCTAGGTACGGTGCTCTTGTCCCATAGGCTCGAGACCTAAGGGGATAGAATTGGCCTAGGAAATAGAGTTTGGTTGAGCTAGAATAACCATTTGGAAGGCTAAAGATGACTAGAAATGAGAAAAAAGGTGTCTATAAGGGTCACATAAGCATGTAAGAAGAACCTATGGATTGGGTATTACAATCCACACTCAAACTACCAATTTGGACATTTTATATGACTACATGGAGTTCTCCCCCTCAAAGTGGCTCAATCATAATATTCAAGGTTGACAAAAATTGCTAAAAAAACATGATACTTGAATAGAGGTTCAATATGGGCAAGTTTTTATGATGCATTTTTTTTGGGGTCTGGCATCTTGAGCACTAGAAGGCTAAAAAACATAACTTGTGAATTGGGAGGAATTGAATTTTTTTACCTTTTGAAAATTAGCAATGGTTGGATTCATCTCTATAAGATGATCATAATGGTATATTCTACCAGTACATTTTTTTGGTCCAAAAATTTTCACCCTTGAGCACATTATTAGTCATTGCATTCATCTTAGTGAGGTAATCACAATGGTATCATATGATGATACATTTTTTCAGGTCACAATACTCCTAAGGTTTATGCATGGCATGGCCTAACACTCATGGTCATGGGAAATGGAAATAAATGCCTAAAAATCTTCACAAAGATGACACAGAGTTAAAAACTTATGATCTGAGTATTTTGGAGTTAGTTCATCAACTTAAGTTAGAGTTACAAGGCATGGTATTGAAATATTATCTTGATATGATTTAAGGGGACCTCACAAGGCTGAGAGGGGATATAAATAGCTTTTAAGATTAATTGAAACAAATCACTAGGCAATTGGCCAACTTTTCAACCCATCAATTGTAAAATAACCCTCCACCACTTTAGTTTGGTTCTTCTCCTCCAAAAAATCACAATGCCAACCATGGTACAAAGTTTTTATTACCAAAAGTGGGCCTACACAAGTTTTATGGTAATAATATACTCACATGGATTACTCAAATTGAAGATTTATTTGATCTACATCAAACTCCCTATTCACAAAAGGTGGTCATGGCCTCTCTATATCTAGAATCTGAGTAGTTTATTTAGTATCACTAGTTGTGTGATCAAAATAAAAATAAGGGTCTATTGGTTTCTTGGTTTATATTTTTTGAATATATTTATCTCCACTATCATAATAATATCTCATAAAACTACTTCAACCAACTAACCAAGTTGTACTAAACTAAGATGGTAAAGAATTACAGTCACCAATTTTAGAATCTCTCCTTATGTGTGGTAAACATCACTAAGGAAAATTTGATTGGCCTATTTTTTGGTGGCCTCAATGATATAATCCAATTGAAGGTTATCATGTTTCATCCTAGTAATGTATCTAAAGTTATACCAAGGGCACGTCTAACTAAGGAAAAAGAGTTCATCAAATGAAGGCCTTTCACTCAAATACGTGAAGGCACCTTCCCAACACCATCATTTCACTAAATTTTTGCATATTTGATGCAAAAATGGAGTAAAATACATCAATGTGTTAAAAATAAGTTATTCTACATTGAAGGTTCCAATGAAGGGGAAGAAGATGATGAAGCTTTAAGTATTGGATGGTGGAGCCTGATCTTACTAGAAGCACAGTTCCTAATAGGGGGTGTGGGGGGGAAATAGCCCCCCCCCCCCCACTATGGCCACCATGGTGGTATAGGGGGGTGGTGACCTACTTTGGATCCCCCTAGCAAGGTTTTAGGGGTAGTGCCCCCAAATCAAAATTTTGTGTAAAATACATTGTAAAATATTGTAATTTCATAGTAAATCTAGTCCATTCACTATTAGGTCATAAATCTAATGGTATAAATTATGTTGGTGAATTTTTGCCCTAATATGTAACCCTCCTTTGATATTAGGGCATTGTAATAATGAAGGCACACTATGTTTGAGTGAAGAGGATATGCAGTAGATGTATTTTAGGTTTATTCCTTCATTTGTTGGACCGAATAAGAGAATAATTGGTTGTTTCTATGTGGACATAACCCATATTGGGTGAACCACATTAAATTTGTGTCTCTCTTGTATTTTGTTTTATATATTTTATTTCCATCTTTATTTAATTTATATTTCTCTACATTCTATATTCCTTACATCAAAGGTAGGTTTAGAAGAACCTAAGGATGAATCTAAAGATTCTCAACCTGTTATTTCCTATCATAAACTTTTAGGAATTATTACTCGTGAAACTCTTAATGTGGTGGGTTTTCTAAATAAATAGAAGGTGACTATGTTAATTGACTTTGGGATTACACATAACTTCATCAACAGTAAGTTGGCTACTCATTTTAACTAATTCATTTACCTAGCTCCATAATTTTAGGTCATGATTATAGATGGAGGTATAGTCAACTATTCTAGAAAATGTCATAGCATTAAGCTTACTATGGGAGACTACTTTCTATATTCCCCTAGGTTTTTTATTCCCATGAGAGGAGCTAACATTATTTTGGGAGTGTAGTGGCTCACCACTTTGGGCACTATTGAGATGAATTTCTAGGAACTATTCATGAGGTTCCATCAAGAAGGCAAGACCTTTGAACTATGTGGATTATGGGCTAAATCTCCACAACTAGTTAGTTCTCATAAAATGATGAAGATTCTTAGAAAATGTGTATAAGGATTTGTGGCACACTTATTTTCCATAGAGGTTTAACTAACTAAAGAGTCTACACATCCTAACTTGTAAAGGGTGTTGGATGACCATTCTATTATTTTTAGTGACATGACAAAAGGACTTCCTCCAAGTTGTGCACATGAACATGCCTTCAAGCTCATTTAAGGAAGTACATTACCCAACATAAAACCATATAGTCAACTATTCTAGAAAATGTCATAGCATTAAGCTTACTATGGGAGACTACTTTCTATATTCCCCTAGGTTTTTTATTCCCATGAGAGGAGCTAACATTATTTTTGGAGTGTAGTGGCTCACCACTTTGGGCACTATTGAGATGAATTTCTAGGAACTATTCATGAGGTTCCATCAAGAAGGCAAGACCTTTGAACTATGTGGATTATGGGCTAAATCTCCACAACTAGTTAGTTCTCATCAAATGATGAAGATTCTTAGAAAATGTGTATAAGGATTTGTGGCACACTTATTTTCCATAGAGGTTTAACTAACTAAAGAGTCTACACATCCTAACTTGTAAAGGGTGTTGGATGACCATTCTATTATTTTTAGTGACATGACAAAAGGACTTCCTCCAAGTTGTGCACATGAACATGCCTTCAAGCTCATTTAAGGAAGTACATTACTCAACATAAAACCATATAAGTATCCTTATGCCCAAAAGAGTGAAATTGAAAATATGGTGTAAGAGATGTTAGAGGCAGGAATCATCTAACATAGTCATAGCAAAATTCCTCCCCTATGGTCATGTTGAAGAACAAGGATGATATTTGGATGATGTATCTAGACTATAGAGAAGTCAACAATTACACCATCAAAGATAAGTTTCTTATTATATTAATTGATGATTTGTTAGATGAATTGCATGGTGTTGTTTATTTTACCAAGTTGGACCTTCCCTCTGGGTATCATCATATTTGCATCCACTATGAGGACATACCAAAACAACTTTCAAAATGCATGAAGGATATTATGAATTTATGGTCATGCATTTTGGCCTAAAAAATATACCATCTACATTTTAGAGTTTGATGAATACTATATTTAGGCCATTTAAAAAATAATAATAATTTTTTTATGATATCTTCATTTACATTAAATTTGGGAAGACCATTTCAAGCATGTGAAATAGGTACTTTTAGTTCTATAACAACATTAGCTTTATGCCAAACCTTCCAAATGTGCTTTTGGTATCCTAGAATACTTAGGTCATATTATTTCAAATTAAGGAGTGGAATTTGATCCTAATAAAATCCAAGTGATGATGGAGTGGCATGTTCCGAATTCCCTCAAGAACCTTTGAGAATTTTTGGGGTTAATTGGTTACTATCATAGGTTTATCAAAAATTATGGTAGCATTACAGCCCTACTCACCTCTTTATTGAATAAATACTCATTTCAATGGACCAATTCAACTATTAAGGCATTTGAATAGATGAAAATGGCTATATGTAAAACTCTAATTTTGGTTGCTCATATTTTTTTTTTACTTTTGTTGTGGAGTGCAACACATCAAGTTATGGCATGGGGGTTATAATCATGTAAGAAGGCAAACCACTAACATTTTAAAGTCACCAATTGGAGATAAAAAATAGTCTTAAGACAATTTATAAGAAATATATGATGTTTATTCTACATGTAGTGAAATAGTGGAGGCCTTATATGATGGGCTATCACTTTTAGATAAAGACTAATCAATATAGCCTCAAATATTTTTTGGTGAAATGATTGCCATTTGAAGAATAACATAAATGGGTGACTAAAATGTTACGATATGATTTTTAAATAATGTATAAGAAATAAAAAGAGCATGTGGTGTTAGATGCCCTCCCTCAATGGGATGAATCATTTGAGTCATTTTTATGTGCAATGACCATGTGGTATGTAGATTGTCTAGAGGAAGTAAGATCTAAATGGGAGAATGACAATGCTACCAAAGATTTGATTCAAAATCTTTAACAGGGTGTTATCTACTAGACTTGTACCCTTGTGAATGTAGTTTCAATACTTCTTAATATGAATTAACAAGGAGACAATTCTAGGATGTGTGTGTCTTAATAGATGGATTGAATCTCTAGATTTTAAGGGCTATCTCCCCTTGATGTATCAATTAGTATCTCTACTCTACACTGATATCTTGAAATGGAAAATAAAGAATGTAAACTAAAATTAAAACCTATCTAATTGAGGTGATACACCAACATGTGTCCTTCACTTGTCTAATATACACTAAGAAGTTTGAATAAGAACATGGACCTGATTGCACTTCTCAAATGAGAGTCTCCAAACATTAACATTTCACATAGAGGCTTAGCTTGATACACGATCTAAGGTAATTTTTTCAAAAAGTAAAGATAATGAACTAAGATCACACTTTATATACATATAATATCATTCAAGCACATTATACAACCTTTAAGGATGAACTAACACCTACAAATAGGTAAAGAGGAGAGGACAGAATAAAAGGAAGCATGCTCTATCACTGTCATTTATCAACTAACCATGAACATACACTAATCACAAGATTTTAAGAGGCATGAATTTAGTCTTATTCATTAAAAAGAGGTAAATAAAAGTGTTTTATAAGCATGTAATTTACATAAATTAGGTTAATTATTCTTTTAAAATTCCAAAAATAGGCTTACATATAGATAAAGTGAGAGAGGAGAGAGAGAAAGATAAAGCCAAGAAACTAGGAAATGTGACATTTACTTAGTCTTCCTAAAATACTATGTATCTATTCCTTAAATGTATCTTTATTATTTCATAAAAGTGGCATATAGGTTTTAATGAGACTTGTTTGGAATCTTGAAGGAGTCTTGGGAATTTATTTCTAATGTTTGACCAGTTGAAGTACCTACATCCTTGCTTGTACACCCTATATTCTCAATTGCTTGTCTTCCTTGATGAATAAGTATCCTTCCTTAAAATAGTTCATCATGTCTTGATAAAAAAAATTGTTTAAACGTTCTTCTAATCCATTAATTAGGTATTTCCACCTTTCTAGGGTTGTTAGAAGGCACATTGATGCTTGTTTGACTCTTTCAACATCCTAGGTGTTGGAAGGAAGGAAGGCCTTATTAGGAGTCCTTGAGACCTTTTCCAACCTTTAAACCTTATTATAACTAAATTTTACGTATTCCCTAATTTAATAGGAATTGGAAGGAGATATAAAAATCAATCCTTTTAATAACTTTTATGCATTCATTAAGTGTTTTGAACACTTGATTCCTTCACATGAGCAAAGAGGCTTAGGAGAGAGAAAAATGGGTTTTGGTTTGAACCAAGAAAATTTTCTCCATGAATGGCTCTTAAATATAAATTTATACCAGAAACAATGAACTTAGATCCATCAGACCCTTTAGAAGATGCATTTTTTCTCCTATAGGATGTTTTTTCACTCATTCATTATAGCCCTAATAACTGATAAAGCTCCTTGTCAAGGATAATGTTCGAATAATATTGGAAAAATGGTCACATTTTTTATTACCCTATATCTCCTTACATATTTATACAAAATTTTATGATCCAAATCTAAGTGGAATTATTCCTTTTCTATCATTTCTCCCTCCAATTATGCATAATTAGGCCTCCTAGGCCTAGAAAGAAAATTTGGCCCAAATCACCACCCACACATGTGAAACTATAAATAAGTTTTTTATTTAATTTACCTATCCTAATACCATCCTCCATGAAAAAAATTAAGTTTTGGAACATCTTGTAGATGGGAAAACCATGAAATGGGCATTTTCAAGCCTAGATGCCTTTACATGCTTGAGGTGTTGTTTGAGAGATTTTCAAGAAATTTTCAGGTTTTTATTCTTTAATGTGACCTTATGATACTCCTTTTACCCTTAAATAACTCAATACTTGATATTTAATTACTTTTTTTCACTCTCAAGCCTTCACCATGGCTTTTGGGATTGTAAAACTAAGTTCTCTTACCTATTTAACTAGTGGCCAACTTGCAGGAGTTGTGTAAGTCTTTGAGATAGTTGTATAACCTTTTATATGATCATTAAACCTATGTAAAGTCCCCATAAATATCTTTGAATTATTTTTATGACACTCCACTATTTATACCCTCACAAATAGGCTAAAAACTATCTATTTTGCCTTAAATTGTATGGTATTGTACCTGCACCTATGAATAAACACCTAGAAGTGAAGCTTAGGAGAGTTTTGATCATGAATAGGATCATTTGGAAGTCAAAATATTTAATTTTAAGTCATTAACAATCATATTTTTCTAATCAGGTCAATTGAAGGGTTTAAGGAGGGTTTACAGGGGTTTAAGTTATTAACAATGGTTCACAAAGGACAGGGGTCCTTTAGAAAAACCATTGCCAATAATTTGTGGTAGGGGGACCCCTCTAACATCTATTATTGGATTAATTTCCCATGAAAAACTTCATGCAATATATGAGTAAACAAAGTTACTTCTTCAAGCTCCTTCTCAAGCAAAATAGGGTTTTTTCACCTTCTGATGATTGTTCATGGAGTTGTGTAACCCAATGGCTGAAATAAATTCATAGTTTTAAATCATAATACTTACTTAAACAACTTAATAAACTTCAATTCACCTTAAATCATCTGCAACAAGTTCTATCCTCTTCAAATTGGCCTCTCAGGTTGGGGTGATTGTGCATAAAGGCTGAGAAAGGTCTCTTGGAGCCATAAGACCTCAAAATATACTTTTATATCAAATTAAGTTCTCAAAAATGTTTTAAATGGTTCATTAAATAATTTTACATGATTATTTACAATACTGACCACTCAAACAAGTCTAAAACCTTGGTCTCCACCATTGAGGGTTTTTAAGCACATTGAATTTGTTGAACCTAGAAGCCTATAAACTAATTTATCTCTCCTTATCCACTATATAAAACTTTATGAAGTCCTTAATGTATATTATCTACACTCCCTCATTTTAATACTTTAAAATCCTAGTAAGACAAACATGTCATACTTACCTTTACTTGTGAGTGAGATTGTAAGTCTAAAGGGACTGTGCATACTCTTTGACTATGTAATATCCCTTTAGATATGATATTCATAATAATTTAAATGGAAATATATTACATTTAAACTCTAAAATATCATTCATATTTATGTTTCTAACATTATAACACTATTTATACTATCATAAGTGTGGCCTCCGTCCACAATCTCATTTCAAAGAAAGACTGCCTAAGGTGTGAACTAGTTGTAGGTGTATATTTTTTTATTCTTTGGAAGTAGGTATATATTTGGATGCAATAATACCTTAATAGGTCTATAAAATTATTCAAGACTCATTAGTATCTTGTTAAGACACTTAAATCCATCTTCTCTCCCTCTTACAAACCTCCTTTTGGTAACCTTGAATGGGCAAGCTGGTTTTATGTAATCTTACTTGACTGTAAGTGTCTATTTTCCACTCTTGGCTTATAAATAGAGGAATAAGGTGATAAAATACATTTAATAGGTATTTCACACTGACCCAAAACCTCTTATTACCTTGTAAAATCATCCAAAAACCCCTAAAACACTTTCCTTCACACAAGCTTCTTATGTATTGACTCAATCCATAGGCTTGACTGTACCTTACTTGATTATAAGTGTGCATGGATTGTGTATGATCTTATGAGAGATCTATTTGAGGTTTTTCAATGATTCCTCCAAGGTGACCAAGTATGGTGATGAGATTTCATGTGTGCTAGAATGATAATGACAAAGTGTGTTTCAATGAGCCTTAGTGTTCCTGTATAATTATTTAGTGTTTGACTAAGTTAGGCATTTGATAGATGATTTAGTTGGTATAGACATGTTTTAGAGACCCTATGGGGTGTCAATATTTCTTATAATGATTATGTAAATGAGTGGATCTCATATGGTAGTTCTTTATTTCTTCTAGACACTTTGAGTAGGTGGTTTGATGACATCACCATTGCCATGTGTGGGTGAGTCTAGAGGAGTTGGTCATATGGTTATGATCACATTAGTCCCTAGTTTCTATGTACTAAATCTCAAGTCATGCATCAAAGTGTATTCAAATATATTAGGGTGCAGAATTTATTTCCCCATACTTATCCAAATTTGCATGTAGCCAAAAAGAGTCAAGTAAGCATGTTGATGAGATCAGTGTTCACATACATGGAGGTGTCAAGACAAAATGATCATATGGTTTTTTTCATTTTTGTGCCTAGTTCTTATGCACCAAATTTTAGGTCACATTGTGATGTAGTGCAACAAAAGATATGCATGAGAAAAGTTGGGCTCCTAAGCATTTTGACAGTGTTTTCCCATAGCCAATTTTTCAATATGATAAGAAGAGTTGAGTAAGAATTTTTATGGTGTTATGTCTTACACGTGTGCAGGTTTCAATATAAATTGATTATATGTGTTTATTCAATTTTTAACCTAGTTTATTTGCACTAAAATTTAGATCATGTGATAAAGCACATCAAAATATATGCTTGTTCAAAGTTGCCCTCCCATTCAAGATCTAATTATATTTGGCTCTATGACAAAATATTTTAATAAGGCATTTTAATTGTGATATATCTCACATGTGTGAAGGTTCCAGGATCAATTTATTATATGGATGGATCCTCCTATATGAGGAGATCATATGGTCTAAAATTAAGATCATGCGAGTAAGCAAAAAAGAAGTTATTGAGGTTCAAAGTTGGCTTCTCAAATATATTTCAAGGGTCCCCATAGTCAAATTTTCACATGTTAAAGTTTGATCAAGATCGACGGAGTGCATTTGCTCCAAGAAATTAGGAAGCATCAAGATAATGATAGGTGCATGATGCTTAATTCTGAGCAAAGATAAAGACTAAGCTTATTCCAAGGATAAACATTTAGTGGGAGATTGTACATATAGATATCAATGGTGTGTATTAAATTCAAGAGGTCAAAGTGACACTTGTCTAGCATTGTTAAAGTGAGGACAACCTCGAAGAGATCAACGGAGTGTGTGGAGTCAACATTATAAGATTGCATGAGATGAGATTAAAGGACCAAAGTTTAACATTTGAGAATTGGTGCTTATGCATTAAAGTTTGGATAATTTCAATGGTGCTTTATTGATCCAAAATTGAGAGGACATGATATGTGAGCATAGTTTTCTAAGTTTAACTGGGACCATTGACATTTAAATATTTGAATTTAATTAGGGAAAAACTATTGTCTAATTTTTTAGTCATATTATTGATCTATAATGAATTTTACCATGTAGTAAAAATAAAAGTGGTAGAGGACTCCAAGGTGAATTTCTATATATGGTTTTGAATATTTGGAAGTGTGTACATCTAAAGATATTAAGCTCCAAAGTTGAATGTATGTTCTTGCTTGTTCTACAAATAACCTAAGAATGGTAATTGAGCTCATTTTGATGTTGTTTTGATGTCTCATGTTGACGTAGATATTTTGGAGTGTTTTATACTCCATGAGGATGATATATGTGGTATTTTTAGGTTTTACCAATCCATATTTAGTATGAATAATTGCTAAGAAGTTGACTATGTTCTTGAAGCTTAATAGTGAATTAAGTGACCATCTTACAGAGGCAAGTTGAAGGTGTTCTGATAAATTTGAAGAAGCAAATGAGTATGGATATATTTTATAAGTATCAAAGACTTATGAGAAGGCATTGATTATCTTATTTATCTCTTGATCAGATGTGGAAAGTCAAAATAGCTTGACTATATTTTGATAGTATATGACCAGTTTGAGTGGTCATCTTGAGTAAGATAGTTTGAGGTATTTTGGTCTATGTCAGAGTGTCTAAGGTACATGGATGTGTTTTAGAGATATTGTATTTTCTATCCATATGAATTTTTCATATGGTTATGTAACTTGAATGTTTGATTTAGAAATTTATGACTATGTTTTTTGAGTATGAAGAATTGAAGAGTGAGGTGACCTAATTGGTAGGTTAAAGTGTGGAGTTGGTGTTTTGGGTAGCTTAAACCCATGTGGGTATGAATAATGGGTCATATGGAGTGCACATGTGCTTTTAGAAGTGTTATTAAGTCTCTATTTTGCTTGTTGAAGTGCTAAGTGGGTGAATAGGTCTCCATGAGACCTATAAGAGCTATAAGGACCTTATTGAAAGGAGTAACCACTTAAGGGTGACCCATAAATGTTATGGATGACCTATGAAGATTATTTTGAGACATGTCTTAATGTGAGAGAAGCCTCAAGGTTTATGGTAAGTATAATGGCTAACCTAAAAGTTGATATCCATGATTTCTCTATATATAGTGAAACAAAATAAGATGTTTTTTAGATTTTTGAGAAGCTTGTGGGAGTGGTGTGTACATTAAACAAATAAGATCAAAGGTTGAGTGTGCCAAATGGTTGGATTAATGATAAAATTATATTAATGACTATGTTTATGACCTATAAGTCATGTTTCTAAGGATAAAATAGTGCTCTTACAGGTTGATCATGAGTGAAGAGGTTTAGAGTGATCCAAAAGGTTGGTTTAGATGCCTTGTGTGTGAGCAAAGGATTATTGATATTTGTGTGATCTTTGTGGTTGATTTGAGATTAAAATAATTGTTTGGCATATGTGTATGACCATCTAGTTATGTTGTTCAAGCTGTGATAGAGTTGTTTCATGAAGGATACATTGAGTTTGCAAAGTTAAAGTGTGGGGTTAGCTGGGATATGTAATGTGTCCTAGTTGATCTTAGTGTGTTGGTCTAAGTGTGTGATGTGATTTGGTCAATAGAGTGTGTTGAGTGAAGGTGAAGAGTGATAATCAAAGTTCCATCATCAGGTGGTGAATACATCAGATCAAAGGTGGAGGTGTTCAAAGGGTAGTCTAAAGGATTTGATCATCTTAGGAGTAGTTTTATCCTTGTGAAGTAGGTGTTTCACTAAATGTAGGTGGTCTAAAGGAGTTTGAACATCTTAAGGGTAGGCACTCTTTGTGGAATAGGTGTTTTACTAAATCTTGGTTAGGAGGACATGATCAATCTCTATTTTGTAATACCTTATAGGATAACTAGTCCAAGTGTTTTCAATCTTGAGAGTGGGTTTTATTCCCCAAGAGGATTTTACATGTATTTATTATGTTAATTACTTGATCTTACATTGTCTCTCTTATTCATTTCTATGAATAATGTGTATACTTCATTTATTCTTATGGTAATTAATTAATAGTAATAAAGGATTGAAATTAAAGTTGAATTATTTGGGCTCACTAATTTACCCCCCCCCCATTTATTATACCTCTAATAATTGGTATCAGAGTAAAGGTTCTTTATAAAAAATTGAATGGCTTGAAGGAGATTCTAAGTAGGTATAAATATGGATAAATAGTTGAATAAAGAGAGTCAATAGTGGAAGACTGTGATCAAGGCACTTGAGGAATAGATATGTACTTTGAAGAAAGATGATAAAGAAGATAAGAAGGTTATCAATGACCTTAAGGTTTAGCTAGAAGATTCCAAAGCAAGTTTGAGTTCAAAATAAAAGGACATCATGAATAATGAATAATTTTACCATGAAGTGGTGATGAAGAAGTGTTTAATGATAGAAAGGAAGATGAAGTGGATCTAGAAGCTGAACTCATAAGGAGGTATCACAAGATGAAGTATGTGATCAAAGGCCTTGAAGTATAAGTCAGCTTTCTTGAGGGAAGTTTGTTAGGAAAAGCATGTAAAATAAAATATGGCATGGATAAAGAAGCTAAGAGTGATAAAAAAGACTATCCAAATTCTCAAAGGTCAGTTGATGGTTGCCATTTCAAGTATAAGAGCAAAAGAAGATGAATGCATTCAATTGGAAACCAAGCTAGATTTATTGAAAGATGAATATGAGTAATTTGTTGTCAAGAGAAGCAAGATTGAAGAATATCAAAATAAGTTACATTGGGTCAAGATCAATGAAAGAAGACTAGTTATATATCCCAATGCAATAAGATATGCCAATTATTTTCACGGCCAATGTCATTTTTGCTATCAGTATGGTCATAGGGCAAGATATTATAGAAATATGAGCTCTAAGAATGAGGTCACATGGTGCCTTGGAAGAAGAAGCAATTTATATTAGAGAAGACTTAACTTAGATCAGTCAAGAGGTATGTTGAATGATATTATTTACTATAATTGCAATAAAGTAGGACATATTGCCAGATTCTATAAGAATAATTTGAAGAGGCATTATGATCCTAAAGGTCAATTAATGGTGGACTATCTGCTACTACAAAGAAAGAATCAGATATAAAGAAGATATAGGAATGCCAAGAGGATTTTTCCTCTTTCTAGATAGAAAACGAAGATCATAATCATAATCAATAAAAAGGTATTAATGATATTTTTTATTTTAGATGTCATAGACTTGGTCATATTACTAGGTATTGCAAGAACATGTCTAATGAGTTACCAAATCAAAATAAGGTGTATGGAGATCCTAGTGTGCAAGAAAGAGGTCACAAATGGGTATGAAAACCTAAACCTATCAAGAGAGATCAGGTTGAGAACAAAGATGGTTTATTTTTCATGATAGATATGAAGGGAAGGTAAGATTTTATGTTGATAGCATTCACTGACAACTCTGAAGAAAATAATGAAGTCAAGCATTCTTTCAAAGTAGGACTATAAGTTAGAGAAAGGTATGGAGATATGGTAATCTCTAGAGTTTTTGGACTTTTGGTCTCACTTTGTCAAAAGGGGTGTCTCTCTCTAAGCTTAAAGGAGATACTTTACAAATAGAGGAAGAATTGTGGATGTTAGTTGGGACTTAGTTGTGTGTGTAAGGTCTACAAGCAGGGAATGGAAGTTTTTTAGGTGTTTAATCAAGTATGATGAGGTTTCAATGGATTTTATTATATAGATAGGTATGTTGATCTTTTTCAAATGGGCTTAAGATATGTTTAGGTTTATTTATTCTAAAGGTAATAAATTGTAAATTTATATTGCTCAAATTGATTAATCAAATGTTAAAAGACTATAAGATAAAGTTAATATGGAGGATTAGGATAATATGTTATCATATCTTTGATATCTTTAAGGTCTCTAAATTATATAGATGACAATTTGTGTATATCATGGAGTTATGAGGAGCTAACTCAGTTAGTTTGAATGGCTTGAGGAGCTATGCATGATGTAAGAGGGAGTATATGTGATATGATTCAATCATGTTGAATATGTTGTTATGTCTACTATAGATGAGAACTCAAGTAGGTTGTGATGATAACTTGATCAAACCAAGTTAGGTTCTTTGACAATGTATTAAATCATCATGCATAAATAAAGGGGGAGCTTTGTAATTAGTCAGGTCCTAAGATCAAAGGACTGTGTAATTGAATCTAAGAGAGAAGGTATGGAGGCATTTTCATTGATTCATAATTATTGAAAATGGACTGAATATGTTCACATAAAAGGTGCCTAAGCTTAGGTGACTTATGGGGAGTCCCTCTTAATGTTTTTAAGGTATGTTCAAGTACTTTCTGTTGTTCATGAATCTTTTATCTTCATAGAAACTTTGTATGATCAGAAGGGTGCATTCATGGAGTATGTTTGAGATGCTTAAGGTGAGAAGAAGTTTTCATAATGTTAAGAGGAGTTTGTATCATCTCTTATAGATGGTATCTTCCTATTATTATTTTTTGATGTCATTTTAGGTCCACAAGATAAGAAGTTTACCCCACTTTATCATTATGTCAAAAGGGGAGAAATAACCTGAAGAGAGAGACATAGTCTGAGCATAAGCTTTGTATTAGTGTCTAACATCAATGATAAAGGGGATATTATTTTAGTTTTGTCAATGATGTCTTCAAGGTGACCAATTATGGTGATGAGGTGTCATGTGTGCTATAATGACAATGACAAAGTGTGCTTCAATGAGCCTCAATGTTCTTGCATGATTCTTTAGTGTTTGACTAAGTGAGGCATTTGATGGATGATTCAGTTGGTATAGACATGTTTCATAGACCCTATTGGATTTCAAGAGTGATTATAATGAGTATGAATGTGAGTGGATCTCATCTAGTAGTTTTTTTTCATCTAGACACTTTGGGTCTAATGGCAAAAAATCTAAATAGACAATTTGATGATGTCACCATTGATACATGTGAATGAATCTGGGGGAGTTGGTCATATGGTTATGATCACATTAGTCCCTAGTTGTTATTGATTAAATCTCAAGTCATGCATCAAGGTGAATTAAAATATATGAGGGTGTAAAGTTGAATTCTAAGATAGAATTCATTATTTTCCCATAGCCAAATTTGCATGTGGCCAAAAAGAGCTAAGTAAACATGTTTATGATGTCAAAATTAACACACATGGAGGTGTCAGGAAAAAATGATCATATGGGTTTATATATTTTTGTTCTTAGTTTTTATGCACCAAATTTCAAGTCACGCAATGTATTCCAATAAAAGATATGCATGAGCAAAGTTGGGATCCTAGGCATTTTGACAATTGTTTCCCATACTTAGCCAATTTTTTAATATGGAAAGAAGAGTTGAGTGAGAATTTTTATGGTGTTATATCTTTCACATGTGAAGGTGTCAAGATAAATTGATCATATGCTTTTTTTGAGTTTTTATCCTAGTTGATTTGTGCTAAAATTCAAATCATGTGATGAAGCACATCAAAAGATATACTTCTTCAAAGTTGGCCTCCCAAGCAAGATATAAGCATATTTGTCTATGTGATATAATATTTTGAGAAGGCCTTTTAATGGTTATATATCTCACATGCATGAATTTTCCAGGATCATTTTTTTATTTGGATGGATTCTGTTATATGAGGAGATCATATGGTCCAAATTTTAGATCATCTGAGTAAGTATAGAAGAAATTATTGAGGTTCAAAGTTGTCTTCTTAGACATATTGTAAGGGTCCCCATAATTATTCAAATTTTCACATGTTAAATTTCAAGAAAGATCAATAGAGTGCATTTTCTCCAAGAAATTTGGAAGCAGCGAGATTAAGATAGGTGCATGATGTTTAATGCTGAGCAAATATAAAAATCAAGATTCTTCCAGGGATCAATGGTGAGTAGGAGATAGTATATATAGAGATAAATGGTATATATCAAAGTTAAGAGGTTAAAGTTATGGTTGTCTAACATTGTTAAAGTGAGGACAATCTCAAAGAGATTGATAGAGCATATGGAGTTAACATTACAAGATTGTATGAGATGAGGTCAAAGGACTAAGGTTTAACATTTGAGCATTGGCACCTATGCATTAAAATTTAAATATGATCAATTGTATGTGATTGATCCAAATCTAAGAGGACACGAGGTAAAAGCATAGTGTTTGAAGTTTAACTGTGATAGTTAACATTTAAATTTTTAAATTTAATAAGGAAAAAACTAGTGTCCAATTTTTGAGTCAAATCTTTTGATCTAGAATAAATTTGGCCATGTATTAAAAATAAAAGTGGTAGAGTAATCCAAGACACATTTGTAAATATGTATTTGAAGATCTATAATTATGTATAGACAAAGATATTGAGCTCTAAAGTTGACTATATGTTTGTGTTTATTCTATAAATATCTTGAGAATGGTAATTAAGCTCATTTTGATGTTGTTTTGATGTCTCATGTTGACTTAGATATTTGGGAGTGTTTTAGAATCCATTATGATGATATATTTGGTCTTTGGAGGTTTTACCAATCCATATCTAGTATAAAAAATTTCTAAGAAGTTGATTGTGTTCCTAAAGGTTACTGGTAGATTGAGTGACCATCATGTAGAGGCAAGTTAAAGGTGTTATTAGTAGAGTTGAAGAAACAAATGAGCATTGATATATTGTATAAGTATCAAAAACTTATGATAATGATTTGATTATCTTAGTTATCTCTTGATCAGATGTGAAAAGTCAAAATAGCTTGACAATATTTTGATAGTATATGACCAGTTTGAGTGGTCATCTTGAGTAAGATAGTTTGATGTGTTTTGGCCTATGTAGTGTCTAAGGCACATGGAGGTATTGTAGAGATATTTTAGGTTCTATCCATATTAATTTTTCATGTGGTTATGTGAGTAACTTGAATGTTTGATTCATAAGTTTATGGCTATGTTTTATTTTTTGAGTATGAAGAATTGAAGAGTGAGGTGACCTAATTGGTAGGTTCAAGTGTGGACTTGGTGTTTTGGGTGGCTTAGACCCATGTGGGTATAACTAGAGATCATGTGGAGTGGACCTATGCTTTTAGAAGTGGTCTTGAGTCTCTATTTTTCTCATTAAAGTTCTAAGTGGGTGAATAGGTCTCCATGAGACCTATAAGAGCTATAAGGGCCTTATTGAAAGGAGTAGCTACTTAAGGGTGACCCATAAATGTTATTTCTAACATATAAAGATTATTCCAAGTCATGTCTTAATTTGATAGAAGCCTTAAGGTTTAATTCAAGTATAATGGATGACCTATAAGTTGATATTCATGATTGCTCTATATATAGTGAAACTAAATGAGATGCTTTCTAGATTTTTTAGAGGCTTGTGGGAGTGGTGTGTGTGTTGAAACAAAGAGTATAAGAGGTTGAGTGTGCCCATTGGTTGGTTTAATGAGTAGAGTAGATTAAGGACTATGTGTATGACCTATAGATCATGTTTTTAAGGATAGAATAGTGATATTTTAGGTTGAGCATGAGTGAAGAGGTCTAGAGTGATCCTAAAGGTTGGTTTAGATGCCTTGTGTATGAGTGAAGGATTGTTGATATTTATGTGAGCTTCATGGTTGATCTAAGAGGTAGATAAATGTATGGACTATGTGTATGACCATATATTTATGTTATTGAAGCTATGGTAGAGTTTTTATGAAGGATGCATTGAGTGTGTAGAGTTGAAGAGTGGGGTTAGTTGGGATATTTAATGTGTCCTAATTGATCTTAGTGTGTTGGTACAAGTGTGTAATGTGATTTGGTCAATAGGGTGTGTTGAGTGAAGTTGAAGAGTGATAATCAAAGTTCCATCATCAAGTATTGAAGACATCAGTTCAAAGGTGGAGGTTTTCAAAGGGTGGTATAAAGGATTTGATCATCTTTGGGGTAGTTTGCTCCTTGTAAAATAGGTGTTTCACTAAAAGTAGGTGGTTTAAAGGAGTTGATCATCTTAGGGGTAGGTTTTCCTTATGGAATAGGTGTTTCACTAAATCTTGGTTAGGAGGATATGATCAGTCTTTGGTTTGTAATACCTTATAGGATAAGTAGTCCAATTTCTTGCAGGCTTGCGAGTGGGTTTTATTCCCCAAGAGGGTTTCCTATGTATGTTTTATGTTAAGTGTTTGATCTTGAATTGTCTCTCTTAGTCATTTATATGAATAACATTTATGCTTCATTAATGCTTGTGGTAATTGATTAAGAGTAAGAAATGATTGAAATTGAAGTTGGATTATATGGGCTCACTGATTCACCCCCCTCTCAGTGATTGTACCTCTAACAAGATCTTCTCACCTACTTTGAAAGACTCCTTGGTCTTAAGTTTAAACTATTACTCCAAGACATAACTGATCTCAAAACCTTATCATTACACTCCTCCATCTTCCTTCACTATCCTTAGAAACTTAGTTAGGCCTAATTAGTTGGTTGTGACTATTATAGGTGTCTATTTTGCTTTCCTTGGTACTATACTAACCTCTTTTGTCTTCAATAGAGAATGTTCAAATCATATTTTACACTCTACTGAAACATCATATCCATTTCATGCACCTTTTCTCTGACACAAGTCTTCAATGCATATAGACCTAATTGGCAAAGCCAAAGTGTATGGTTGTAGGTCAAAATTTATACTTGTATGGATTATAGACTAAAAAGTATCATTATACTTGTCCTTATGCTCTCACCATGTCCAAATATCACAATGGCTATCATTTAGAATATAATCTTGAAAACCACCTCCTTTCATCAATCAACATGATGCTTCTTTAAGGTGCCTTAGAATATGACTATTGTAGATGGTGATTTTTGCCCTTTTAGGCCTCTATACAAATTGTAAGTTGCATATGTGATATAATTGGTGATGTGGCAATCATGATTTCCAATCCATTGAATTATTTTGATCCACATTCTATCAAATTTAAGAAACATCCAAATAACTTAATAATCATGGAAACAAAACATCAACTTACCTTAACAACTGCTAACTTACCTTAACAACTACTAAATAGTGCCTTAAGGAGGTTTTATTGCTTCTAATATTCACCTTGGTGACCTTATCATCACTCTTATCCATTATAAGTTACTTATTTCACTTTGAACATGCATCCTTGCACCTCATAAAACTCATTCATAAAGACACCAAATCCTTTGGAGATATCTCAAGATGGTAACACAGTCATACATAATCTTGACTATGTAATTTAGGCATAAGTAGGCCTAATTGGGTCCACTTGCTCTCATATAATCATCAGCCACCCTAAGGACTTATATCAATATTTTGAAATTACTTCTTTCTTTAACCTTGATTTGAAACTCCTAAAATAAGACAAAACCTCCTCATATCTTTGCTGCAACCTTAAAGACTAATGTAGATGATTGTTTCTTAACCTCATTCTCATGTCACCTTGAATTATTTTATGGAGTTATTGTTGGAATTAAGGGAAATGTATCCATGGTAGTTTGTCTTGATGCTCCTTCTCGTCCCTCTACAAATTTATTTACTATATCATATTAATCAAGTCTCTTTCACCATGATATGCAAGCCTATGTATGGGTAATTAGTCTTATTAGGCCTAATTAGTCCTTTTGATCTTATGAGTGTCATTAATACCTTAAAGAAAAACCTTAAACAAGTGAAAAATTTTAACACTTATGTATCATCTCATTCAACCTATCATGAATTTATTACCTACATGATCCTTTGATAGTGCAGTAACAAACCCTTTGAAACCACTCTTATGTAGATAGTCTACACATAAGCCTCAAGTCTTGAGAATTTTGGTGGAGTTTTAAAGCTTAAAATGTAATGAAATCATGATATATCATATTAATAAACATGACACAATCAGTAATAATTTAATGATAGTTGCCTTGTAAATTTATGCAAAAATGGAGCGTTCTTGACAAATTGGGCTCACACATGCCAAATAGGTTTGGAAAAAATTGAGATATGTTTTAATAGACCTTATACATCTCTTTAAATTTCCCTCATGAATTAAAACTATTTCAAACTACTAATTTAAAGAAGAAAATAACCATGTGGGGTTTTTAGGTAGTTTTAGACCACCCAAGGGTCTTAACGATTATTCATAAAGGATATGGGATGAATAAAATGTCCAATTACATGAATATTAATCTTACTAGTACCCCATCCTTTTTTAAAAAAATTAGGACCCAAATCTCTCTCTCTTTTGTCAGTATTGAGCACCTAAAAACTACCCTTATGAGCTTGTGAAGAGGGTGATGAAGGAGAAGAAGCAAGTTTTGCACTTTTAGGACATTTGAGATATTCAAACTCAATTATATGACATTTATAATATGAAAACACACCTTTAAATCATTTTCATCTAGAAGTGGGCTCCTCAAATCTGTACAAACCCATAAAATTACCTTTTTATAGCCAAAACTAGGTTATTTTGACATGTAAACCATTTTTATGACATTACTACATTGAAAAATAATTTTCAATCATTAAAAAGTGTAATGTTATTCATATTCCATCTTTAAAATCTTTTAATCCCCTTAAAAATATCTCCAAGTGCAAAAAAAGCCAGTATAAAAGAGATGATCTCATGCAAAGTAACTATAATAGTTCCAGACATCCTTTGACTTTAGATGACATCTTACCTTTATGATTCAATGATACATGAAATAAATTCACCTTGAGAAGGCTTATATTGGTCACAATGCAAACCTAGGTTTCTCAAAAAACCTTAAACTTTGCTAAAATACCTTAATTTCATCAAACAAGACTAATAGGCTTCAAACCAAGTGACCAAGTGAAATAACTTGACTTAACAGACCATGTATCTTCTTGACACAATATGGCATACCCTTGTGAGCTATTGGGTTAACTCTAAAGGATTTTTAAAGATTTCCCTAGACATTTCCTTAAATAATGCTAACAAAGCTAACAAATCATCATTTGAAAACTACCAAAGGTATGACAAGGTCATGAATAAGATTGTAGATTCATTACCAGTGAAGTTTCAAATTATAGGGGTGATAGTTTGACTTGTAAGTTCAAACTTGTCAACACAAGGTTCTGATGAATTTGAAAAATTTACGTAGAAGGGGAACACATTATGGTATATAGATAGGTATAACTCTATAAGCATTCTCTCCTCAAACATAAAATTCTCTAGGAACTTCATGCCTTTCCACTTGGAGGTCAATCCAAATTTTTAAAAATATGTCATAGAATCGAGAAGGATTTATTTTTGAAAGGACTCAAGGGGGATGTCCATAAATATGTAATTGAATGCATGGTATATCAATAAAATAAAGGTGAAACCATTAAGACCCCAAGTCTTTTGTATCCTTTATCCATCCCTAACTAGCATTGAGAGGAGGTTTCCATGGATTTCATTATGGGGTTACAACAGTCTCAGGGTAAAAATGTTATCATGGTAGTTATGTATCAACTCACTAAGTATTCTCATTTTTGTTCCTTATCACACCCATTTATTACCATTATAGTAGCTTTTTCTTTTCTCAATAATAGTTTAGAAATTACATGGTACTCCAAAGATCATCATAAGTGATTGAAATCCCATATTTAGTAGTAATTTTATAGCTAAATTATTTGAATGTTTGGGCACCCATTTGGCTCATGGCTCATCCTATCATCCTCAATATGATATAAAAAATAGGGATAGTCAAAAAAATGTCTAGAAGGGAATCTATTTTGTTTTGTTTCTCACAAATAGGATAAATGGATTCATTGGTTGCCACTTGTTGAAAGGTGATATAACACTTATTTTCACACTTATTCCAAGAACTATCCCTTTTTAACATTGTATGGGTATCACCCCCCATCCATCACTTTATCTTTGACACTAAATCTTAAGATTTGATCTGTTAAGGAACACATTTACCATCAACATGCGATGTTAGTTAGTTTACAAGATAATTTAGCAATGGCACAAATTAGAATGAAGCAACAAGCTAATCAACACTGTAGTGAGCAGGATTTTGTCATAGTTGATTAGGTCTTTGAGAATTTTCATTCATATAAGTATATGTCTTTAAATTAATAGAAAAAGGATGACAATTTATCACCTAAGTATTATGGCCCTTATCAAATCTTGCATAAAATTGGTAGTGTAGCTTACAAGTTGGAATTACCTCCATCCACTCGCATACATTTGACATTCCATGTATATTGACTAAAGAAGGTAATTAGACATAGAGTTTCCACTTAGAATAAGTTACTTAAATTGTATAAATAATATCAAGTCATTCTATAGATTTAAGATATCCTTCACATGTGCATTAAGAAACTATAGACCAGAGCCATTAAGGTGTTTGATCAAATAGAAGAACTTGTACTCTTAAGATGCAACATGGGAAGATGAAACATTTCTAAAACAACATCCTATTTTGATTCAATGTTGAGGACAATGTTATTTTTAAGGGGAAGGTCATGCTAAACCCTTAGCCTATAGTGCATCTAGGGATATGTGTGGCTGACTTATGGCTTACACACCTTCATATTATCTTGTTGTATTTCTCTATGTTCTTAGAATGGTTGGCCTATGGAATAACCTTGGCTAAATAGAGTATTTATAGGAGGTATTGGTTAGTCTTTAATCATCATATTGAGAATTTTTTTCTTATTACATTATTGTTGAGGTTGTCTACTCAAAATGACTCAATCATAATATTCAAGTATTTTTCTCTTTTTGTAATTACTATTGTGGATCTATTTATTTTGCTCTTAATTATATGATGTATAATTCTATTATTGTGAATCATCTAATTAATTTCATTACATTTACAAAAAAAAATCCTACTCTTCAAGGGTGAGCAAAATATCATCAATAAAGTGGTCATTACTAAGTTCATAATATCGATCAAGTAAAACAAGACCTCACTTAGCTTTAGAAGCAAGAAGATAACCTAAAGCTTCTGCAAAAAGAACATAAAGAGTTTCACTGAGAGGGAAACTTTGACCAATAGAGCACTAGAATCAAATACTATCTAATTTGAGACCATTAATAGTGAGGTAGACAAAGGTTTTGCCAATAATTTTTGGACTATTAAGATAAATAATTGGCCAAAATTAAGAGCCTTGAGCATATCTAAGATAAAAGGCCATTCATCCAATTTTAGAAAAAATGGCTTTTGTTTTAATGAATTAGGACTTAGTGAATGTAAATCCCATGTTTTTAAGGGGGTTGAGTATAGTAAATTAGGGTTAAAATATTCAATAAATACAGCCACTGATTTGTAATAGAATTGACTTATTTTGACCTTTCTAAAAATAACAATAAATAATGTAAACAAGTATTTATCTAGAAAATAATTGAAATGGGAGATATCAAGGTTACAAACTGAGATAGAGGTTGATTTGAGGTTAAATGAACTGGTAATTTATAATTGAACCTATGTAAACTTGGACTATACCTATTGTACTTTTTTACATAATCTAAAAAAAATTAAAACTAAGGCTACTAGACAATAGCACCATGTGGTGTCAGTGTCCCAATTCAGTCACTAATGTCCAATTATTTTGGTTTATATGAAAATATAACTAATATCTATCATTTTTTCCCACTATATTCTCTTGATCTAATTTTTATGTTCTAATCTTATATGCTAAAATTTATACTCTGAGTGTATTCAAATAACCTGATCTCTATGACAAACCCCTACGAATGCCCCCTCTTTTCAAGGAGTTGTTGAATCTATGCAATAACTATCCTTAACAAAAAAATCTCTATAAAATATGTGTTACCCATAGCACATATGATATATACATAACAATATAATGTTCATACATAACATTAAAATGTAAGATAATATGGGCATAAATATGTAATGTGTGATGTATGTTAGGTCTGGCATTCACAAGGATATCAAAATAGATATAAAAATGTATATGAAAAATAATTCTGAGTAATAACTAAGTAGCTACCTAGGGGTTGGGCATGATGTCCATCATGACACCTTAGTATGAAGGGAAGATGCATGAGGTACCTCATGACATCTAAACTTGGAGTGTGTAACAAGCAAGACACAAGTTTCATGGTCATGATGCATATAAGAAATCATACATACAATACACATGAGACATGTAAATTAGGCCAAGGGGCCACAATACAAGGGACATGGGCACATGTCACTAAATTTGATAAATCAAGACATACAAGGACATGTTCAAATGTCCACATATGCACACAATAAGAAAGTTAGTTTAGAACCACATGGAAGGACATGTTCAAATCTCTACATACATAATTAGTAAGGCACACACAAAGACATGGTCACATGTCCAAAGCATACATATAATGAAAAAAAGTGGTGTATATCTATAAAGCAAAGGCATATTCAAATGCCCTTGAATAGAAGAATCATAGAGGCACAATCAAGTCTAAATTAGGAAAGTTATAAATGAAAGTATGCATGAACATGTATAATTATTATAAGAGCTAATATATACATAAGCTGAGTCTAAAGTAGTAGGAGTCAATAGAAAATATGAGCAGGTGTAGGATGATAAAAATCAAGATATAACAAGGCTAAATTTATGATGTAGAGTTTAGAAAGATGTAACCAAGAAATCAAAACTATATATAGGATGCCCCCAAATGGGATAATGTATCAAGTAAAGAACCTATGTATTTGTGTAAATTACCCTAATGGGTAGATAGTAGCAACTATGGATCTTTGTAGTGGACCTGAGTCATGTATCAATCTGCAAGCACTCAACAATAACAAGTGAAGTATGTATTTAAGATAAAAAAATGGCTATACTAAGATAGCTAGCATATGTAGTATCTGGTAAATATAAGAAGTGTAAACATGGTGATGCATACAATCTATAATTTGTGTTTTCTAAGAAAGTATTTGAATTTTTTTTGTTTTTTTTTTGACATATTATATTATTTTTGTATTTTCTAGATATAAGCTATGTACAAGCAATATGAAAATGAAACTATATATAAGGAGTGAGAAATAAGGAAACTATGTACAAGTAAATGATGAAAATAAATGAGATAGTATAAAACCTAAGTGTAATTTGTCTATAGACCCAAGATCACATCTATGGGATGTGGATAATCAAATAATGGATCAATTGGAAGGTCATTTGATGTTAGATATTGGATCTGTTCAAACTCAAATAACTTAGCATCGTCATGATTGTCATACCATGTAATATATATTAGTGTAGCCTTATTCTTGGCATTAATTTAGATTCTATGCATCTGAATAGAATGTTACTCTACTATGTAAGATGCTTCCCATGTGGTCCTAGGGTAAACCACATTGGAACATGAAATATCTGTATGAACTCTTTGGTTCTCATATGTGCCATCATGTAGAATTTAGACCATGTGTCCCCTGTGACTGAATGTCAAATATATATCAAATCAATCAATTATGGAATCCATCACCTATAACCATGTATTTCAAAGTGTAACATGTATATGAGTGCCCCTGCTCATGATAAAAATAATGTGTTGGCCACCTTGGGGCCACATGCAACTAGTAGTGTGATATGTCCTATGAAGTCCTGATAATGTATGGCATGATGTAGCTCATTTTCTTAATATATAATGTGTTTTAAAATACCAAAGTGAAATTATTAGAATTAGAATCCTCATCTATAAAAACATGGGGGATGTATCTATCTATAACAAAAATCTATATAGTTAATGGATCATTCTATGAGTATTTATGTCAATGATGATTTTGTTGTGGTGCTTGTACCTTTGCAGGTGGAAGCTATATAATATAAATAGTGCCCTAATCCTTGAACTTATTAAACTTATGTTGTAATGTTAAGCATGTATATGTTTCATGTCTTATAAGCCTATGAAAATGATAAAAGGGTTGACCTTCTTCCTGTGATAATCTGTTGATGGATATATGATGAACTATGGGTAATGCCATCAATCTTCTATCAAGTAAATTCTATATAATCTGGTGTTGTCTATCAGGTAAACTACCTGTATGAATCTATATAAATGGATCTATATTTATAGATGTAACCATATGTACTGATTGAATGGAGGGATCTACCTCTAACTGTAACTTAGTAGGTGAACCTATAGTTGTAAGACTATGAACTAGTGGTTCTACCAGTGTAGAAAAAGGCATGAGTGCCTTAGAATCATATTTATACTCTCGAAGGCCCATTGGTGTGAAACTAAATCCACATAAATATTCATCAATATTTATGGGTGTTAGATTATCCTCTATGGTGGCCTAAGAATCTAGATCAAAGTTATGGATGTATACTTCTTTTGAGTTAATAAGTAATGGCAATTCTGTTGTGAGAATCCCATCATTCACCATGGGTGGAGATAGATGTATTGTGGGAGGGTCCTACTCCATCATGAGTGAATGTAATTATGTTGTAGAGGATATATAATAGGTGTAAGAATAGTGTTTTTGGATTCCCCAACCTCATATGTATGCATCTGCTCAATAAAAATCTTATGAGGTCGGGACTCTATAAGAACATGAGGTGTCCCATTTGAAGATGTACTTGAGGTGGTAGGCTTGGTGACTCTATAATATCTAAATGGTTGAATATATTGGACAAGTGTTCAATTATCTTTCATATAAAAACTTGATGCATCTATGTAAGGTAGAGGGTACGGACTCCATAACATGTATCTAAGGTCTCCCAAGTAATAGGTTATAGTGAAAATGATTAAGCATCACCTAAAACTATGTAGGTAGGGTTTTTGGCCCAACATAATAGAACCCAATGTTTTTCTAAGAATGTCATCAAAACCTTTGATATTCTTAAATGTCTTCTGAATGGATGCTATATCAGCCCCCATAGTCTTTGTAAATGTGAGGTTGTAAATGTTAAGTCCTACACCATTGTCAATTAGATCTCATTTAATAGTGGTGGTATTGATTTGTGCTTAAATTAAGAGTGGTAAATTTTGATTAATAACTAATTGTGATGGTAAATTCTCATTGTAAAAAGATATAACATCCTTAATGTCCTTGATAGTGTTCATGATAGATGAAAATTAAGTTGGATCTATATCATAAGGCAAAAATGTATGATTGGGCATTTTAAAAAGAATATCTTTAAAATAGTTTCTTATTGAATTAATTCCAATATGGATATCTTATTTGGTGTGTTTCTCAATTGATCCACAATATCAAATATTTTGTGTTAATCTCTAGGTCTTGTTATAATGTGTTAGGGATGAAGAGAAATGGTAGGATTATGTTGTTCATGTATAGGTTGAGGATGCATCATATTCCATCTAGTAATAACTTGAACCATAATATCTACTATTTTCCAAGGGTGAGTAGTAGAGGCGAGATGGGAGCAAAGATAATCAATTGGTCTAGGTGGAGGCATAATAAAAGGAGTCCTCTAGGCTCTCTATCATCTAGTAGTAATTATAGGTAACTCAAAGTGAGCCATGTAGCAACGATCCTCATAATAAGGGGACTCAAAAGAGGGAAGACCAGTATGTGAAATAAGTTGAGATATAACATGATCCATGAGAAGAGTGACATACATGTGTATTTTTATACACATGGTAGGTAATAAGCATGTTAAACAAACCACAAGACTTATGATAAAAAGTAGAATATAACATCCATCATGATAATCATGATGATGGGATGCAAACTAAAAATTGAGTATATTCAAGAAATAAGAAGGGAAAACCCTAATGGTGCACTAGGGTTTTTGAAATAATGTGTTCAAACTAATTTGGGTTCACCAAACATTTTAATGATTTAGGACTAGTAAATGTAAATCCTATGTTGTTAAGGGGGTTGAGTATAGTAAATCAGGGTAGGAATATATAGTAAATACAACCATTAATTTGTAACATAATTGACTTAATTTGAACTTTCTAAAAAGACTAATAAATAATATAAACAAGTACTTAACTAGAAAATGACTAAAATGGGAGATCTGGAGGCTGCAAACTCAAATAGAGGTTGATCTAAGTGTCATGAATAAGATCTAAGTGTCAAAAATCTTCCTAGACAGTAGCACCCTAATTAGATAGTATCACGATGTGGCATTAGTGTCCTTATTTTGGTGGTAGTGGCCTTTATACATAATTGTTCCAAGCTTTTGGGTGCACTTGTGTCTGGGTCTATCAAGCTTGTTCATACATGCACAAGTTCTATATCTATGCAGATGACCTATTTTCATTAATTTTATGTGAAAAACCTAATCCTCCATGGTTTTATGGCATTTTATTGATAAAATTAGTAAAGTGTATTATTTTTTGGGTAGGTTAGACATCCTTAATACCCCATTGTGATGAGAGTTACCTACATACCAATACTCTGAAGAAGGATCAATCCCAATGCAATTATCCCCACGTAAGCATTGGTAGAAATATAAGTGAAGCTAGTATGAATGTTGGATTGAGTGATTGGAATGTGCATGAGATTGAAAACCTGAGCAATCTAAACTTAAGAATGTTGTATATGGTTGTATGTAAAAAATAGGGATTGATAACCTTGATTTTGCACTTGTTTTGAGTTTGTATGTGTAATTTGCATCTCATTTCCATATAATGGCTAGAAGGCTAAAATTTATGTATATATATTTATTTTATACTTGTGAGGGTCTTAAAAGAGGTATAGGCTTACCCTAGGAGGTCTTATATTTGAAAATATATTCATTGGTAGTAAAAAGAGGGAAAGGGATGATAGTGCCAAAACTTGGACATTAGCACCATAGGGTGCTATTGTACCTATTACGGTGCTAGTCTCCATGTGGAAAAACCTAAGGCACTAAGGGCTAGGATGTCAAGATGAGGGTCTAAAACTACTTTAAAGATGTTTAGGGATGCTTATGGCCCACATGAAGGTTGGATAATTGTCTAAGTAGGCCCTAAGCTAGGTCTAGGTCTAATCTAGGGATGGGTGGTCTCAAGTAGCACTCCAGTGTCATTTTTAGGTGATTAAAATTCTCTAATGTGAAGCCCTAACCCATTTCATGCCTTCCCAAATAATAATAAGGCTATTAATAATATATCTACTTTTAATAAATCATGTTTTTTATGGTCTAACAATAATAATAAGGATGAGATAAAGATAGTTAGCAAGAGTTTTAGCAAGGATCTTATATGACACATTTAACAAAGTAATAGGCTTAAAACTGGTGATGAGCTTTGGGTTACCAACTTTAGATATGAATTTGATATTACCTTGATTTATTATGGCACCCAAAGATTCATTTTATAGATATTCTTTATAAACTTGAAGTAAATCATGCCCTATGAATTCCCATGTGGTTTTACAAAATTCATAGAGAAATTTGTTAAGTCTATAATCTTTATCATTAATCACATAGCAAAGAGCCTCTATGAGTTCATGAAGACTCAAAGATGCCTTATAGATCATTTAATATATAGGATTTAACTTATGGGGAACCACATCATGGCATTCTTATAGAGTTTGGGTTATTTCCATTATTTCCTCCTAAGATTGAAGTACTAATTTATAGTGGTCAAAAAAAATAGAGGATATGTCAAGTAGAGAAGTGATCCTTGCTTAAGCTAACTTGATAGCTTTGATGTAGTCTCAGATTTGTTTGGCCTTGAGGGATTTGAAAACTTCCATTGAAACCTTATCTCTAATTTTGAGCCAATACAAGTGAGTAATAACGTGTGCCCCTCTGACAGCATGACCATATACCATCTTGACTTGGTGTTTAATTGAGGTGACCAAGCTCTGAAAGTTGTGATTAAAGGGATTATGTTTGAAGAGGGAAGAAACTCTCTAAAATTGCTTAATCATGGCTTCATCTCCCCATTTTATAACACAATAAATTTACTTCTAATAGTGGTGAATAAAGGTGGTGGTGTGCATAATGGCCTCATTCTACCATTCAATCCCAGTGGCCTGTAATATCCCTTCGAATATCAAAACAAAAGCTCTAAATTGCTTATCTGAATTTTTGCAAAATATCTTCAAATAGATAAATAAATCACAGTATAAATTCTTATTTATTTGCTCATAAGCTTACAATAGAGCTCCTCTATCAAGTATACAAAGAATATTGAAAGTACAGCCTTAATAGCCTAAATATTCTATAAATTGGTCTGAATCTGGTACGTCTCGGCCTGCTATGTAAAAACACAATCGCCAGCGTCGCTTATACTACCATCGTCAGTCAACCTATAGTCGTTAACTTACCGATGTCGGTAATATATCGATCGATGTCAGTCTCTGTAGGTCCCTGTTCGCCGATGTCAGTGCCTAAACTTTTTGTAGATGCATAAAGATTTTCACGGATCTGTATGAAAGTCGTACGACCGTTGATATTGCACAACCTGTATGCTTGATCCTGATCTGTAGAATTATGGGCTAATACAAAGATCTATATCTGGATAATTCTTGAATCAAAACCCAAAATAATGAAAATACCTGTAAACCCTTGTGATAGCTTCTGTGTGAAGTTATCTCTCAAACTTGTAAACACCTGTGATAGCTTTTGTATGAAGTTCTCTCAATTTGGCAATAGATCGGCTGATCTTTCACAACCTCTGAATCGCACACAATGAAGAGTTGACGTTCTTCAATGCAAATGGAATCCTAGAACCCTTGGCTCAGTCTTCACAAAAGAATTTCTTAACAAGAATCAATATCAATAATCAATCATGAAAATACTCTCTCCCATGAGAATTTCTTATACTTCTCCAAAGGTGTGCTTGCTAAAATTAGATTCCCTTAAATTAGAATTAGGGCTTCTTAAATAGAACTAGGGCTTCTTAAATTAGAACTAGGGTCTTAAAATTAGACCAATTCTTAAATTAGAATTAGGATCCTCAAATTAGACCCAATAATTAATAATTAATAATTAATAATTAATTAATAATTAATTAAATAATTAATATTTGATTAAATCAATCAAATATTAATATCTCCCTTAATTCATGTCTGAAAGAGCCCGAACGAAATCCGACCCATCTCCATCAAGACCCTCTATCCATCCCACCAGCCTACGAGGGTCGCATAATAGGCTAATCATTGGCTCGAAAAGATGTCAACTAGAAGGGGACATGACAGTTTGCCCCTCCTAAAATTGCTTGTCCTCAAGCAATCTCAACTCTGGATGTTATAGAATATCTTCACTTTCCCATGTCCCATCCTCAACTGGCAAATCCTTCCACTTTACCAAATATTCCTTGATAGTCCTCCAACGCAACTGTCTCTCTCTAGATTCCAAGATGGACTCAGGTACTAAAATCAACTTTCCCTCATCATCTAAGGGAGGTAAAACTGTAGAAGGTATCACACGGTGTCCTAACACCTTTTTGAGGCGTGATACATGAAAGACATTATGTACCTTGCTCTCTATAGGAAGCTCTAGCTCATAAGCCATCTCTCCAACGCATCTCAAGATCCTAAAAGGACCGTAGTAATGTGGATTAAGCTTCTCTGCCCCACTCTTCCTAAGAGTAGACTGACGGTAAGGCTGCAACATAAGATAGACCATGTCACCTACCTCAAAAGATCTCTCGGTCCTCCGCTGATCTGCATACTGCTTCTGATGATTCTACACCTTAGCAATATTCTCCTTGAGAGTCCTCATAGTATCTTGACTCTCCTGCACTAAGTCTCCAGCACTCGGCACTCTACTGTCGCTCAGTAGCAAATCTAGAAAACTCGATGCCTCATACCTGTACAATGCCATAAAAGGAGACATCTGAATGGTCATGTGGAAAGTCATGTTATAGCAATATTTGCACAAATGAATCCACTTGACCCAAGCTTTTTGCTGCCCTGCAATGTAGTTCCTGAGGTAGCCCTCTACCCATTTGTTCACTATCTCTGTCTGTCCATCAATCTGCGAGTGGTAGCTATTGCTAGGTGTAAGCTTGGTCCCACAGAGTTGGAACACCTCCTGCCAGAAGTGATTCAAGAACTGACTATCCCTGTTGCTCATTATGCTCTGAGGCAATCCATACAGTCAAAATACCTCTCGAAAGAAAACCTCTACTACCTGTGTAGTTGTGTGTGTGGTGGTAATCAGAAAGAAGTGGGCATACTTCATTAACCGATCCACAACTACATATATGCAATCTCATCCTTGGGCTTTAGGCAAGCCCGTAATGAAATCCATCGATAAACACTCCCACTTCCTGTCAGGAATTGGAAGTGGCCGCAACAATCCTGCTGGGTACGTGTTCTCCTGCTTATTCTGCTGACAAGCAGGGCACTCATGCACATACTGAAGAACATCTGCTTTGAGGCCCTTCCATGTGAATCTCTCCCTAATCTTTCTGTAAGTCTTAAAATATCCAAGATTTCTTGCAGTAGGTATATCATGAAAAGCTTGCATGATAATGTTCTTCATAGATGATCCTGGGATCAAATAAACCATGTTCTTATAAATGATCAAGTCATTCACAAGAGTATATCTGGTGTCAACCGTCGATCCCTCAACAATGCTAGATGCCCATGTATCCTTGGCATACTCTGCCACAATCATATGTCACCAATCCTCTATAATGTGGACCATGGTACTCAAATACGGCCTGTGTGAAAGAGCATCGGCCACAACATTTTGGGTGCCCTTGATGAAAGAGATGTCAAAGTCATATGCCTATATTTTACTCACCCACTTCTGCTGATGATCATTGAGGTCTCGCTGCCCCAAGAAATGTCTCAAACTATTGTGGTCCATTTTGATGCAAAATTTGCTACCCACGAGATATTGCCTAAATTTTGCTAAGGCATGCATGATAGCAAGCATCTCCTTATCATATATGCTATATAGTCTCTCTGGTCCCCTGAGCTTACGCGTCTCATATACTATGGGGTACTTGTCCTGCATAAGCACCGCTCCAATGCCCTCGCTTGAAGCATCACACTGAAGCTCAAACGGCTTTGAAAAATTAGGTAGTGCCAAAACTGGGCACGTAGTCATCAACTCCTTAAACCTTTCGAAACACTCCTATGCTTCAAGTGTCCAACAAAAAGCACCCTTTTTAGTCAAATCTGTCATAGGAGCTGCATGTCATGAATAACCATTCAGGAACCTCTGATAAAATCCACACAAACCTAGAAATCCCCTTAGCTATGTTAGGTTTGCTGGAATAGGCCAGTCTATGATAGCATGGATCTTCTCAGGATCCATCCACACTCCCCCTGCACTGATAATATGACGCAAGTATAACAATTTGGTCATCCCCAAATCACATTTGGACTCCTTGGCATACAAGGATTCCCTCTCTAAGATGCTGAGTACAGTCTCCAGATGAGCCAAATGCTCCTGCCAAGTCCTACTGTATATAAGAATGTCATCAAAAAAAACAAGTACAAACCTCCTCAGCAGTGAATGGATGACTCTATTCATGGTGGACTGAAATGTTGCTGGCACATTAGTGAGCCCGAATGGCATCACTATAACTCAGTGTCCACAATGGCAACGAAAAGCTGTCTTCTCCACATCCTGCTTGCGAACCCTGATCTGATGATAGCCTGACCTTAAGTCTATCTTTGTGAAGTAATGTGAACCATGGAGCTCATCAATAAGCTCGTCAATATGAGGTATAGGATACCTATTCTTAATGGTTCTCTTATTCAGGGCTCTGTAGTCAATGCACATGCGTAGGGTGCCATCCTTCTTCTTCACTAGAACAACTGAAGAAGCAAACGATGATTTGCTAGGCCGAATGTGACCCATAGCTAGTAACTCCTTAATTGTTTTTTCGATCTCATCCTTCAACTGCTTAGGATGTCGGTAAGGATTAATCATAATGGGCTTAGCACCCTCCTCAAGCTTAATAATGTGCTCAATGCCCCTGTCTGGAGGTCTCCCTCGTGGAATGTCACTAAATACCCTATCATGCTTGACTCTCAATTGTTGAATGTCAGGATGATACTGGGTCTTCTGTTGTCCCTCCTGCATTGGTGCCAATGTGCACTCGGCAGCCCACTCTACCATGTCATGTCGCATGAGCCTCTCCATCCGATGTAAAGAAATGGTTTTGATGTTGCCATCCTGTATTGCTTTAAGAATGTGAGTCTTTCCATCTACATCAAAATGGATCTCCATATCCTTAAGACTAAGAGTGACTACCTCAAGGGAATGAAGCCACTTCATGCCCAAAACCAAATCTATGTCCCCCATGTTGACCACATAATAATCAGCCTTGAACTCATAGTTGTTCAAGCACAATGGGAGATCTCTGATCGTCCACTCACACCTGAGGGTGTAACCGTCAGCTACCTTAACTCTAATGCCCTCAAACTCTTCTGTGGTGAGTCCACGCTTCTCCACAAATCTAGTATCAATAAAATTATGTGTGGCTCCCGTGTTAAGAAGGGTAATGACCCTCTGTCCTACCAAAACTCCTTGGAGTCTGAATGATCCCTCATGCTAGATGCTAGATAGGCGTGCCTCTTGAATCTGGAGCTCTAACTCTGCCTCTACCCTAGGTTCTGAAGCCTCAGCCTCTGTCTCCTCGGAACAATTGTGATGTTTAGAATCTTTTGATTCCTCATCCTCATAACAGGCCCACATCACCCGATTTGCTTTACCCTTAGGTCTCAAAGGGCAATCATGATTAGCATCATATGGACCTTTGTAGTGAAAACAAAGCTTCTTCCTATGTAGATCATTAAGAGCCTCTATATCTAAAGGTGGTGCTATTGGATTGGCCTTTGAATCATTCTTAACACCTGATCTATCTATGTTGAAACCTGGTCTTTCTCTGTTCCTGTTGAAGCCCTTACTGTCCCTAGATGAAGAAGTACCTCTAGAGTTAGATCTACTTGATGGGGCTGCCATCTCCATACTGCGCGCCTTCTTCATAGCTTCCTGTAATGAAGGAGGATCAAAGCCTTTAATCCAACATCTCAATGGTTCTGTTAATCCCTCCATGAAGAGTACTACTAGTTGCCTCTCTAAAATGTCAGGAACCATGACTGATAACTTCTGGAAGTCACCAATGTATGACTCTAGACTGCCGCTTTGGCACAACTGTGCCAACTCTCAAAAATAGGACTCTAGATCCCTCCTGTCAAAATGCTCTACCAGCCTGTCCACAAACTCCTGATAAGAAGTGATCTGATCATGATGGAGTGTCACCATCCCGTGGTGCCACCAATCGTGAGCTACTCCCTTAAGATGTAGTGTCGCATATCTGATAACATCTTCCTCAGCCATCAGATGCAATGTGAGAAAGGTGTCCAACTTACTAATCCAAGCTTGCGCTATGACCTTACCACTTCCATCGAACATCGCGAGTGTGAGCCTGCTGATAGCATGCTTAAGATCATGGTTCTGATGTTTAGGTCTCCTGTCCTGTCTAGCCAATCTGTAGTGCTCTCTCCTCATATTAACAAAGTGATCAAAGGTCATCCTCTCATGAACATGAGGAGGTAATAAATTCCACTCATCATCTGCAACCAAGTAAACATCTACAAATGAGGAATCTCCTACCTCTTCCTCTACTGGAACTTCTAGTTCCTCTCGAACAAACGTAGGACGTGTAGGTCTATCTGCTGTTCTGGAGTGGCCCTGCTGGGGTCTCTGATTAACTGTAACATCTCTGTTATCACCTTGGTTCCCATTCTATCTATCATGTGGGTTCATCCTCCTTATCATAGTAGTTAGTGCCTATATTGCTTATGTCATCTCATGGTAGGATTCTCTGGTACCCAGATCATCATTATGTCGGTGGGCCCTGGGTGGGCTACCCTCTCGTCTGTCACTCATGATAATCGTCTATTGTTTTAACAACTAGGTACCTTCAAGCAAAGCTCTATTGTGTGTGTAATACCCGTGTGGTCCCAACTCTTATGGCTACATAAGATTTTCAAACCCTCAGGATGGTAGGATTTAGCTCTAATACCACTATAATATCCCTTTGAATATCAAAACAAAATCTCCAAATTGCTTATCTAAATTTCTTTAAAATATCTTCAAATAGATAAATAAATCACAGTATAAATTCTTATTTATTTGCTCATAAGCTTACAATAGAGTTCCTCTGTCAAGTATATAAAGAATATTTGAAGTATGGCCTTAATAGCCTGAATATTCTACAAATTGGTCTGAATCTGGTACGTCTCAGCCTGCTGTGTAAAAAACACAGTCGTTGACATTGGTTATACTACCATCGTCAGTCGACCTGTAGTCGTTAACTAGCTAACATCGGTAATATGTCGATCGATGTCAGTCTCTGTAGGTCCCTGTTCACTGATGTTAGTGCCTAAACTTTCTGTAGATGCGTATGGATTTCCACGAATCCATACGGAAGTCGTACAACCGCTGATATCGCACAACCTGTATGCTTGATCCTGATCTATAGAATTATGGGCTAATACAAAGATCTATATCTGGATAATTCTTGAATCAAAACCCAAAATAATGAAAATACCTGTAAACCCTTGTGATAGCTTCTGTGTGAAGTTATCTCTCAAACTTGTAAACACCTATGATAGCTTTTGTATGAAGTTCTCTCAATTTGGCAATAGATCGGCTGATCTTTCACAACCTCTGAATCGCACACAATGAAGAGTTGACGTTCTTCAATGCAAATGGAATCCTAGAACCCTTGGCTCAGTCTTCACAGAAGAATTTCTTAACAAGAATCAATATCAATAATCAATCATGAAAATACTCTCTCCCATGAGAATTTCTTATACTTCTCCAAAGGTGTGCTTGCTAAAATTAGATTCCCTTAAATTAGACTTAGGGCTTCTTAAATTAGAACTAGGGCTTCTTAAATTAGAACTAGGGTCTTAAAATTAGACCAATTCTTAAATTAGAATTAGGATCCTCAAATTAGACCCAATAATTAATAATTAATAATTAATTAATAATTAATAATTAATATTTGATTAAATCAATCAAATATTAATATCTCCCTTAATTCATGTCTGAAAGAGCCCAAACAAAATCTGACCCATCTCCATCAAGACCCTCTATCCATCCCACCAGCCTACGAGGGTCGCATAATAGGCTAATCATCTACTCGAAAAGATGTCAACTAGAAGGGGACATGACAGTCTGCCCCTCCTGAAATTGCTTGTCCTCAAGCAATCTCAACACTGGATGCTATAGAATACCTTCACTTTCCCATGTCACATCCTCAAATGGAAAATCCTTCCACTTTACCAAATATTCCTTGATAGTCCTCCAACGCAACTATCTCTCTCTAGATTCCAAGATGGACTTAGGTACTAAAATCAACTTTCCCTCATCATCTAAGGGAGGTAAAACTGTAGAAGGTATCACACGGTGTCCTAACACCTTTTTGAGGCATGATACATGAAAGACATTATGTACCTTACTCTCTGTAGGAAGCTCTAGCTCATAAGCCATCTCTCCAACGCGTCTCAGGATCCTAAAAGGACCGTAGTAACGTGGCTTAAGCTTCTTTGCCCCACTCTTCCTAAGAGTAGACTGACAGTAAGGCTGCAGCATAAGATAGACCATGTCACCTACCTCAAAAGATCTCTTAGTCCTCCACTGATCTACATACTACTTCTGCTAATTTTGTGCCTTAGCAATATTCTCCTTGAGAGTCCTCATAGTATCCTGACTCTCCTACACTAAGTCTCCAGCACTCGACACTCTACTGTCGCTCAGTATCAAATCTAGAAAACTCGGTGCCTCATACCCGTTCAATGCCATAAAAGGAGACATCTGAATGGTCATGTGGAAAGTCATGTTATAGCAATATTTGCACAAATGAATCCACTTGACCCAAGCTTTTTGCTGCCCTGCAATGTAGTTCCTGAGGTAGCCCTCCACCCATTTGTTCACTATCTCCGTCTGTCCATCAGTCTGCGGGTGGTAGCTGGTGCTAGGTGTAAGCTCGGTCCCACAGAGTTGAAACACCTCCTGCCAGAAGTGACTCAGGAACTGACTATCCCTATTGCTCACTATGCTCCGAGGCAATCCATGCAGTCAGAATACCTCTCGAAAGAAAACCTCTACTACCTGTGTAGTTGTGTGTGTGGTGGTAATCGAAAAGAAGTGGGCATACTTCGTTAACTGATCCACAACTACATATATGCAATCTCGTCCTTGGGCTTTAGGCAGGCCCGTAATGAAATCCATCGACAAACACTCCCACTTCCTGTCAGGAATTGGAAGTGGCCACAACAATCCTGCTGGGTACGTGTTCTCTTGCTTATTCTGCTGATAAGCAGGGCACTCACGCACATAATAAAGAACATCTGCTTTGAGGCCCTTCCATGTGAATCTCTCCCTAATCTGTCTGTAAGTCTTAAAATATCCGAGATGTCCTGTAGTAGGTATATCATGAAAAGCTCGCATGATAATGTTCTTCATAGATGATCCTAGGATCAAATAAACCATGTTCTTGTAAATGATCAAGTCATTCACAAGAGTATATCTGGTGTCAACCATCGATCCCTCAACAATGCTAGATGCCTATGTATCCTTGGCATACTCTGCCACAATCATATGTCACCAATCCTCTGTAATGTGGACCATGGTACTAAAATACGGCCTACGTGAAAGAGCATCGGCCACAACATTTTGGGTGCCCTTGATGAAAGAGATGTCAAAGTCATATGCCTGTATTTTACTCACCCACTTCTGCTGACGATCACTGAGGTCTTGCTACCCCAAGAAATGTCTCAAACTATTATGGTCCATTTTGATGCAAAATTTGCTACCCATGAGATATTGCCTAAATTTTGCTAAGGCATGCATGATAGCAAGCATCTCCTTATCATATATGCTAGACAGTCTCTCTAGTCCCCTGAGCTTACGGCTCTCATATACTATGGGGTGCTTGTCCTGCATAAGCACCACTCCAATGCCCTCGCCTGAAGCATCGCACTAGTGCCAAAATTGGGCACGTAGTCATCAACTCCTTAAACCTTTTGAAACACTCCTATGCTTCAGGTGTCCAACAAAAAGCACCCTTTTTAGTCAAATCTATCATAGGAACTACGTGTCATGAATAACCATTCACGAACCTTCGATAAAATCCACACAAACCTAGAAATCCCCTTAGCTGTGTTAGGTTTGCTGGAATAGGCCAGTCTATGATAGCGCGGATCTTCTCAGGATACATCCACACTCCCCCTACACTGATAATATGACCCAAGTATAACAATTCGGTCATCCCCAAATCACATTTGGACTCCTTGGCGTACAAGGATTCCCTCTCCAAGATGCTGAGTACAGTCTCCAGATGAGCCAAATGCTCCTGCCAAGTCCTACTGTATATAAGAATGTCATCAAAAAAACAAGTACAAACCTCCTCAGCAGTGAATGGAAGACTCTATTCATGGTGGACTGAAATGTTGCTGGCACATTAGTGAGCCCGAATGGCATCACTATAAACTCATAGTGTCCACAATGGCAATGAAAAGCTGTCTTCTCCACATCCTGCTCGCGAACCCTGATCTGATGATAGCTTGACCTTAAGTCTATCTTTGTGAAGTAATGTGAACCATGGAGCTCATCAATAAGCTCGTCAATATGAGGTATAAGATACCTGTTCTTAATGGTTCTCTTATTCAGGGCTCTGTAGTCAATGCACATGCGTAGGGTGCCATCCTTCTTCTTCACTAGAACAACTGAAGAAGCAAACGGTGATTTACTAGGCCGAATGTGACCCATAGCCAGTAACTCCTTAATTGTTTTTCCAATCTCATCCTTCAACCACTTAGGATGTCGGTAAGGATTAATCATAATGGGTGTAGCGCCCTCCTCAAGCTCAATAATGTGCTCAATGCCCCTGTCTGGAGGTCTCCCTGGTGGAATGTCACTAAATACCTTATCATGCTTGACTCTCAACTGTTGAATGTCAGGATGATATTGGGTCTTCTGTTGTCCCTCCTGCATTGGTGCCAATGTGCACTCAACAACCCACTCTACCATGTCATGTTGCATGAGCCTCTCCATCCGATGTAAAGAAATGGTTTTGATGTTGCCGTCCCGTATTGCTTTAAGAATGTGAGTCTTTCTATCTACATCAAAACAAATCTCCATATCCTTAAGACTAAGAGTGACTACCTCAAGGGAATGAAGCCACTTCATGCCCAAAACTAAATCTATGTCCCCCATGTTGACCACATAATAATCAGCCTTGAACTCATAGTTGTTCAAGCACAATGGGAGATCTCTGATCCTCCGCTCACACTTGAGGGTGTAACCATCAGCTACCTTAACTCTAATGCCCTCAAACTCTTCTATGGTGAGTCCACGCTTCTCCACAAATCTAGTATCAATAAAATTATGTGTGGCTCCCATGTCAAAAAGGGTAATGACCCTCTGTCCTGCCAAAACTCCCCAGAGTCTGAATGATCCCTCGTGTTGGATGCTAATAGACATGCCTCCTGAATCTAGAGCTTTGACTCTACCTCTACCCTAGGCTCTGAAGCCTCAGCCTCTGGCTCCTCAGAACAATCGTGATGTTTAGAATCTTTTGATTCCTCATCCTCATAATAGGCCCACATCACCCGATTTGCTTTGCCCTTAGGTCTCAAAGGACAATCATGATTAGCATCATATGGACCTTTGTAGTAAAAACAAAGCTTCTTCCTGTGTAGATCATTAAGAGCCTCTCTATCCAAAGGTGGTGCTGCTGGATTGGCCTTTGAATCATTCTTAACACCTGATCTATCTATGTTGAAACCTAGTCTTTCTCTATTCCTGTTGAAGCCCGTACTGTCCCTGGATGAAGAAGTACCTCTCGAGTTAGATCTACTTGATGGGGCTGCCATCTCCAAACTGCACGCCTTCTTCATAGCTTCCTGTAATGAAGGAGGATCAAAGCCTTTGATCCAACCTCTCAATGGTTCTATCAATCCCTCCATGAAGAGTACTACTAGTCACCTCTCTGAAATGTCAGGAACCATGACTGATAACTTTTGAAAGTTACCAATGTATGACTCTAGACTGTCGCTTTGGCAAAACTATGCCAACTCTCAAAAATAGGACTCTGGATCCCTCCTGTCAAAATGCTCTACCAGCCTATCCACAAACTCCTGATAAGAAGTGATCTGATCATGATGGAGTGTCACCATCCCGTGGTGCCACCAATCGTGAGCTACTCCCTCAAGATGTAGTGTCACATATCTGATAGCATCTTCCTCAGCCATCGGATGCAATGTGAGAAAGGTGTCCAACTTACTAATCCAAGCCTGCGTTGTGACCTTACCACTTTCATCGAACATTGTGAGTGTGAGCCTACTTGTAGCATGCTTAAGATCATGGTTCTGATGTTTAGGTCTCCTGTCCTATCTAGCCAATCTGTAGTGCTCTCTCCTCAAATTAAAAAAATGATGAAAGGTCATCCTCTCGCAAACATGAGGAGGTAATAAATTCCACTCATCATCTACAGCCAAGTAAACATCTGCAAATGAGGAATCTCCTGCCTCCTCCTCTACTGGAACTTCTAGTTCCTCTCGAACAAACGTAGGATGTGTAGGTCTATCTGTTGTTATGGAGTGGCCCTGCTGGGGTCTCTGATTAACCGTAACATCTCTATTATCACCTTGGTTCCCATTCTATCTATCATGTGGGTTCATCCTCCTTATCATAGTAGTTAGTGCCTGTAGTGCTTGTGTCATCTCACGATAGGATTCTCTGGTACCTGGATCATCATTATGTCAATGGGCCCTGGGTGGGCTACCCTCTCGTCTGTCACTCATGATAATCAGTTGTTGTTCTAACAACTGGGTACCTTCAAGCAAAGCTCTACTGCATGTGTAATACCCGTGTGGTCCCAACTCTTATTGTTGCATAAGATTTTCAAACCCTCAGGATGGTAGGATTTAGCTCTGATACCACTGTAATATCCCTTCGAATATCAAAACAAAATCTCTGAATTGCTTATCTAAATTTCTGCAAAATATCTTCAAATAGATAAATAAATCACAGTATAAATTATTATTTATTTGCTCATAAGCTTACAATAGAGTTCCTCTGTCAAGTATATAAAGAATATTGAAAGTACGGCCTTAATAGCCTGAATATTCTATAAATTGGTCTGAATCTGGTACATCTCGGCCTGTTGTGTAAAAAACACAGTCACTGACATCGGTTATACTGCCGTCATCGATCGACCTGTAGTCGTTAACTTGCCGACGTCAGTAATATGTCGACCGATGTCGGTCTCTGTAGGTCCTTATTCACCGATGTCGATGCCTAAACTTTCTGTAGATGCATACAAATTTTCACAAATTTGTATGGAAGTCGTACGGCCACTGATATCGTACAACCTATATGCTTGATCCTGATCTGTAGAATTATGGGCTAATACAAAGATCTATATCTGGATGATTCTTGAATCAAAACCCAAAATAATGAAAATACGTGTAAACCCTTGTGATAGCTTCTGTGTGAAGTTATCTCTCAAACTTGTAAACACTTGTGATAACTTCTATGTGAAGTTATCTCTCAATTTGGCAATAGATCGACTGATCTTTCACAACCTCTGAATCGCACACAATGAAGAGTTGACGTTCTTCAATGCAAATGGAATCCTAGAACCCTTGGCTCAGTCTTCACAAAAGAATTCCTTAACAAGAATCAATATCAATAATCAATCATGAAAATACTCTCTCCCATGAGAATTTCTTATACTTCTCCAAAGGTGTGCTTGCTAAAATTAGATTCCCTTAAATTAGACTTAGGGCTTCTTAAATTAGAACTAGGGCTTCTTAAATTAGAACTAGGGTCTTAAAATTAGACCAATTCTTAAATTAGAATTAGGATCCTCAAATTAGACCCAATAATTAATAATTAATTAATAATTAATAATTAATTAAATAATTAATATTTGATTAAATCAATCAAATATTAATATCTCCCTTAATTCATGTCCGAAAGAGCCCAAACGAAATCCGACCCATCTCCATCAAGACCCTCTATCCATACCACTAGCCTACGAGGGTCACATAATAGGCTAATCATTCACTCGAAAAGATGTCAACTAGAAGGGGACATGACATGGCCACATAAGGCAAAGGGGGTGCCATGTTCCAAACCTTTGTAATGAGATATATCATGCATGCATGGCTAAATATTGAGGTGTTGAGAATGAAATGATTACATTGCACTTTGAACTAACATGTGATCCAGTTCACTCTACAAGAGATGGGGGCATGGTCTAAGATAACATATCTAGAATGAACATTGATATGTTGGCCATTAATAGTAGAGAAAGAGAAAATATTTTATTCTAATATTTAATGATCAAATCTTTTGAGGATGTAATCAGTGTTAGTATAGAATTTGGACCACGTAAAATAAGGTGTAATATTATTTAACCTTGAATTTAAATATAGGGGGAATCTAGGGTTAAGAAGATAGAGTAGTGTAGGGCACAAGTGTGATAAACTACCTCTATAGTAGGCCAATTAATAGAAAACTCAAACAAAAAATATTATGAATTTATACAACTAAGGTTGATAAAATAGTAAATTATAACTATTGATAGATACTATAATAACTTGGAAACAATGATACTTGGTTTACCATACACATGTAGGTCTGAGTAGGAACAAGTTAGAAGTGGATTGGATGATGATCCTAGAACAACTATCAATTTATGTAAATATCCTCTGTATGGCCTGAAACACTTATGTCAAATCTATAAATTTGCATTGATGTAGGTGTCTAACTCTATTGTATGTGTCTTATACAAAATATTGACTGGATCTAAATGTGAGCAACTGGAGCCTTCTAGGTTTTATGTTGCCTTCCTTTTCATGTCTTCAAATCAAGTACATAAGTTATCACTCTTTATAAAATGATCAAGCCCTAGATCTTCACCATTTGAGTGATTATGGGGAAAATAGGTTAGTGGGCTCATGGTGTTGAGTTGACCCCAAAGACCCCTCTGTAATAGGTACTACCTACATAGCCACTACTTTAAAGAGGGACTCAGACTGATGTAGTTCTCCTTATATGTTGGCTTGTGTGTGCATAAGAGTGCATTATTAGATAAGCAAATACATTCAATGAACTAGATTTTAACTTGGAAAATATGTCTAATGGGATACTCTTTGAATGCTTTGACCCTTATAGAGGCTACTCCTATGACTAATATGGATATACAAATAATTAGGGTAGATTTTCTCACTTGAATGCTTGATTGAGTGCTACTTGGTATATCACCTTATGATTAATAAGTGATTTCTAGGTGAGGAATGAATGAGGGTTGACCTTATATATATATATATATATATATATATATATATATATATATATATATATATATATATATATATATATATATATATATATATATATATATATAAGGTCAACCCTCATTCATTCCTCACCTAGAAATCACTTATTAATCATAAGGTGATATACCAAGTAGCACTCAATCAAGCATTCAAGTGAGAAAATCTACCCTAATTATTTGTATATCCATATTAGTCATAGGAGTAGCCTCTATAAGGGTCAAAGCATTCAAAGAGTATCCCATTAGACATATTTTCCAAGTTAAAATCTAGTTCATTGAATGTATTTGCTTATCTAATAATGCACTCTTATGCACACACAAGCCAACATATAAGGAGAACTACATCAGTCTGAGTCCCTCTTTAAAGTAGTGGCTATGTAGGTAGTACCTATTACAGAGGGGTCTTTGGGGTCAACTCAACACCATGATATATATATATATATATAGAATGAATGAGGGTTGACCTTATATATATATATATATATATATATATATATATATATATATATATATATATATATATATATATATATATATATACACACACACACACACACACACACACCAATCCCTTTTTGAAATATATCACATTAAATCACTTAGTCCAACCTTTTGGATACATTTATTTTGAATATTGAATGAGTTTTGGGCACCAAACACTTTGTAGGAGAATGGACAGTTGTGTCGATGCATGTGTTTGTCTGGGATGCAAGTATTTGGGGAGCTAGAAAATAGGTATAGGTCTAAAACTGGTAGTGAAGGATAAACATCAAGTTTAGAGCATTGTGTATAGCATAAGAGTCCTAAGTCATTAGAATAACAAAGTTTAAACTAAGAGATAATTAATTAGGTACAAATAAATAGTGAATGTGAGCCTTTTGGTAGTGGTAAGGTCTATAACTGAAAGGTACAACCATTATAGGTATTTTTCAATTATATAATATTAAGTTAATATATCAATTATATTTTAGTATCTACGTCCCCCCTTAATTTAGTAATGAAATTTCTAGTTTAAAGGAAATAAATGTGTACTTGGGTGTATACAACACACATTATCTTTGTGTGAGCCCACCTTGAGTGCTTTTCTAGTGACTAACCTGTAACTAAGATCATGTTACAATATATAATCAATGTATGAAATCTAAAATTGAAATAATTTGAAATTATTGAAAGTAAAAAGAGCAAGGTTAGGAGTACACATGTGTGTCGATGCAACCATCTTGCCTTTTGGAAATTTGATTTTAAAGGATACCTCATTATGGAGCATTGAAATTGATATTAGGATATTTTGAACCTAAAAGTGCATGTATATATAGATATTAGAGGAAAATATTCCCCCAATATTATTATAAAGGTGGGTTACAACACAACCATTGAGCTTATTTATCTCAATCATAAAACCTAAATGTGTGCATAACCTAGTGAATGTGAGCCATTTAATCAACTTACATTATAAATCTGGTTAGGGTAGATGATATAATCAATCCAACTTATAAATCTAGTGAAATTAGATGATTTAATCAAATCTAACGTAAAAAAATTTAAGATTGAGTAATTTAATCAACTCAACCTTCCAAAGTTGAACCAATATTGTAGTATATTGGCTTGATAATAGTCTATCCTAGGTATGATAACAATCAATAATAGTATTTGAAATTTGGAAAATTATTTAAAATTGAAATTTTTAGGTGATGCTTGCATGGCATATGCACCTCATATATGTCTTAAGCTAAAACATGGGTATAATAATAGTATCAATGTATATAATTTTTCCCAAATGTGTATTCAAATCATATAATTGTGAAATCTAGAGAATTGTAAAATTGATGCAAGTGTGGAGGACATGTTTCTATGACATGATCTCACTAAATCTAGAGAATCTAAGAATTGATGCAAATATGGAGAACATGTTTCTATAACATGTCTACACTATAATCTAAAACTATAAAAATGTGGAAGACATGCCTCTATGACATGCTTCTATTGGTATCCCCCTCTTTTGAGGTGAGGGGAAATAGAATTTGGTAGTTAACTTGCCTTAAAAGTATAAGACAATTTTATAAGTTGTGTATGGATCATGTAGCATATAATAATAACATGTATAGGTATATATATCATTTATTCATAGAGTATGTGAACACATCAAGTCCTAACATGCATGAAATAGATCATGGCAATGCCTAGAGAGTAACAATATAAGTTCATCTAGGAATCAAGCACACACACAAGAACACTTAAAAACAAATCAAAAGGGAATGGTTCAAAGAGACCTCATACAATAGGCATGTTCAAATTCCACAAAAATGAAGTGATGTGGCTTAGACAAACATCCATAAATCATATAATGACATATTCAAATGTCCATACAATAAACAATGACATATTCAAATGTCCAAATAGGAAAACAAAGGCATGAGGGCCATAATCAAAGGAGTATCTTTAAATGCTCAAACATGCAAGTCAATGCAATACAATATCAAGTGAGGTAAGACACCCAAGGAAGTGCTAAAAGGAAATCATGGATTAAAAATAACCAACATGAACATAGCATACTAGTTAATATAAATGTGTCAGCAAAAAACATTAATTACATAGCATATCAAGTACATTGTGAAAAGACATGAGCATGGATATAAGCATGTGAAATTATAGAATCTCAAACAAGATAATGGAAAGTGGTCATATAATAATATAACCTAGGCATATTGTGATCAAAGGAGTAGATTTCCCCAACATACTTATGACGTGAGTAGAGGAAAGGCCCAATATCTGTATGTGCATATATCATGTATCTAGGTATGCATGTATCACTCTTAAATGATGTGTGAAACATATGTGTATATATTGAGAGGTATTATATGTTATTTTCTAACATGTATCAAATAAAATAAGTATAAGAAATAATACAACTAGAAACATGCTAAATATTTTTGGTATTTTTGAAATTTGTGACAAAATTGCCCAATAGTCAATCTTTGGTAGAGAGAACAGACAATAATTATGTTAAAATTATAACCCTACTTGTATTTATAACTATGAAATAAGAAATTAAATAATTTCCTTGATCATATTGATAACAATAGTTTTAGAAAAGGTACATATATAGGTGGAAGATAAGCATGACCCAACATCCTCATGCATGTGGGATTATCTTCCCTAATGACCTAATAACACATAAGCAAGTTAAATAATATATGTATGTAAAAACCATTAAATGTAATAAAAACATACACTAACACCCCCCCTTAATTATAACTTAGGTGGGTAGAAGAATTGGGTCCCGACAACAAGGCCTAATAAGGTTACCATGTACATAGAAACTCTCATAAAGTGGAGAAAAAGGAGAAAATACATAGGAAAAACTCCCCTCCAAAAGAGATAAAAGAATATAGGGATAAAAATCTCCACTAGAAGTTACAACTGCCTATAGCCACCTTGTATCCTTCAAAGGAGCTCTTTACAATGACTATGGATCAAAAGTAGATACAATGAAGAGTGGAACACCTTGGAATAATGAATGTGTCTACCAAGTGCCTAATGGATCTCCAACCAAGGTGTGGTTCCTATAAAAATAATTTTAGTCCTCATATATACTATATGAGGAAACTAATGCATGTAATGATGTGCATTAGAAGTAGAGGTGAAGAAAGAATGCAGAATGCCTTGTAACTATATACTAGACTACCCGATATTTGATTAGTCTTGGATCAATGTACATACTCCCTATAATGTCTAAAGTGGACCAAAATTAGGTGGATCAAGAAATAAATCTTCAGTATCTATAAGGTGATAAGGATATGGTAGAGGTGTGTACCCATCACTATTGTAGTCATTTGTGCTAGAAGAGGAGTCCTCATCATCAAAGATGTGCTTAGGCTCAAAAATGTCATCAAGTCTAAGTGAGTCTAATGAAGAAGAATCTAAAGGAGAGTCAGGGAAAAAGTATTTGAAGGTATATGATCAAGTTTTATGATCAACTATTCCCAATGCCTTTGTAGTATCATTGTGAAACTCTCTAACATACACTAAATCTGGAGCAAACTAAACTCACATGGTCGGACTAAGGTGAGTAATTTGGTAGATTGATAGGATATTAACTTAAAGTGGTGAAATAATTAGAACATTATTTAACATTCCACCAATCACTTTAATATACCCTCTCCCAAAACCTATGTAAAAGTGTCATCACCCAATCAAATAGTGGACATGTTACATGGTTCCAAGGAAGTGAACTCTATATGTGAAGAAGTCATGTGATGTGATGAACTAGAGTCAATAACCCATGTAGGATTCTAAGGTATAAATTAAATTGGGGCCCTACCTTTTACTTTATCCTTATCATATTATTTTGAATTTTCTTTACTATTTCCATTTACCTTGGAGGATTCTAAGGTTGATGAAATTGGCTTGATATACTCAGGGACACCTATATTGTTCTTCTCAACAAGACGAGTTAAGTGGTCAATCTACTTTTTCAATTAATTATTTTCATCATGCTTTCCTAAACAATATACACATTTGATCCTCTCTTTCTTAGGATTAACACTAAAAGAGGAGGTCTCATTGGTTGATTTGGAGGTGGGAGGATTTTGATCCTTTCCTCTTGATCCTTTTTATTTAGTTGTTTCTCCTTGTTATTTGAATCCTTTAAATTTAGATTTTTAGCAATTAGAACATATGGTTTTGATGACTTCAATGTACCCATATATATTAACTTATCTTGATCCTAATTCAAGTCAAAAATAAAATCATCTAAAGAGGGCGTTTTCCATGTAGCTCTAAGAGCACTTTTTATGGCATGGAAAGTAGAGACAAACATATAATAATTTGGACCTAATTTGGAGAGTATAGAAATACCCAGTTGATCATCTTTCTTATCTATTCCACATTATTTTAACTATAATCTCAAAGACTTAAACTTAGTGAAGAAATATTTTGGGGTGTCAAAACTACTAGAACTTAAGCTTATAATCCCATTCTATAGTCCATGGCCTATCATCACATCTAGATTCCTAAAGAGCTTTTCCAGTGTGGTCCGTAAATCATTAGATTTTTTTATATATTAAATATGAAAGAAAAAATAAGGAGACATAAAAAGACACAAAAATCCAAATACTTTATCACAATGGTTAAACCATTTTAATTTTTTTGCATCAGTATTTGGTTTAGTCTTAGTGCCCATAATTATCTGATCTAAACACTTACTCCTTAGAATGATTTTCATTTTTGATTTTCATTCATAATAGTTAAAAATTATGAGAGGACTTATCAAATTGTCATCCATAATGTTCAATCAAATTTGTATAAATGAAAAGGAGGCATGAACATAATGAAAAGAGACACACAACACCCCCTTAAAATTAATTCTAATCCATATTTTATCACTTTATAATTTTAGTGTGATTACAAAATAGACAACTCTAAGGAGATGAGTGCAAAAAAATTAACACTTTTCAAAAAAATAGGTTCCTCAATCTAAGTTTCCTATAAAAAGTTACAAGGCCTTAATTTTTTTATTATTAATGCCTATTTGATTAAATTTTCTCTAAATTTAAATGTTCTTTTTGCTAAAAATCCATTTTTGGTTTTAAAAAATAGGGATGGAAAGATGTGAACAAGATTTGTGTTATCACCTGAGTAACTCATTCACCATACATAAGTCATGGCTCTGGATCTAGTTTGACAGACATGTGTGATGTTATGGGATAATTGGCCTAAGGAATATTATGGTGGGAATGAGGTAGCTTTCAATGGATTTGGGTAGACTAAATGAGCAATGTATTAGATGGACTAATTGATCAATGTAGAATTCTCTGCTTCTAATCCTTGTTTGTCAATATTGTGATAGTTAACCACCAATAAACTCATGATGTATATGTCATGTTGCGTGGTTACCAACAAATAATGCCAAGACTAATGAAGGATGGCATGAGCTTTTATGGCTCAGAGATCTATGATTCTCTCTTGTAGCAAGATTATCTATTGGAATGAAGATATATTACCTTGGTGTATGCTTGTGATAAAAAATGGCCTTTATAATATTCTCACTTATATACATCTAGATGCATGACCTCTGAAAGGAATTATGGAATTTTTAAACTAAGTAGAATTCCAAACTATAGTATGGGAAAGTTTTTTTGTCCAAAAAAAAATTAGATCTGTAGATCTAATTTAATACAGCTAAAACAAAACAAATACAAGTTATTTTTTAGGCAAATAAACCTCATGCAAATGTATAAGATGAAAAACATTATCGTATTGCAATAGAAGAATGAACTAAAAATGAACACTTAGATCTATAGATTTCTTCTTAGCAATCTAAGTTAGAATACAAAACAAAAATCAAACATTTTATCAACATATAAAATGATGTTCATTACCAAAACTTGATGGATTTGATACCAAGATAAAATTTCCCAATAATTGATCTCTAGTAGATTTAACACATAATAATTCTATTTCAATGATAATCATACTTGTATTTATACCTATGCAAGAATAAATTCAATAATTTCCTTAAGCAAATTGATAACAATATCTTTAGTAAAAGTACATATATAATGGAAGATAAGCATGACCTAACATCCTCATGCATGTGAGATTATCTTCCCCAATGATTTGATACCACCTAAGCAAGCTAAATAACATGTGTAGGATAAACCCATTAAATGGAATAAAAACCTACACTAACAATTTGAATACTTTTGTGTTTTTGGAATATTTGTTTTTTTTTTCAAAATTTTAGGATTTACAAAGCTTAATTGGAATGAAAGGAGATTAATCCTCCCACTCAAAAGATAAAGGACAATCTAGTGTCCCTTTTGGCTCCTTTGTATGACACCATTATTTATGCTCTATCATTGCTAATGTTCCAATGTGTTTTGGTAATTTGGTTCCATCAGCTATTACCATGGGTTTATCATTGTATCCATCATGTAACACATGAATTTTTATATCTTAGAACTGAAATATGAGGCACATATATATAGTATCCATTGTCACAATCATAATGGTCGACCAATACTAGAAAAATTAAGAGTGAAGTTTGGTTTTTAATTAAATCTATGATATATGTCTATTAGGAGGTAAACATATCTATGATTATTAAGTAACATAGTCAAAATTAAATCTAGAACATTCTAGTTTGCTAAGATCTATGTAATCTATTGTGGAAGTTTTGGAGAGGACTCCCATTATTCACATGGTGTATTTTCATTGGTCCCTTATAAGGTTGGATTAATATTTTTATCCAAGAGGGTTGGATCAAATAATAGGCATTAACATGTTCATATGTTATTTTTTCCTGACCTTTATCTTGATTTAACTTTGTATCTTCTGCATGTGGATTTAGCTTGTATTCACCAAGACTTATATATGTGAATAGGCTATGTGAAAGATAGTCAAGAGGATCAAATTTTAGTTTTTTCAAGTGTTCATCTATCATATCATGGGGTAGATCATCATCATTTCTAGACCAATATGTCAAATGTCCATATTATTTTTTAGTATTTACCAATAAAATAAGTTCAAATATTTGAGTTTCTTGTGGTTTTGGTACTACTAATTCCTTTGGTAATGATCCTTGCTCTTGATGTTCATCCATGTGCACCTCAATGGTTGGTGTTTTATTTGTTTTATGATGTGAATGAGTCATTCTGCTTGACTAATCCATTGCATAGGTTTGTATATTCTTGATTGGAATGTATTATTTAGGTGGTACCACTTTAGGTATCCCCTCTATGTTAGAATGTATCATTTTGTAAAATTTTAAGGGTTCATCATCAATAAGCATTATCACTAACATCCCATCATGTATAAATTCAACACATCAATTTAAGGTAGATGGGATGGCTTCCATGGTATGTATCCATGGTCTACCCAAACTTGGTTTAAAGGTGAATTATAACATGTCCATTGAGTTTGTTTCATCTCAATCACACAACCTAAATATGTGCATAATATGGTAAGTGTGAGTGATTTAATAACTCATAATGTATATTTGGTGAGGTTGGATGATTTAATCGAATCCAACGTATAATTTTGGTAAATTTAGATGATTTAATAAAATCTAACTTATAATTTGGGTAAGATTAAGTGATTTAATCAACTCAACCTTTCAAATTTTGAACCAACTACTATGGTAGATTGGCTCATTAACAGTTTATAATAATCCATAATAGTCCATCTTAGGTATAATTACAATCCATAATAGTATTTAAAAAATTTAATTGATTTTATTTTACAATTTTAAGTGCCCTTTACATGGCATATGCACCTTATATATGTCTCAAACTAAAATATGGGTATAATAGTGATACCAATATATAGAATGTTGCCACCAATATATATCTGAATCATATAATTATGAAATTTTATGGATTTAAAATCAGTGCAAGTGTGGATAACATGTTTTTATGACATGCCCCCACCGAATCTAGATAATTTAAAAATTTGTTCAAATGTGGAGAACATGTTTTTCATAACATGCCCCCACTATAATCTATATATGTTGAATATTAAATAAATGTGGAGGTCATGCCTTTTTTTGCATGCCCCCACTATAATCTATAACTGTGAAAGTGTAGAATTCATGCCTTTATGATATGTTCCCACTAATATTCCCCCCTTTTGAGGTGAGAGGAAATATAATATGGTAGATACCTTAACTCAAAAGGACAATATAAATGTATAATTTTTGTATGGATCATGTAACATATAAGAATAGCATGTCTAGATAGATATAATAATGAGGTGCATAGTATGTGATCACATCAAGTCCTAAGAAGCATGATATATATCATGGTAGCATCTAAAGAGTAATAATATAATCTCAATAATCAATTAAGCACACACACAAGACCACTCAAAAGTAATGAAAAGAATAAAATGGTCCAAGGAGACCTCATACAAGGGACATGTTCAAATTTCACACAATTGAAGGGACATGACTCAGTCAAATGTACACAAAGCATAAAATGACATATTTAAATATCCATAAAACAAATAATGACATATTCAAATGTCAAAATAGGCAAACAAAGGTGCAAATGGTGAAATCAATAGAGCATATTCAAATGCTCAAACATGCCATACAATGCAAGACAATTCCAAGCAGGGAACACACTTAAGAAAATGCATAAAAGGGGGAAAATAGGACAAATATAAGTAACCAGCATGAACCTAGCATATTAGTTCCTAAGCATATGTGTTTGCAAGAAATTTTAAGTACATACATATCAAGGAAACTATGAAAGGTATAAGCATGGACATATGCATGTGTAAGTATATATAAACTCAAACATGATAATGGAAAGTGATCATCAAATAATATAAATTGGGTGTATCATGATCAAAGAGGCAGATGCCCCCAATGTACTCAGGACATGAGTGGAGGGAAGGCCTAACATCTATATATATGCATGTCATGTATATGGCTATGCCTATATCACACTTAAATGAAGCATGAAACATATGCATTTATAAGAAATTAATGATATGATATCTACTAACATGAACCAGACAACTCATGTATATGAAATAGTACAACTAGCAGTATGTTGATTTTTTTTGGTATTTTTTAAATTATTTAAATGTTTTTATATTTTTGTAATTTTTTATTTTTTTGAATTTTTTGGTATATTTGATGTTTTTAAACTTATGTTGGATCATTTTCATTGTTTGGCACATGGTTGGATAGGTGAAAATGGTGCATTGCATGTTATTCCTCCTAATTTATATGTGAAGAAGAAGAATAATTACCATCATGTGGTATATGTATCAATTTTCCCTTATGAAAAAAGGAGATACCTTGCTGATTTTGGTCAATTTTTTCTTCCATTTGGTATAACCAAAGGGCGCATATCCCAAACTCTTGTTTAAATTATTTTAGGACCACAAGAAATTGGTATTATTATGTTTCCCAAGGAGTCTTTCTAACCTCCTTTATGTTGTAAGTCTTTTATATCAAATCCAAGTCATTGCAAACATCTTACATTACAAGTGGTTTTTGTTTGTGTAGAATTAACATGGTTATGCCAAATGTAAGCACCACCGATGAATAATGTGATTGTTATATCTTGTTGACATGGATGTTTTTTTGTTTTTTTAACTTGAGGTGTTTATTTTGTATGTTTATCATATACCATTTATACTTTTAGATCTTTACTATAGTTAAGTACATACATATCAAGGAAACTATGAAAGGTATAAGTATGGATATATGAATGTGTAATATATATAAACTCAAACATGATAATGAAAAGTGATCATCAAATAATATAACTTTGGTGTATCATGATCAAAGAGGTAGATGCCCCCAATATACTTAGGACATGAGTGGAGGGAAGGCCTAACATCTATATATAAACATATCATGTATATGGGTATGCCTATATCACACTCAAATGAAGAATCAAACATATGCCTATATAGTAAAGTAATGATATGATATCTACTAACATGAACCAAACAACTCATGTATAAGAAATAGTACAACTAGGACTATGTTGATATTTTTGGTATTTTTTGAATTATTTAAATGTTTTTATCTTTTTGTAATTTTTTATTTTTTTGAATTTTTTGGTATATGTGATGTTTTTAAACTTAGGTTGGATCATTTGCATTATTTAGAACATGGCTGGATAAGTGAAAATGGTGCATTGTATGTTATTCCTCCTAATTTATATGTGAAGTAGAAGAATAATTACCATCATGTGTTATATATATCAATTTTACCTTATGATAAAAGGAGATACCTTGCTGATTTTGGTCAATTTTTTATTCCATTTGGTATAACCAAAGGGCTTCTACTATGAATGCATATTGATATTTTTGTGGCGTATCCCAAACTCTTGTTTGAATTATTTTAGGACCATAAGTAATTGGTATTATTATGTTTCCCAAAGAATCTCTCCAACCTCCTTTATTTTGTAAGTCTTTTAGATCAAAGCCAAGTTGTTGCAAGCGTCTTACATTGCAAGTGGTTTTTGTTTGTGTAAAATTGACATAATAATGCCAAATGTAAGCACCACCCGTGAATAATGTGATTGTTATATCTTGTTGGCATGAATGTTTTTTTATTTTTTCAACTTGAGGTGTTTGTTTTGGATGTGTACCATACACTATTTATACATTTAGATATTTATTATAATGAACTTACAAAGGATTGTTATGATTTTGGTGATCGCCATGTTATGGACTTTAATCTTTGGGAGGATATCAAATTTAAACTATTGGTTATCAATAATATTTTATAATTTATGCCTCAAAGCATAATATATATTCGTAGAATGCTCAAGGCCTTTATGATAATCATAATATGCAATAGTATCATATATTTTTTTGGTAGAGCTTAATTCATATCAACCTCCATGGGGGGTGGTAGTGATATGAAATGACACTCCATAAGCTTATAAAGTAAAGAAATTATAGACTCAGGTAATCTTGTAAATTATATTTTAGGTGTATTGGATAATATGAGTCGATTAGGTTTATATGATATTGTATCGATTGGTGTTATAGATTTCATTGTAACCTTTAGATAATTTTTTGAACGAATAGGTATGTGAATAAATATAGGAAAAATTTGTTCATTAAGTATGTGGATATGGTAAACCCTTCTTTTCAATGGAAATATTATGATTGGTCCCTTTGATAGTTTTCAACATAGAGGCCACATATGGTAGCTCTACATTACTTGGCAAATTTGTCATATGTAATGTTCTCAAAATAATACCCTTGTATGATGGTGAGTCATGTAACAAGTAAAATAATGAAATATTATTAACATATTCATTGGAGAGTTTTTAAATATTATACATCATTGAGATCTATTGTATATGCTCCTTCTAGTTTCTATAATTATGAATAATAATTTGCATTAATAAAGGCAAGTCTTGATCAATGTTATCTATTGAAGGAAGATCTTTGCAATCAAAGGTAAAAATATTTGCATTATGGATTAGATCTTACATGATATCTTCAAAAGAAGCCAATCTCATGTCACATGGTACTTGGGTTTTACATAATACCTCATAGAATATATCCTTGTAATTAAATGATTGTTTTACAAGGTCAAAAAGTGAGATCATGTTATGTGTTCTGATTAATTTCTCAACATGATTGGGCATAGTAGGAATTTATTACATAGGTTCCATATCATTACAAGAATAATTGAAAAAAGAAGTTTTATGTTTTACCATTTTTTTACTTCTCTTGAGTATATTTTTTATTGGTTTGGCAATATATGAGGCACAATAAACAAGAGTTACTATGACATATTGGAAAAGGAAATAAATGATATATGAATCCATGATTAATTACTTAAAATAAAATGGAAAACTGATTTTAAAATATTTATATCTTAGAAATCAAAACTAGAATAAAAAATAGGATATGTTAGGTCAATCTAAGGTTTAAAGATCAAGGTTGGGTTCACTAAATGTTTAACCTTAAATTTAGATATGTGGGGTATTGTTGATGCTTATAAATGTACCACAAGTCATCTTAGTGTCTAAATAACTCTTCTCATTTTATAATTTAGAAAATTCAGATCATGAGTTACAGGTTTTGACAATTTGGTTGCCTGTGGTGAAATAGCAGCAGAGTAAGATAACTATTCCACAATATTTATATAGTTTGGTGGTTGGAAGCCACCTTGGCCCATTGTTTGTGAATATTTGTTAATGATTAGTGAGTTATGTTTCCATTTTAATCTATAGACTAATATAAATGGATTTTTATAATGTAGCTAAAAGTAAAGTGATCTTGGTCTAAAAATAAAGAGGAAAGAGAAGGGTAGAGCAGAAAAGAAATGAGTGATTGCCAATTTTAGACCTGAACATTATGACAAAGTATCAATGGTAACTGGATATGCATTTAACAAATATATAATGCAACATATCTTAATCTCAAATCCTAGTATATATCAATAAAACTTCAAGGGAAAGCATTTAAGAATCACAAGTAAGAACCAGGTCTACTTTAAGGATTTACTACTATAATCAAATAGCAATTGCACATCTAAATACATAACAAAATAAAATGAATCAGGACCTAAGATATTTCAACTAATCTAGCATAAGCACAAATTATAAACCATGTGATTAAATAATGTTACTCAGAATTTAAAGACACTATTCAAATTCAAGACCTCTACTAGAAATTGAGAGAAAAGCTAGATTAGCAATTAACACATCAAAATGGACAATCCTTATAGAATTCTTTGATATTATTAATTACATCAAGTATATAAAATTTTCTACAAATTTTCCCTCTTTACAAAGGTAATACATGCCTTTATAGGAATATTAGGTGGTATATCGATCAATTACAAAATACAGGTGTACAAAGATAAGGACAACTATCCTTATAAGTTCTAAAATACACATGTTTTTCCTAATTATACTAACCTAGAGGAAAATATACTAACAAATAGCATATTCATTTATAATAAAATATTTTATTTCAAGTGTTAAACTTTACAAGATAGAATATTTCTCAATATGATAGTGGTGACCCTGGTTGTCGATGTTGGAGGATGCTCATTGCTCTCTCATGTTGTTCATCAATTAGGTCCAAGTCTACAGTAGGTTTCATGATCTATTCTTATTCTTGATCCACCAAGTCATAAAATTATTTGTCATTCCTATACATGGCCTCTTTGATACTCTTATCTTTGTTTATTCTTTCCCTTACATTGAGTATCATGCCCAAGATTTTTTTGTTGTTAGCCTCAGATTTGCCTTTTCCTTTTCCTCTGATTTTTTAGGTTACCAAAGTAACCCTATGCTTGAATTCCTCATCACTAATGATCCCAAGGGAATTGGGTTACGTATAATTTATAATCATGGTCCCAAGAAGTTGTTTAATTCTTGCAATTAGTTCCTTGTCTTCTTTTAGAATCCTTTTCATACCATTATGCCATTAACTTAAACTTTGAACCTTCTCAATCACAATTCCCAAGATTGTGCTCAAATGCCCCAAACTAATGGTTTTGAAGTTTGCAATCTATTTCTTAGCTTGAATATTGAGGAATTAGGCTATTTATCCTCAAAGGCCTACCACTAGGTGACTAAACTCTTTTCTAATTCACATTTCCCTTCTAATGCACTTTACCTTAATTTCATTGACTTAAGTGCCTCAAACATGTCATAAAATGACTTGTCAAGTAGCTTGACTATTATTTCTAACACTTATAGAATTGCCTATTTTTCCAAGTTTTCCTTCTCTTTTTCCAAATTTTTCATCCTATACTTTAAACCTTAGACTTTATCTTTAGCTTGTCTGGAATGGGCCTCAATTAGACTCTCCACATCTTCCTCATGAATTATAGCTTCACCAAGCTACTGGCCACCTACTAGGATTAGTCCTACAAATGGTTCCACCTTATGAAAGGTGAATTATTATATCCTAATCATGGCTCTCCTATTTTTTATCCTCTCCAACCTAGTTATTTCAAGGTTGAAATGGATAGTAGTGACTGGTTATTTGAATTGGGGAGGTTTTGGGACCTCCACACCTAAGTTAGTAGATGTTATAAGAGCATTTATCTTCTTGCCTTTTAGCCCTTCAATGGCCATAATTATCCTTTCTTCCTGCTCCTTCATTATATCCCTTATCCAAGGCTTCATATCATCTTGTATTTGAACATCAGTAACCCACATCATGGCCCACGAGTGATAAAGAGAGGGGATCTTTTACAACTTCCCATAGATGAACCAGTCATGAATGACTGGTCCATGAAATGGGAACTCATCACTAGATAGATTTACTTTACTAGTGGGATGAGTGAAAGTGAACTTCAGTCTCTTCTTTGGTCCCATAGGGAATAGTGCTAGTTATGCTTTTCTCTTCTCATGGGATGTTATTGGGACAAGCTCTTTTCCTGTGTCTTCTTTGGGATATTCTTCTTTATCAAAATCATAGGCCTCTAAAATTTACTTGAGGGCACCCTCAAGTGTCCCTTTTGGTTCTATGGATATCATACCTATATACTAAATTGGGGAAGGTGGCCTTTGGGGTAGTGTTAAATGTGAGGGCCCTTCCCTAGATCTCTCTTCTAGCTTTACTTCTCCAACCTTCTCCTTCCCTTTACCCTATTCACCTTGAACTTGTTTAACCTATTTGTGGGGTTGTTGTTGTTATGTCTAAGGTTTCTCATGGGATGTTCCAGATGTCCCAAGTAGTAAATGGCATTGTAAAGGGTGCATTTGCCATGTTTCCCCAGATGGCTTGTTGCCCCTGGCCAACTTATGCTCAAGTTTAATGTTATGGCCCTAGATGTTGGCCAATACCTCTTCATAGTTCTTATCCATAATATATATGGTGTCATGGACATCTATTTGATGTGCATATTCTAGCTTTGAGAGCTTCTTGTCCCTTAGATGGTCCCTAACTAAGTTCTTTGGATCCCACATCTGGAGTTCATCTAGTTAGAATCCAAATGAATCCCTATGTGTGGACATAACCTCCACCTATTTCTAGGCTTTTATTATAGTTATCATAATATTTTTGGGGAAGGGGTGGAGTAGGCCCTTCATTTTCTCTTTATAATTCCTATTAATGCCATGGATGAGCTAGGAAACAATTTCTTACTCTGTAAACTTATGTAGAACATACACTGATAGCCTATAAGGTTGGGTCATGATTCATTCTATCCTAATGACTATGTAATCAAGATAATACCATACATTCCCTATCATTTCAACATATCTCTTAATGAGGGGGTAGATCCTAAGCATGGGAATACCTGTGATGGCCTCCACTATAACAAGGTAAATGCAGTCATAAATAAACTACATGTGATTCCTATACTTGAAGATGTGTAGCTTGGAATAGTACTATGAAATGGTTGTCTTTCCCTCTATAGACCAATTGATAATCTTAGGGAAGGTGGTTGATGCCAGAAGGGCATCAAGTAGGTATGACATCATAAAGAATTGATTTGAGGTCTTTCTTTTGATGGCATTGAGTTGTCTAGTTAGGAAAATATTGATTAAGTCTCTAATTGAAGGGGTAAGTTTTTCCTCTACCATGAAGTGCACATATGGGACCCAGATCTTATTCACATAAGTAGTTGAAGGGGCATCAAAGGCTTAGTTCAATAGGGTCATTATTACCCTAATGCCTTCTCAAAATTTGATGATAGGGATTTTTGCCATCAAGGATTCTAAAGATGTGATGTCCTTGGTGTAGCTAAGGTCTAATGATAGATTCCACATCATGGTTACTAGTCTACTCTTTGATCTTAGAAAGTTCCACATGGGGAAGAGGGAGCTTGTAGTACTTCTCAAAAGCAATAGGTGAAATGTAGGCTACTCCTTTTGAGTCCCCTTCCCTAATGATCCATTCATTGTCTATTATGTAATCAACAAATATGGGGGAAATGACCTCAATATAATGTAATACCTATGGTTTTACCATGGCATGATGAAGGCCCACCATTTTGATAGCAACCAAGTTGTAGTGTTACCTGATCATGGTGATATTCCTCTATTCTTCCTATGAAATGGGTTGTAACTCTTCTATCATGAAGAAGAGCTTCGACCAATTCTTAATGCCTTGGATATTTAATGTTGTGAGGTCCAGTTTTATATGCTTGAATATCTAACCCTCATGGTTTATTGTCAAATAGAGTTTGGTATCTTCCTTTATTTACTACCTGTTAGCTGTCATGGTCTTTGTTTCTTGTTAATTGTTCATATAAAATTATAGATGATATTTGTGAAAGCTCTCTTGTGCTCAAAAACATAATTAAGTTATCCTCTAATCAAATTATAACAAATTAAATTTGTTTGAGTTATTTTTATGTAGGGTTTAGGGTTTTGGAGATTTAATGGTAGAAGATATCTAAGCTTCAGATTATACATGTCCTGGATTTGATTTGGAGCTTTACCTTAATAAATTTATGTTTTTGAGCCCATGAGATCTCAAATTTTGTCCCTTTTTTCTTGTATGGTGCTTATGTGGTACCGATCCGGACCTTTTATGGCATTTTTCATAAATGTCATTTGAACACTAGCCATTGGTATTTAAAAATACCTTCTTCATTTCACACAGTAGGATCAAAATCTTGGATTAGTGTGAGCAGTTGATTATAATCTAGGCCATAGGATGTGATTGGGTCTTTATATTGTAATCCCTATGGTCGTGACACTTGGTGCTTTACGTGCCTTCTCCATGCTCAAAATATTTTGGTCAATCATTCATCAAATGTGTATTGGCCACATGGTGAGCTTATGGGCCTTTGAAAATTCATTGGCACCCTCATGCCATTAGATCAAATCCATCAATAAGGTGTGAATTATTGATCTACAAATAATGCCCAAACATTAAGTTAATTTATTATTTAAGTCATGATTTAGGCTTAAGTTCTTTAAGCTAAGTTTTTGTGTTTTATTAAGCATGAAATAAATCTTAGGCTAAGGAAATTATGCCTAAGTTTCTTAATTTATAACAAATGGGTGAGGGTCTAAATAGTCTAGGCCACCATACATGAAAACCTAAGGTTAGCTTATACTCCATGACAAAGGCTTCCCCTTTTAAAATAAGACTTAGCATAAGCTCCTAGTTTAAGGTTTGTGATTTTTAAACAAAATACCATGAGGACCCTTCCATAATGAGCTTAGACTAAGTATTAGATCAATATACCATTTCCATATTTTTTAGGTTAAAGGTTCCCATTATTGAGCATCTTTTAAGCATTTATTTTAGATTATGGAGCCATTTTTGAGTTAAAATAGGATTTTAGAATGCCATTTGAAAACCAAGATATTTCATTGGGTTAAAATTGATAGTCTTGTGGACATCAAATACATACTCATGGGCATCCATTGATGATCATGTGGATATCAAGTTTAAACTAGTAAAAGTTTCATTTTAATGGGCTTAAAGTTGATGGTCATGCAGGTATCAAGTTTGTCCTTTCAAACACTTAAATGACAATCATGTGAATATCAATTTTAAGTTTGTTAAAACCTTTAGGGTCAAATGCAAGGATTACACTTAGCATTTATGTGTGTCTTCCCAAGGTCTTGATGTTAATTTTCCCCATTGGAACAAATGTTATGAGAAAGTGATAGCTGTAAGATCTTGATCCAGGGACTTGCTTTTGATTGGTGATCAAGTTAGGCAGGCACCTTTCCTTTTACTCCTCAAATGTAATGACACTACATGTCCATATTTTGGGCTTCTTGAATCCTTTTAACTTTTGAATTATGTTTTTCTCCATTTTATTGGGTCTTAGTGAGTAAGTATAGATTGTTAGATCACCAAAGATGTATGTTATTTAAGTTTAAGTTTAGGTTATATTCGCTCTATTGGATCAAATTCCATGATAAAGTGATAGTCATAGGATCCTACAAGATGCAAAGAATTTAAGTTAGGACCATAGCAACATAAAAGGCTTAGGCTTAAGGTGTTAAGACTAAGGTCACAATTATATTAATGAATACATCAGGGCCTTAGTATTAAAAAATTAGGCTAAGCTTGGAAATATTAAAATGGACCCTACATGATGACATTAGTTAGGCCATAAGGAACTTTAGAAAAAAAGAGGGAAATAACAAAGGGGATCCTATTTCTTGGTTAAGTTGTGTTAAAAAACATTACTAAGCTTAGAATATGTGTTTAATACTTAAGTCCATAAATGAATTTTAAAATGGTTCCCACCAATTTGGTTCCTACCTTTATTCAAATTTGAATTGAGGGTTTGCTAAGTTTTTGGAATATAGAATTCTCGAGGGCACACACCATAGAACCTACAACTAAAATCCAAATGAACCTTATTAGCATTGTTTGTCTAGATTAAAGTAAATCAAAATCACATAATCCTACCTTTTAACAAAGTGGATGACCTTCTAATTCTATAAAAGACCCTAACATGCTGAAATTTGCATGTTTTGTTCTCTGGGTTTCTCAAGGGTCCCAATTCAAAAAAATGGGATATGTTGGTTCCAATAATTGGTGACTCATGGGGAAAACATAGCAATATGTTAGAACCTAGAGACTCTGATCAGATAAATAATTAGGTCATCCACTTTATTTGATCAATATCATCATCCAAATTAGGTCATATTTGAAACAAACCTTGCACTTGTGGTTTTAAGGTCAAACACCAAGACATATCTAGATTGTGTGTGTGTTTTGATTCCACTTACTATTTGGCATGGGGTTCAAGAAAAAAAAAATTAGGTTTCATGTCCTCAATCACTTACACTAACTTATAGTATGCTAAAATGTTCATCATGAACCATGTTTTTAACTTAAGGAAGGCTTAGGCATTGCTATATTTCCAGCTAGGTGTCCATAGCCCTATCAGAGATGCCTTTAGATCCACTCATGACCTTGCTCCACTGCTAGCTAGGAATCCATAGCCCTAATGGGGATTACCAAAATTACCCTATATCTGAAAGCTTTTGATTTTGCATTGTATCTTTATTTTATATTTTCTTAGATCTTTATGCTTTCAATAAGGTTGGGAACCAGGATAGCCAAGTTTTAGGATTTGGTCAAGTATTTGATCTTTGGAAAATCACCTATGGTTTTAACTCTTATCCTAGGAAAATATGTTAATTAAGTGCTAATTTTGGGTATGCCCTGATAATTTGATTTTTCATCCCATAAGTGCAAGTATTCTTAAAACTAGGTTGAGGTTAAGGCAATGGTAGGATCTCATGAAAGGGTTGGCCTTTTCATTGGTATTTACCAATTTCTCTATGATATAACATTATGATTTTTGTTTTATAACCATATTCCTCCTATGTATGGGATCCATACCTTTGTTTCTGAATTGAGGGCATGTTTTCAAGCAAACTTCATGACTTCTAAGATCAATATTGTCCCTAGGGACTTATTGGAATCAAGGAACCAAGTAATGGGAAAGATATACACAAAAAAAGTAGGAAAAAAAGACAACTAAGGAAAATAAATAAATATGTACATGCCTACACACAAACATGGGATGATAAGGAAAGAACATGGAAATAACTAACTAGCCTACCTACACTAATATAACCATCTTATAGCTTTACTCCATGAAGACCCCAAGAGGAGAAAAAGAGAAATAGTGTTTGAGGTATTTCCCATTGGTGGGTAGTGTAAAATTTTCTCCTTATAAATCTTTGAGATTGAAGGTATTATTTCCCAATGTTTCTATAATCTAGTATGGGCCAATCCACAAGGGTGTGAATTTACAATGTTTGCCCTTAGGCTCAGATGATTTGTCCCAGAGAAGAACCAGGTCTCCTTGTCTAAACACCTTGATTTTGGACCTTTTATCAAACTATCTCTTGACTATGGTTTGATTCTTGCTAAAATCATCAAAATCTTTCTTGCATCTTCCATCCAAATTATATCTAGTAATCTAGAATTGGATAGATCTTGGCTCTCCTCTATGTATTCTTGCAAAAATTTGTATGTGGGAAACTTGAGAGTGATAGAAAAGATGGGTTCCTATTCATACACCAATATAAATGGTGAGGCTCTTAAGGCTTGCTTGATTCTTATCCTATCAACCCAAAGTGCAAATTTAAGGATCTTGTGCCAAGTCTTGGGCTTGTCTTTGGTAGACTTCTTGATTGCCTTCATTAGGTTATTATTTGTTGACTTAGAGACTCTATTTCCTTGGGGATAATGGTTGGATGCAAACTTGAGAGTTATGCCATTATCATAAGCCCATTTAGTCATCTATATGGATGTGAAGGCTGACCCATTGTCACACACTAGAGATACTAGAGTCCCAAACCTAGTATAGATGTTTTCTTCCAAGAATTTGATCACCTCTTCTATCCTATATTATTTAGTAATTATAGCTTCAGTCCACCTTGTACAATATTTTATGGTAATAAGGACATATTTGTGACCTTCATATGAGTTGGGGTTAATTATTCCAACAAAGTCCAACCCCCATTGAGCAAAAGGTTTATCAATCATGACTAGTTGCAGAGGCATTGCTACCTTTGGCTCTTTAGCGCTAAAGATTTGATATGAATGATATTCCCTCACATGTTTGTGGGCATCTTCAAAAATATTTGGCCAATAATATCTATCTCTAAGAATTTTATGGGATGTGGTCTTCCCAGATGGATGTCCACTACCCAAATTTTCATGAAAGTTACTCATGATTTGGGTGGTTTCTTCTTGAGAGACACACCTTAAGTAGATTCCTTTAAAAAAAATCCTATACAAGACCCCATTCTTGATCAAGTAGTGGGCTTATTTTAAGTTCAAGGCCATCTTTTGCTCCTCGGATAAACCTAAAGTACAAGTACCATTAATTATCAAATGTACGATTGAATCATACCACTCACTAGCTTGAAATTTTTGTTGATCCACCTGCATAACACTTAGCCTAGGGTTAGTATTAGCAATCATCTAGATCAAACCTTGTCACCTTACTAGTTTTATTGTTTTCATCTTTAGGTCATATTTTTATAATATTGACATCCACTTACCTCTACATTCTCCCAATTCATTTTAACTTAACATAAATTTGGTGGTAGGTTCAGGTAAGGTAGAATGGACCTTGTTTCTACAGATGTAATGCTTAAATTTCTTAACTACCATGACTAATATATATGCCTGTTTATCAATCAATTAATAATTCAACTTAGCATTCTTGAAATTAGTGCTCATAAAAGCAATTGGATGGTTACACCCTTCAATTTTTTGAGTTAACATTGCAGCCATAGTGTGGTTAGATGCAAAGCAATGGAGGTAGAAGTCCCTTGAAAAATTAGGACTTATAAGGACTAGAGCTTTACTGATGGCCTTCTTGATATCATAAAATGCCTTTCTAGAATCTTCATTCCATGTGACTTTGGCATCCTTCTTCAACATGTCATTCATTGGTTTGACTATTTTTACAAAACCAAAAATAAACTTTCTTACAAAATTAATTTTACCAAAGAATGACTTTAGCTCTTTTTTACTATTTGGAGGTTTTATTCTAGATATGGCCTCCACTCTTTCAAGATCTATAGAGATCCCATCTTTGGTTATAACATGACCCATTAATTTTAGTTTAGTCACACAAAATATACTCTTCTTAGGGTTCAAGAAAATGTTATACCTTTTGCATCTTTAAAAAATTTGTTATAAATGCATGAAGTGATCTTCCATATTTTTAGAAAACACTATTAGATCATCCATATAAATAATGGTGCATTTACCTATTAGGAATTGGAAGGCATGGTCCTTATCTCTTTAGAAGGTGGCTCCTACATTGATTAGTCCAAAGGGTATTCTCTTGTAATCAAAAGTCCCCCACTTTGTGGTGAAATTTTTCTTCATCCTATCCTCTCTATCAAACAATACTTGGTTGTAACCTACAAATCCTTCAAGAAAGGACATCATAGCTAATCTTGAAATATTTTTAAATTACTTGGTCTAGGGAAGGAAGGGGGTAGTTGTCCTTATCTAATGCTTTGTTCAAGTTTATGAAGTCTATATAAAGTCTAATCTCACCATTCTTCTTTTTTACTAGAACTAAATTAGCCACCCAAGTAGAGTTTCTAATGGGGAAGACTATCCTAGCATCTTCTCTTAACCTCTTTAAAGATCATCATTTCTAAGATAGGGTTTATAGGCCTTTTGTTTCTACCTAAATAGTTTAAATCTCTCTTTAAGGGGTATAGTATGTGTGATGATTCTTGGATCAAAGATCTTTAAGTCATCATAGGACCATGCTATGACATTTATGTATTATGCAAGGAGTTCTTTAGCTTTCTAGTTCTCAATGTTTGTATAGGCCTTCCCAACATTTAATAGTTGGGTTGATCATGAAGGCCAAGATCAATAGCATTATAATCCTTTCCATTTAGCTTAGGAACCTTAGAAGCCTCAACAAGTTTGTCTTGATCAAAAATTCTTTCTAAATCAATCATCCCCTTGGAAATTTTGTTGTCATTCAACTAAATGACTTTGCAATCAAATTTATCCTCCCTAGATGTATTTTCTTTAGCTTTATCAACAATGTGAGCATCAAATGCTCCATAATTAGTTATTAAATATAATATTTGTTGATCATTATTGAAAACTTGAAAGTGATTAATATTGTCATGCATTGAAGGACAAGGGATCAGCTCAATGCTAAAATTAGGAGAGTCTTGGTTGGGCATGAGTTGGTGGCAGTAGATGTCAACTCATTAGTAGCCTGGTTTTCTTCCCTTAGGATGGAAATAATGTTGAAGGCATCAAAGGATTCAATCAAGTCCCATAACCTAAACTTATATATTTTAAAGTATGAGATTTTGCATTGGTATTTGCTTCTTACCTGGTTGACCACCAGTTTTGAATCCCCATAAACTAGCATTTATTTAACTTTGTTTTTTATGGAAAATTAGAAACCTAGGACAAGGGATTCATACTCAAAAAGATTGTTAGTACAAGGGAATTAGATCCTATAAGAAGCATGATATTTTTTATTAGTAGGATCAGTCAAGATAACACCAATCCCTGATCCATCACTACACTTACCACCATCAAAATGCAATTTCCACAATCCAAGAACAACATGAGCATTCTTGGGATCACATACCTTATCAGTCTCTAGGGTGAAGACCCCTAATTCTAAGTCAATTATGTTGACCCTCTCATTTATATCAATTTACTCAGTTATCATATGCTTCATTCTTGATTCTCTCTCAACCTTAATTTGATTGGGGACCCCCTTCCAAGCTAGCTATAAATGTGTGTAGTATGTGGACATGAAACCATTCAAAGCCTTGGTCTATTCCCTACTCAATAAGATTCTATAAACATCAGGTATTTCAACCACTTGAATATCAATGAATTATTTCACTCTAGGCTTAGAAGCTAGTTACATATGAACATTTAATAATTCTTCTACAACCTTGACTCTATATTTATCCAATTAGGTGACAACCCTATCAGACTTTATAGGTGTTAAACCAAGTTTCTTGCATATACTTACAGGAATGATATTGGTTAATGATCTTGAATCTAATAAGTAATTATGTAAATTCTTACCAAACATCTTGATAGTGAGTAAGAAAGGAGGAGACTCAGCTTTGGCTTTATGCATAGTTGCATTGCCATGATCAGCTTTGGGTGGATTGTTGTGCTTATTTGACAAGGATTCCAACAAGAGGTCCCTATGTTCTATAATCTATGTGAGTTCATGTAATGTGATATTAGCCTTTTTCGTATTCATGTCCTCAACTATGTTATATCTATTTTTACTAGAAGAACTAGGGATCTCAACATTGATTTTAGAAGTACTCCCTTTTGGTGGTTATGGATTGTTGCTTGAAGAGGTATCAAAAGGAGTTCCATAATTATTTCGAGGCATAAGGTAGTGAAAGGCTACCTCTACTCTTTGTTTCTCAAGGGGTAGGTCTTCTTCAAAAACTACTAAAATTCTTGTATCTCTTTAGGGATCTCATTAGGTTCATTTTCCTCTTGAAAGGGAAAATCAAAGGTGTCCACTATGAAGGCTTGATCAGACAGCGTAAATCTAGAGGAACTTGCACCACCTTCTTTATTAGGGACCACTTTAAATGTATCCAACTCCTCTTGGAAAGCCTAAAATGCTTTGAAAAATTCTATACAATCAATTTCCCCATGCTTGGTTATGTAATGTACCCTAAAATAGTCAGGCAATGCAATATTAGTAAGATTAATTTCCTTATTCTTATTACTGGAAGATGGTTCATTAGCCTTGTTATTGTGAAAACTATCATTCTAAAATCTGTTCTTTGGCAAATTAAACCTTTGAAATGATAAACTCCTACCATAGTGTTCTTTGATATGTCCTACTTGTTTCTGTAATTAAAGGAAATTAGTGCTTAATTTTTGAACCATTTTCAAGATAGACTCATTCTCATTTTTTGGAGTTTTAGAATTATGCACCTGGTTATTGTTAGCACCTACAGCTACTACTAAATCTCATTGATCGCCTACATTAAAACCATTAGTAGGATGACTCAAGAATCCTATATTTTGATTAGGGGTTACATGAATTAAGGGCAATTGATTTAAGTTTGGAAGTTGGTTTAAGGTTGGGAGATTTTGGTTATTATTGGGGAACAATTTCATCACAAGCATATGTGGGTTCACATTTGGGACTGAGTAAGCTATTTGCCCTTGAGGTTGTATTTGATCATTAATGGTTACTAATTTAGAGTAGGCCTAGGCTAATGAAGCTATAGTTGGGATGGATCTTTTCAAGAATACAGAGGTCATAGGATACACTACATCTTTGTAGATCTCCAAATCTAGAACATCATTAGGCTTTAAGGCTTTATGGTCCTGTTATACATTTTTTTAAATCTAGCATTAAATGACCTAATAGGCTCATTGGTATCCCTTATAATAGTGGTGAATTTATGATAAATAAAACAAGGACTAACAATCTTACCAATTGATCAATAAACACATTATTGAAATCATTCTAACTTATGATGTAATTATCAAGCAAGTTTAAAAACCACTAATAATCTGCATCTTTAAAAGTGAAAGGAAATAGCCTACATTTTACATCCTCATGTATTAAATTAAGTAGACTTAAAGTAGATTTAAAATACTTAAAGTGTTCCTCAGTGGTTATTATTTCAGTTGGACTAAATGTAGGTAGATATTTCATAGTATTCCTTAGGAGATCATGAACTACCCCTGGTACATTAATTGAAGAATCCCCAAACCATGCCATACTGGATGAAGGTTAAAGGCATAGGTACCTTGAAGAGGTGAAGTTGGAAGAGACTTGGATCTCTTATATCTACCTTTATCATGTTTGGCTCTTTTATGTACCCTGAGCTCAAGTAAAGGCTCTCTAGTTAATGAGTGTGATCTTGTTCTGATCTTGGGAAATTCTAGCTTGAAATTTGAAGATCCTACCTGAAATACGATGTGTCAAGTTAACTTTTATGAATAACAAGAGTTGGACCTACACATTGAGCTAATTTTGTAAAGGTGGAATGAAAACTTGTAAAGGACATTGATCTTTTGATTTAATTAGCTCAAAGGTGACCCAACTACATAAATATGGTCTATCTTTGCAAGTATAATACTAAAGGAACTCAGATTTATGAAATATATGCTCACCTTTGATCAAAATAAACCATTCTAACCTTAGATACTATGGATTTTCAAAGCTAAAGCTAAATTTACCAAAAAAAAACATCAACTCCCAAATAACCTCAAAGGAAGTGCAAAGATGCACTAAAAATAGCAAATATTAATTATATTTACACTTTTAAGAAAATAATTCACTCAAAAACCAAAGATATACTGATCTTTAGATGAAACAGACTAAGATCATTAAAGATTCAAAGAATCGGCCCTCCTAACACCAGTGGGATCTATCTTGTTGATGATTCTAAATGTACCATAGGTGCTCTTAGTGATTAAATAACACTTCTCATTTTATAATTTGAAAAATTTAGAGCATGAATTGTAGGTTTTGGCAATTTGGTTGCCTATGGTGAAATAATAGTAGAGTAAGATAATTATTCCATAATATTTATATAGTTTGGTGGTTGAGAGCCACTTTGGCTCATTTATTGTGAATCTTTGTTAATGCTTAGTGAGTTATGTTCCCATTTTAATCTATATACTAATCTAAATGGACATTTATAATGTAGCTAAAACTAAAGTGATCTTGGTGTGAAAAAAAAGAGCAAAGAGAAGGGTAGAGCAGAAAAGAAATAAGTGATTACCAATTTTAGTCCTAAACATTATGACAAAGTATCAATGGTAACTAGATATGCATTTAACAAATATATAATACAACATATCTTAATCTCAAATCTCATTATATATCAGGCAAACTTCAAGGGAAAGTGTTGAAAAATCACAAGTAAGAACCAGGTCTACTTTAAGGATTTACTACTATAATTAAATAGAAATTACACATCTGAATATAGAGTAAAATGAAATGAAGAATGACCTAATATATTTCAACTAATATATCATAAACACAAATAAAAAACCCTATGATTAAATAATGTTACTCAAAATTCAAAGACACTATTCAAATTCAAGACCTCTACTAGCAATTGAGAGAAAAGCTAGATTAGCAATTAAGACATCAAAATAGACAATCCTTGTAGAATTCCTTGATCTTATTAATTGTTTCAAGTATACATAATTTGATCAAAAATATCCCTCTTTAAAATGGTGATACATGCCTTTATAGGAAGATTAGGTAGTATACTAGTCAGTTATAAAACACAAGTGTACAAAGATAAGGACAATTGTCATTATAAGTTCTCAAATACACATGTTTTTCCTAATTATACTGACCTAGAGGCAAATATGATAACAAACTATCATATGCCTTTACAAAATAATATTCTATTTCAAATTTTTTATAATTTTATAAGATATAATATTCCTTAATTTGATGGTGGGGCCCCTGGTTGTCATAGTTGGAGGATCCTCACTGCTCTCTCATGTTCTTCATTAATTAGGTTCAGGTCCATAGAAGGTTTCATGATATGTTATTCTTCTTGATCTACTAGGTCATCAAATTCTTTATCATTCCTATACATGTCCTCTTTGATACTCGTGGCTTGGTTTATTCTTTCCCTTGCATTGAGTATCATGCCTGAGATTTTGTTGTTGTTAGCCCCAGATTTGCCTTTTCCTTTTCCTCTAATTTCTTAGGTTACCAAAGAAGCCCTATGCTTGAATTCCTCATCACTAATGATCCAAATGGCATTGCATTATGCAATATCTATAACCATGGTCCCAATAATTTATCAAATTCATGAAATTAGTTCCTTGTCTTCTTTTAGAATCCTTTTGATACCATTATGCCACGCACTTAAACTTTGAACCTTTCAATCACAATTCCTATGATTATGTTCAAATTCCCCAAACTGATGGTTTCAAAGTTTAGGATCTATTTCTTAGCTTGAATATTGAGGAGTTAGGCTATTTTATCCTTAGAGGCTTGTCACTAGGTGACTAAACACTTGGCTAGTTCACATTACCCTTCCAATTCACTTTGCACTAATTTTATTGACTTAAGTGCCTCAAACAAGTCATAAAATGACTTGTCAAGTAGCTTGATTATTGTATCTAGCACTGATAGAATTGCCTATTTTTCCAAGTTTTCATTCTATTTTTCTAAATTTTGGATCCTATACTTCAAATCTTGGACTCCATATTTAGCTTTTGTAAAATGGATCTCAATTGGACTCTCCACATCTTCTTCATAAATTATAACTTCACCAAGCTACTGTCCACCTACTAGGATTAGTCCTACAAATGGTTATACCTTTTGAAAGGTGAATTCCTCTATCCCAACCATAGTTTCCCTTGTTTTTATCCTCTCCAACCTAGATGTTTCAAGGTTAAAATGGATAGTAGTGATTGCTTCTTTGAATTGGGGAGGTTGTAGGACCTCCACACCTAAGCTAGTAGATGTTCTTAGAGCATCTATCTTCTTTCCTTTTGGCCCTTAAATAGCCACAATTATCCTTTATTCTTGATCCTTCATTATATCCCTTATCCAAGGCTTCATATCATCTTGTATTTGAACATCAGTAACCTTCCTCATGGCCCATGAGTGAGAAAGAGAGAGGATATTTTATAACTTCCTGTAGATGAACCAGTCAAGAATGACTGGTCCATGAATTGGGAACTCATCACTAAATAGATTTACTTCACTAGTGAGGTGAGTGAAAGTGAACCTCAGTCTCTTATTTGGTCCCACACAGACTAATGTTAGTTCTACTTTTCTCTTCACATGGGATGCTATTAGAATAAGTTCTTTTATTGTGTCTTCTTTGGGCTCTTCTTCCTTATTAGAATCATAGGCCTCTAAAATTTCCTTGAGGGCACCCTCAAGTGTCCCTTTTGGTTCTAATACTATCATGCCTATATACTAAATTAAGGAAGGTGGCCTTTGGGGTAGTGTTGAATGTGGGGGCCCTTCCACAAATCTCTCTTCTAGCTTTACTTCTCCAACCTTCTCCTTCCCTTTACCCTATTCACTTTGAACTTCTTTAACCTATTTTTGGGGTTATGGTTGTTCTATCTAAGGATGCTCATGAGATGTTATAGATGGCCCAAGTATTAAATGGCATTTCAAAGGGTACATTTTCCATGTTTCCCCAGATGGCTTAATGCCCCTGACCAACCTATGCTCAAGTTCAATGTTATGTCCCTAGATCCAAGATAATATCTCTTCATAATTCTTATCCCTAATATATATGGTGTCATGGACATTGATTTTATGTGCATATTCTAGCTTTGAGAGATTATTATCTCTTAGATGGTCCCCAACTACATTATTTGGATTCCACATTTGGAGTTCATCCAGTTGGAAGCCAAATGAATCCTTGTGTGTGGACATAACCTCCACCTATTTTTAGTCTTTTATTATAGTTCTCCCAATATTCAAGGGGAAGTGGTGGAGTAGGCCCTTCCTTTTATATTTGTAATTCCTATCAATTCCATGGATGAGTTGGGAAGCAATTTCCTACTCTACAAGCTTATTTAGAATATACACTGGTAACCTATAAGGTTGGGTCACAATTCCTTCTATCTTGATGACTATGCAATTAGGATAATACCATGTGTCACCTATCATTTCAACATATCTCTTGATGAGGGGGTGGAGCCTAGGAATGGGAACACCTATGATGGCCTCCACTATAGCAGGGTAAATGTAATCACAAATAAATTAGATATGATTCATGTACTTAAAGATGTGCAGCTTGGAATAATAATCTAAAATGGTTGTCTTACCCTCTATGGACCAATTCCTAATCCTAGGGAAGGTGGTTATGGCCAAAAGGGAATCAAGTAGGTATGACATCATAAAGAAATGATTTGAGGTCTTTCTTTTGATGTCATTGAATTATCTGGTTAGGAAAATATTGATTAAGTCTCCAATTGGAGGGGTAAGTTTTTCCTCTACCATGAAGTACATTTATGGGACCCAGATCTTATTCACATAAGTAGTTGAAGGGGCACCAAAGGCTCAATTCAATAGGGTTAGTATTACCTTAATGCCTTATTTAAATTAGATGATAGGGATTTTTTTATCAAGGCTTCTAAAGATGTGAGGTCCTTGGTGTAGCTAAGTTATAAGGATAGAGTCCAGGTCATGGTTATTTGTCCACTCTTTGATATTGGAAAGCTCCACATGGGGAAGAGGGAGCTTGTAATACTTCTCAAAACCAATAAGGGAAATGTAGGCTACCCCTTTTGAGTCCCCTTCCCTAATGATCCATTCATTGTCTATTCTATAATAAATAAATATGGGGTAAAGGACATCAATGTAATGTAATAGCTTTGGTTTTTTTGTGCCATGATGAAGGCCCACCATTTGGATAGCAACCAGGTCATAGTGTCACCTGCTCATGGTGGAATACCTATGTTTCTCTTATGAAATGGGTTGTAACTCTTCTATCTTGAAGAAGATCTTGGACTAATTCCTAATGCCCTAGATATTCAATGCTATCAAGTCCAATTCTATATCCTTGAACATCCAACCCTCATGGTTTTTTGTCAAATAGAGTTTGGTATCTTCCTTCAATTATTTCCTGCTAGCTACCATGGTTTTTATTTATTGTTAATTATTTATGTTAGATTGTAGATGATCTTTGTGAAATCTCTCTTATGCTTAAAAACACAATTCAGTTATCCTTTGATCAAATTATAACAAACTGAATCCATTTGGGTCACTTTTATGCAAGGTTTAACATTTTGGAGCTCTAATGGTGGAAGATATCTAAGCTTCAACTTATACATGTCTTAGATTTGATTTGGACCTTCACCTTTAGACCTTTATGTTTTTTAGCCCATGAGATCTCAAATTTTGTCCCTTTCTACTTACATGATGCTTATGTGGCACTGGTCTGGACCTTTTGTGGCATTTTTCATAAATGCCATTTGAACACTAGTCATTAGTATTTAAAAATAAATTCTTCATTTCACACTGTAGAATCAAAATCCTAGATTAGTGTGAGTCATTTATTATAATCAAAGCCCTTAGACATGATTGGGTCTTTTTATTGTAATCCTCATGGTTGTGACACTTGGTGCTTTATGTGCCTTCTTCATGCTCCAAATCTTTTGGTCAGTCATTTTTCGAATGTGTATTGGCCATGTGGTGAGCTTATGAGCCTTTGAAAAGTCATTAGTGCCCTTTCACCATTGGATCAAATCCATTAATGGGGCATGAACCATTGATATGTAAATAATGCCTAAACATTAAGTCAATTTATTATTAAAGTCATGATTTAGGCTTAAGTTCCTTAAGCTAAGGTTTGTTTCATATTTTATTAAACATGAAATAAACCTCAGGCTAAGGAACTTATGCCTAAGTTTCCTAATTTATAACAAAGGGTTGAGGGTCTAAATAATCTAGGCCACCATATATGAAAACCTAAGGTTAGCTTATACTCCGTGACAAGGGCCTCCCCTTTTAAAATAAGACTTATCATAAGCTCATAGTTTAAGGTTCATGATTTTTAAATAAAATGCCATGAGGACCTTTCCATTAAGAACTGAGACTAAGCATTATTTTAGAAGACCATTTCCACATTTTTGAGGTTGAAATCTCCCATTATTGAGCATAATTTGAGCATTTCATTTATATTATAGAGCCATTTCCAAGTTAAAATAAGATTTTAGAATGCCATTTGAACACTAAGAAAGATATTACATTAGGTTAAAATTGATGGTCTCACAAATGTCAAATACACCCTCAAGAGCATCCATTGATGATCATGTGGATGTCAAGTTTAAACCAGTGAAAGTTTCATTTTAATGGGCTTAAATTTGAAAGTCATGTGGGCACCAAGTTCATCTTTTTAGATGTTTAAATGACATTCACATGAATGTCAATTTTAAGTTCATTAAAACCTTTAGGGTCAAATGTGAGGATGCCTCTTGGAATTTATGTGAGGCTTTTCAAGGTCTCAGTGTTAATTCACCCCATTAGATCAAATGCCATGATAAAGCGACAACCATATGATCTTGATCTAGGGACTTGCTTTTGATTAGTGATCATATCAGGTGGGCCCCTTTCCTTTTACTCCTTAAATGTAATGATGTTGTGTGTCCATATTTTTGGCTTCTTATATCCTTTTAAATTTTCAATTATGCTTCACTCTATTTGATCAGGGCCTTGCGAGTAAGAACAGATCATCAGATCACCAAATATGTATGTTATTTAAGCCAAATTTTGGGTTATTTTCTCTCTTTTGGATCAAATATTATGATAAAACGATAGTCATAGGATCCTACAAGATGGAAGTAATTTAAGTTAGGACCACGGAGACATAAAAGGCTTAGACTTAAGGTGTTAAGACTAAGGTCACAATTGTATTAATGAATACGTCAGGGCCTTAATACTAAAACCTTAGGCTAAGCTTGGAAACATTAAAAGGGACCTTGCACAATGTCATTAGTTAGGCCATAAGGAACTTTAGAAAAAAAGGGGGAAATAATAAATGGGATCATGTTTCCTAGTTAAGTTATGTTAGAAAACATGACTAAGCCTAGAATATGCATTTTATAATTAAGTCCATAAATAAATTTTTCCTATCAATTTGGTTCCTACCTTTATTAAAATTTGAATCGAGGGTTTGCTAGGGTTCTGGAACATAGAATTCTTAGGGGCACACACCATAGAACCTGCAACTAAAATCCAAATGAACCTTATTAGCATTGTTAGTCTAGATTAAATCAAATCAAAACCACATAAGCTTACCTTTTAATAAAGTGGATGACCTTATAATTTTATAAAATACCTTTACATGCTAAAATTTGCATGTTTTATTCTCAGGGTTTCTCAAGGGTCCCAATTCAAAAAAATGGGGTATGTTGGTCCCAATAGGTATCTAGGGTTAAGGGGTATTAGATTATCTTTTATACAAGGATGGTGAGCTGACCTAATGAAAAGGCTAATTAATATAAAAACTTAGACAAATAATATTCTAAATTTATACAACTAATATTGCTAAAAAGAGTAAAGTACAACTATTGATAAATATTGCAATGAATTGGAAACAAATGATACTTAGTTGGTTTACTTTGTGCATGCAAGTCTAATTTAGAATAGGTTAGAAGTGAACTAGAAGATTATCCTAGAACAATCATGAGATTCTATAAATTTTATTTTTGTGGCCTTAGACACTTTGAATATAAATTATTGCATCAATAAAGGTGTTTGAATTTGATGCAAGTGTCCTATACAGAATACTGATTGGATCTAGATGTGACTAACTAGATCCTTATGGGTTTTTTATCATCTTTATTCTGATATATGCATATTTAATGCACAATTTATCACTTTTTTGTCAAATGATCAAACCCCAGCTTTTCACCTTTAGAATGATTGTGGTGAAAATGGGTTATGGGATCATAATATCAAGTTACCCCAAGGACCCCTCTATCAATGGGCATTACCTACATAAATAATACTCTGAAGAGGGCCTCATACTTATGTAATTCTCCCCTACATGTTGTCTTGCATCTACACAAGGATGTAATGTGTGATAAATTTATTTTACGAACTTGGATCAATTTTGGGCATTGGACACTTTATAAAAAAAAGTGGGCACTTGCATTGATGTAGATGCCTATCTAAGATGTAAGTGTCCAGTAAGCTAGAAAATAGGTACATGTCTAGAATAGGTAATGAAGGAAGATAATCAGGTTTAGAGATTTTTACACAATATAAAAGGCCTAGTCATTAAAATAACAATGGTCAAACCAAGAGATACGCAATTAGGCACAAAGAAATAGTGAATGTGAGCCTTTTAATAATGAGCAAGCCTAGAACTAAAAGGTGCAGTCATGATAGGTATTTTCTAAGTGTACAATATTTAGGTACTACATAAATCAAATTTTAATATCAACACTGATGTGATTTGGCCAATTGGAGGACTACATAAATTATCAAATCCTTTGATATTCATATCTGATTTTTAAAGAATAATTATGCTAATACCCATGGTGGTTAATAAATTCATGCCACAAATGTTTAGGCCCAAACCATTATCAACTAATACCCTTTTCATTCTCTTGCTATGGATACTCACTTGTATGAACAGAGGTAAATCTTAGTGAATAATATCTTTTGATGGTAAATCTTTAGATCAAAGGTAATAAGATTTGCATTATTTTTGAGATCATTCATAATATCTATAAAATTGAAATATAGGGGGAATCTAAGGTTAAGAATATAGATTAGTTTAAGGAATGAGGGTGATAAACTACCTATATAATAGGCCAATTATTATAAAACTTAGAAAAATAATATTATGAATTTATACAATTGAGATTGCTAAAAATAGTAAAGTATAACTATTGATAGTTATTGTAATAAATTAGAAATAATGATACTTTAGCTAGTTTACAATGCACATGAATGTCTGAGAAAGAACATGATGGAATTAGACTAGATGATGATCCTAGAATAATCATCAATTTTTGTAAATATATTTTTGTGGCCTTGGATGCTTGTGCCAAATTTGGATAGTTGCATTAGTGTAAGTGTCCAACTCTATCATATGTGTCCTATACAGAATATCAATTAAATCTAGATGCAACCAATTGGATCCTTCTAGGTATTTTGTCACCTTTCTTCTGAGTCTTCAGATTGAGCACATAGACTATTGTTCTTTAATAATTATCAAACCCTAGATCTTCACCCTTTGAGTGACTGTGGGAAAATTGGTTTATGGGTTCACAGTGTCGATTTGAACCCAAAGACACATTTGTTAATGAATATTGCCGACATAGCCACTACTTTGAAGATGGCATGAGACTAATGTATTTCTTGCCTATGTGTTGTCTTATGTGTGCACAAGGGTGAAATATTAGATAATCAAAGATATGTAATGACCTAACTTGTAACTTGACAAATACAGCTCATGGGTTGTTCTTTAAATGTTTCAAACACATAGAAAGACTGCTCCTATGACTATATAGAAATGGGGACAAATAGGGAAGATTTCATCACTTGAATTCTTGATTGGATTATTCTTAGTATATTACCTTATGAGTTGTAAGTGATTTCTAGGTAAGGAATACATGAGGGTTGATCTTGTATATATACCAATCCCTTTTATAAATATCTTACATTAAAGCACTTAGGTTGACATTTTAGATACATTTATTTTATAAATTGGATGAATTTTGGGAACTTGAAACTTTGTAATAAAATGGATAGTTGCATTGACGTATGTGTCCCTTGGGATGAAATAATCTAGGGAGCTATAAAATAGGTACAGATCTAAAACTTGTATTGAAGGATAAACATCAGTTTTAGAACATTTTATATAACATAGAAGGCTTAGGTATTCATAATAATAAGGTTCAAACTAAGAGATATATAATTAGTAACAAAGAAACAATGAATGTAATCTTTTTGGCATTGGGGAGGTCTAGAACTGAAAGGTACATCCATGATAGGTATTTACCAAATGTACAAGACTGAAGCACTATATAAATCAGATTTTAGTATCTATAAATATGTAATGTGTGTCACTGAAGAAAAGGGTTGATAATATCCCACCTATTCTTGAATTAATTCCATTATTAACATTCTCCCATACACCATCTCATGGGTAAGGCACCAACTTTGTCATTGGGGGTTTTTAACCATATCAAAATCCCCACACATAAATAATGTAGCAAGGGGTAAATTGTCTGCTAGATATCACCATAACAATGATATATTAGGGCCATAATTTGGAGTGTAAATGTTGATAATACCTGATGAATGATAATAAATATCCAAAATCATCCAAATTTCTTGGTGTGATAGGTCTTCCCCCATGGCAAGAAGTAATGGGGAAAATTTTGGTCATACCAATATGCTAGTGCCACCACATCTTTCATAGATAATTGGGTAGCATCAATTTGAATATGCTTCAGAGTAGTTTTTAGAATAAATCCAAAAAAAATAAATTTTTACAGACATACAAAATCTAATGAACCAATTTGATAGCAAATAACTCACACAGAGAATTTGTGAGAGGACTCTATGAGACATTGACAGTCCAAGAGAGAATATTCATTAGGAAATGTCATCCATATGGATATATATATATGGTCATCCTCTATATCTTAAAGGGATTATAAACTATTATGTTGGTTTGGAAGATTTAATCCCTCAAGTGTAATGGAGTGATATTTAACCCCATTTTCCTCTTGAGGAGATTCATCACCACCATAGGGTGGGCTACGCAACTACCTAGAGAAGGAGTCACTTGTTGAGGATAACCCAATGGAGGAAGAACCTTTTTTAAGATGTGAAACTTGAGAAATAATAATCTATTGGGCCTATAGGGACTTGATAGGATAGGGAAGAGATGTGGGAACCTCTGAGGAGGCCTTGGTTACTAGAGGAGAAGTAACATGTGAGGAGGGTTTAGGACCTGACTGTGATTTTATGTTGGTAACCATAGTCCATTTTTTGCCTTTATTTTATGCCTTAGGCTTGTCAATTTGTAGAGGGTCTGAAAAGGGTTTAAAATGACCCATAAGGGGGAAATATTTGATGCAATGGCTAGGATCTTGACATCAAAAATAAGTATTTGGAAGATTGAAATATATAACCTTTTGTGCCTAACAGTCATTTCTAACTTGGATATATAAAAACTATTTTAAATCCTTAGATATATAAACCTTAATGTAAACTCACTTGTTATGATGTGGATCAATCCAGACTGATACCCTAAGGGAGGTCGGGTTGGTGAATTTGAAATCTCGAGTCCAATGGGATGAAATCAAGATCATGTTTATGAGAAATTAGCTGACTGATTTAGCTAAGAGGGCTTGAACTTCATATGAATATTTAAATGATAAAATAAAAAACCATTTGGTAAGGTTTCAAACTCCATTAACATGGATGGCTGAGGGCTCCCACTAATGACAAAACTAGTTGTTAAGAGAATCTTCTTAGGGGATACAACCCAAAAACTATAAAATACAAGAGTAAATCACATACCATTTATAAACATTATCAATGACATCTAGTTGTAAACATACTTGAGGTTGAGAGGGAAATTTAAAAGGGTTACCTCATCATATACCTTTGGGACAAACTTCCTACATCACTTTCATGCCATTCTTCTCACCACCTATAATAATAGTTGCAACTAAGAGTATGGAGGCCATTAAATAAAGCTAGTTCACCTAAAGGGTAGTGCACCGATTGCAATGAATGTGTAAAAATCCTATATTTCCCCACATAAGTGGTATGGAAATTAGGTAACCAAGATAATGAATAAAATCAAGTTTATTATGAAAAAACCCTAGTAGAGCTCAATTCTATCAGTTCATCTTGAAATTAGTCATATGACATATTTTCAGTAATGTTGATTGATAAATGTGTAATAAATTGATCTCCCAAAGGCTTGAATTCTCTTGATTATATTGGTAGATCATATAACCATATTAAATCATAGTCCTTTATAATTCTTGGAAATAATTTGGTCAAAATTTTGTCTTTGGAAGCATAATCAAGGGATGCTACATAGAAAGATTGAAGATGTTGCTCAGGATCGCCCTTGCCATCATAAAGTGTGAACTTGGGTGCTACAAAATTGGTTAGAAAAGGGTGAAAATATATATTAGGTGCAATAATATTATGTAATACATCTTTTGAATCAATGGCACGAGTTTATTTCAAATTATTTTGCTCAATTTTTGTAACCTTAGCTTCCAAAGCTTGAATAAATTTGAGAAGAGTTTGCACAATAGACCCATTGGGATTTATATTTGAGATTTATGTAGGCATTGAAACTAGTAATTTAATTAAAGTGTTGAATTTTTCCATGGAGAATGTAGCAATAGTTTTTTGATCTTTGGGGAATAATGGTTTAAAAACATATCTTATGCCCCCACTAAATGTGGGATTAAATGATGTACTCGAGGGGAGGGAGATTGAAACTAATGTGTGATAGGAATATCTATTAGCCCTAATATTTTTATCAAGAGAGAGCAATGGTTGTTCATTAACACCTTTTTCTTTTTTAGTTTCCAATATAGTATTAAGGATCTTTGTAAGATCTTCAAGATTTTCATGAATACCCTCTCCAAACAATGTAATAGATTTAACTTTCTATTGATCTAATTATTCATGATCATTAATTTGTAGTTTTTCATTGTCCTCATGATTAAATTCATCCTCTATAATATTTTATTTTAAGTATTTTTCTCATTGTCGTTATTAGCACTCTCATTATTAGCATAATTTGGCATAGTATTAGTTTGAGACATTTTCAGTGGCCCAAGGGGAAAATCAAGATGTTAAATAGGAAACCACTTATACTATCACTACACATAATTTGCATATAAATGATAGAAAAAATCTAAATAAATACATTAAGCAATAACCTTAGGAGGTTATAAACCTAGGGAAAGTTAGGATTTACATGAGAAGAATCGAAGGTCAGCTTCACTAAATGTTTAATCCTTTTTGAAAATAAGGAATAATGTGAAAGAGAGTAGTCTAATTAACTAAGGAGTAAAATACTCTAAAAATGTAATGAAATTACTTAGATGTTTGCATAGAATGATTATATATCACAAAAATAAGCATATATGAGAGATCATACAACAATAATTGATAGCAGAGTAGAATATTGGATAATATAACAAAGCCACTTTGAGGGGGAAACCTCCATAATAATTTACTAAGATCAGAATACTTAAGATGATGATCAAACCACTACCTCCTATATATAGTCTACTTAGCCATGGTTATTCCATCGGCTGACCTAACTAAGAACATAAAGAAATGTAAAAAAAATATAAAAGAGGTATGTAAGCCATAAGTTAGTCACACATATCCATAGACATGACAAAGTTTAAGGGCATAGCATTCACCTCCCCTTCAAAACAACATTGTCCTCAACATTGAGTCAACTTTGGATGTTTCTACACAAAATATTTATCCTCCCAAGTGGTATCTTCACAAGACATATTCTTCCATTTGATCGGGTACTCCTTAATCTCTCTAGACTATAGCTACTTAGTGTACATTTGAAGTATTGCCTTAGGATCAATAATAACTCTTCATTCCTCATCCAATTTGAGTAACTCAATTTGATTATCAACTTTGTGTCCAATAACTTTCTTCAAGCATGATACATGAAATATTATATGTATGCGAGTGGAGAAAGGATACTATAACTTGTAGGCCACACTACCAATTTTTTTCAATATTTGATAAGGCCCAAATACTTAAGGGATAGCTTGTTATCCTTTTTATATTCCTTTAATAATATATACTTATATGGATATAATAGAACAAAGACCCAATCACCAATGTCAAAATTCCTCTCATTCTTATGTTGATCTGCTTGTTGCTTGATGCGATTCTGAGCCCTGTAGAAATTTTCACACAAACTTAAAAGGACCTCCTGTTGATGATGAATATGTTCTTCAACTGCACAAACCTTAAGATGGAGCTTCAAGGTTGAAGTGATGGATGGAGGGTGGTATCCATATAGTGCCAAAAAAGGAGACATTTTGGAATAACTATGAATAGAAGTATTATACTACCATTATGCAAGTAGAAACCAATGAACCCATTTATCCTATTTATCAAAAACAAAACAATGGAGATATCCTTCCAGACATTTTTTGACTACCTCAGTTTGTCCATCTAATTGAGGATGATAGGATGAACTATGAGCCAACTAGGTGCCCAAACATGTAAATAACTCAGTCCAAAAATTTCTAGTAAAAATGGGATCTCTATCACTAACAATGATCTTAGGGGTACCATGCAATTTTTGAAGTGTATTGAGAAAAATATAAGCTACTATACTAGTAACAAATGGCTATGATAAAGAACAAAATGAACATAGTTATTGAGATGATCCACGACAACCATGATAACATTTTGACCATCAAATATCAGTAACCTTGTAATGAAATCCATAGACACCTCTTCCCAACATTGGCTAGGGATGGATAAATGTTGTAAAAGACTTGGGGTTTTGATGCTTTCTCATTTATTTTGTTGACAGATCATACATTCAGCCACATATTTTTAGACATCCCCCTTGAGTCCTTCCCAAAAAAAATCTTGTTTGATTCTATGATAGGTTTTCAAAAATCTTGAATGGCCCCCAATTGGAGTTGCATGAATTTCTTAAAGGATTTTTTGTTTAAGAAGAGAATTCTTACATAGGTATAATTTGTCTTTATACCATAATGAATTACCCTTCCATGTGAATTTTTTAAATCCACCCAAACCTTGCTAAAGATTCTAAATCAAATCATGGGTAGCACTATCATTGTCCCATTCTAATCGTGATTCCTCTAGCCAATCTAACTACAAAATGGTCATATCACATATCAATGCCTCAACTGATTCATCCTTCCTAGATAGTGAATCTACCACTACATTATCCTTGTCATTCTTGTAAACTATTTCAAAATCATAGCCTAAAATCTTAGTTACCCATTTTTTTGTTCTTCAGATGACAACCATTATTCCAAAAAATATTTGAGACTATCATGATCATTCTTTACCTAAAAGTGATGACCCATCAAATAAGGCCCCCATTATTTGGCAGCATGAAAAATGGCCATCATTTCCTTCTCATAAATGGGCTTGTGCTGATTTTACTCTTCAATTGATGACTTTAAAATGCAAGTGGTTTTCCATCTTGCATGAGTACAGCACCCATACCAAACCTAGATGTATCACATTCAACCATAAAAGTCTTGGAAAAATTAGGAGTGGCCAATACTAGAGTGGTACACACAGCCAATTTCAATTGTTTAAATGCCCTGGTAGTTGTATCAATCCACTTAAAGGAGTCTTTATTCAATAAAGAGGTGAGTGGGGTTGCAATGCTACCATAATTTTTACCAAACCTATGATAGTAACTAGTTAACCCTAGCAATCCCCTTAGTTACTTGAGTGTCTTAGGAATCAGCCAGTCCATCATTGCTTAGATTTTTTTAGGATCCACTTTCACTCCTACATGTGAAACTAGATGACCCAAATACTCAACTCACAAGCTCCAAAAGTACATTTGGAAGGTTTGGCATAAAACTGATGTTGTTTTAGAATTGAAAATACCTATTTCACATGGTGTAAATGGTCTTCCCAATTTTTAATATAAATGAGGATATCATCAAAAAATACCAAAATAAATTTCCTCAAAAATGGCCTAAAAATAATATTCAACAAACTCTGAAAGGTGGATAGTGCATTTGTTAGCCAAAAAGGCATAACAAAAAACTCATAATGGCCCTCATGAGTCTTGAAAGTAGTTATGTCTTCATCACATATATGGATTTGATGATACCCAGAACTAGATCTAACTTGCTAAAATAAAGGGCACCATTTAATAAATCTAGCAAATCATCAATGATAGGAATAGGAAACTTATCTTTGATATTGTACTTATTGAGTTATCTATAGTCAGGACACATCCTCCAAGTGTCATATTTCTTTCTCACCATGACAACTAGTGAAGAATGTTCACTTTGGCTATGGTAAATGATTCATGCATCCAACATCTCTTGTACCATCTTTTTAATTTCATTTTTTTGAGCATAGGGATACCTCTATGGCCTAATTTTGGGTGGTGTACCAATAGGAATAAGTTTGATAACATGATCATGTGTGTGGCTAAGTGGAAGTCCTTTTGGCATCTCACCAAAAATAACTGAATGGGCATTAATCACTTGTTGCAGATCAGGAGGTGTAGATGGCTGAGTTGGCTAAACTTTCATGTAAAAAAAATGAGCTACAAATACTTTAGCACATTTTTGAATATTTTTTATCATTTAATAGGAGATAAAATTTTATGGAGATTTAGCCCTTAATCTTCTTAGCTCAAATGTCCTTTTCTCAAAATGAAATGCATGAATAATTCTTAGAAATTTAGCTTAATAGTGCCCAAAGTGGTGAACCACTATACTCCTAGAACAATGTCAACTCCCCCCATAGGAATAGAAAACATAAGAGAATCCAACAAACAGTCTCCCATGGCTAGCTTAATACTATGGAATTTTCTTGAGCAGCTAACACTACCACCATCTACGATCATGACCTAAAATTTTAGAGTGGGATAAATGAAATAGTTCAAGTGAGTAGCCAACTTAATATTGATGAATTTGTGTGTGATCCCAAAATTAATCAAAATAATGACTTTATATTTCTATATAAAACCTACCACCTTAATGGTTTAGGGAGTACTGTTGACAATTTTGACCCCACAGGTCAAATTTCAACCCTTATCATTCAAAACTTGCATAATCATACCTTTTTTTTCTTATGAGTCAATAAGTGGTCCTGAAAAGTCCTTAAAGAATCCATGGTTAATAGGTATTAGGGTTTTTTAGGTGATTTAGGGTCTTTTTCTTTCACTTATATTTTTCTTTGTAGAAAAATTTTTGATGTTGATCTGAGCAGTTGAAGGGAATGATTTTTGAAAAAGACTTTAGGTTCTCAAATAAAAAGACTTCGAGCTTTTTTAGGAAGAAATACTTCAATTTTTTCTATATAAGCTAAATTGAAGAAGAAGGATTTTTCACAAAATATGAAGGATTATTCCTTTTGGAAAAAAAAGACATTTCCAACAATCCTGAAGGGTAGTTTCCTCTTGGGAAAGTCAATTTCAAAGATCTCGAAGGTCTCTTGAAAATTTTCTAAAGGGTAATAGGACCTTTGAAATTTTTTTTAAAGGATATTTTCTAGAGCAAGAGGACCATTTCAAAAAAATTGAAGGGCCTATTGTAGAGATTTAGAAAAAGGCACTTCTAGGGAAAGGTCCATTTCAATTTTGTAGATGGGTACCTTCCCTTTGAGAAAAAAGCATTTTCAAAGATAGTGGATAAAATAACTTTTTAGAAGGGTTATTTTCCTTCAAAAAAGTCTTATTCAAAAGTCCATTTCAAAAGTCTGAAGGACCATTACAATTTTTTTGTGGAGGACCATTTCAAAAGTCTGAAGGGCTCTTTCACAAGTCTGAAGCTTCTTTCTTTTTAGGAGGGACACTTTCAAAATTGCTGAGGGATCTATTCAATTTTTTTGAAGGAATGGGGTCTTTTCAAAAGGGGGAATTTTTATATTTTTGAAAGGTCCTTTACAAAAAGCTAAAGGGTATTTATCCTTTGGAAAAGGGGTTCATTCAAAAGCCAAAAGGGACCATTTCAACTTTGCCAAAGTTCATTTTCATAAAGCCCAAAGGGCATATTTAGGGGCACATTTCAAAACTCTGAAGGGTAATTTCCCTTCAGAGAGTTCAAAATAAAAATCCCAAAAAGATTTTTCAAAAATTTTGAAGGGCACATTTCATAAAGGCAAAAGGGCTTGTCAAAAAGCCTGAAGGGTAGTTTTGAAAAATCAAAGGGCAATTCACAAAAGTTCTGAGGACATGAATTCCTTTAGACTTTTTATCTGAAGGAATTGTCCATTGAAAGAGAATCCTGAGATATAATTCCTTCAAACTTTTTGTCTGAAGGAAATGAAGAGATGAAACTCTAAAATAATTCCTTCAAACTTTTTATTTGAAGGAAATAAATAAAAAATTGTCTACAAGAAAATGTATAAGTAGATAAGCCATGGAGAAATGGCTCAAATAAATACATGCAAAAGAGTAAGAGACTGATGGATATTCAAGGAGTTGATATGGAATTTCATGCATGCTTCTCAATCTTTGAGAGTTTTCCATGCAAGATGGAGTGGGTTGGAGTTAACTAGTCTTGTACTTTGGTAGACTAGTTGATAAGCCATGCTCTTTTCCTTAGTTTTCATGATATCCAAGCCTTTTAAGCACTTCCAAATCAACTTCAAGTGGATTTCTTAGTTTGAGATGTGGTGTAAATTTTCATGTAAGTGGGCACCATTTAGATTTGACTGGGCTTAAGTTTGAGTTAACTAGTTATCAAGTGCCACACCCACTGATGATTTCCATGTAATAGAAGACATTCTCATGATCCAACTCAGTTTCAAATTAGTTTGATCTTGATTTTATACATCTAAGTTAGCATATATTTCATGCATGGAGTGGATTAGTCCAAGATGGGCCCACCATCCTTTTCCAATGCCAAAGAGCTTTTCATGCAAATCATAAGACAAAAGGATTTTATTTTTAGATCTTTGGATAACTCAAGTTGGACTTGGGATGAAGTGGGAGTTGATCTCCTCTTCTATTTTCAATGTCAATCTTTAGCTTGTGTATGCTTTTTCTATATAAGTTGGCTTTTCTAGCCATTTTCAGATATCAATCCCTCTTTTGGTAAGACCAAATTCTGCCAAAGATTGAGTTTATAACCTTTTCAAATAAATAGGACTATTGTTTTTAGATTCTATAATACTAGTATAGTGTATTTATCTTAGTGATTTTCATAAGTGATAAAAAAATTTCTTCTTTGTCAAGTCTTGATTCTTACGTAGTTACTAGTTGATCAAATTATGTAGGTCATGTTCTGTGGTTAATGTCTTTTGGCTGAAGTTACAATGGATATAAGTGGTTGGTTAGTGTGTTGAATTAGGCCTATTTCATCATTTCCCTCAAGATTTGATCACCAGATAAATGCATTTCATGAAATACTTATGCATAGGATTCATTTGGAGTTGAAAATTCAGTCTTTTTCTTTTTTAATCAGTGTTTTTAGGAGCTCAAATTGAGTGGATGAACCAAAATTCAGGTGTATCACTATCATTAGATAGGATTTTCCTTTAGTTTTATTTCTTCCCTTATCTTGGTAGTTTTTATCATAAAGTGGAGATCCTAATTGATACACCAAAGGGAGCTAGCCCTTAGAATTTGGAGATTCAATCTATCGATTAGGTCACCCATAGCCTAGGATTATTTCCATGTTTTAGCAGACTATGAAGGCCTGAAACTACCTTCACAAGGGTGAAAGTTTGATTGATAATAAGTAATAATACCTAAAAGGGAATGATATGAAATAGTAGGCTAATAGTCTTTAGATTCCTCCTTAGGACATTCTTCATCCTTGCCAATCACCTCCTCATCATCATCATCATCCTCATTAGCACCTTCGATGTAAAATAACTTCTTTTCAACATAATGATGGTCTTTGCTCCATTTCCTATCACAACCATAACACAACCCTTTGGCTCACTTCTCCTCAATTTTTTGAGATGTCAATTTAGTGGGTTGAGGATATGATGGTGCTAGAAAGGTGTGATCATTACTAGAAGTGAAGGTTTTATATTTGACCATCTCTATTTCCTTTACTATGCATGCTCGTGGGATAGCTTCTAATATAGATATTGGGTTCAACATCTAAACCTCCAATTAGATGTTATCTTTGAGATCACCTAGAAACAAATCAATTATATTTTTCTTAGTGATGTCTTCCACTCGTAATGATAGATTCTAAAATTGATGAATATAATCCTTCATAGTTATTTTTTGCCATAGTTTGGCTAACTCACTAAAGTATTTCTCAAATACATTATTCTAATAATGAACCAACACCTCATCAGTGAAAATAGACCATGTAACAAGAACACCATTTTTTTTCTTTTGAGCACACAACCAGTGATACCAAATGAACTACTCAGGTTCCAGATACAGACACCACTATCATCTTTTGAGAACTAGGAGTTTGATATAGATCAAATAAATTCTCAATTTGGGTCATCTAAGTGAGAGGATCCTTACCATCAAACATATGCATGTCCACTTTTATCAACATCAGTTTCACACCAGAATTAGATTTGTTAGTGTTGAAAGGAGGAGTACCTTAATGATGAAGTGGAGGGTTATTTCACTATAACTGAGATGAAAGGGTATCCAATTGAGTATTAATCTAATTTAATTGAGTGTGAACCCCATTAATCTCTCTGTGCATTCGTAAAACATCAATTTGAATTTCAAAAAAGTCATCATGTTACACCAAGCCCTTTATGTCAACTTAAAGTTGAGAAATCAATGGATTTGAAGTTCTAGATTCCATGTCACCAGGAGAAGGAGTCTTAGGAGTTTCTTGTCATCCTTTTCTTCTTCATGTAGAAGGACCAACCATATACAAACCCTAAGAAGGTTTTTTCCTCAAAAAAAGTGTACTAGGAGATGGTATCATTATAATCACCTCACCAAGATGAAGTCAATGACTAACTTTACATACTAGGGTAAAAAATTGGCACCAAAAAAGTGTACCTAAAAAATATACCATTATGATCGTCTCATCGAGATGAATCCAATGACTATAATTTTTCAAAGAAAAAAAAAATTCTATACTTTTTTTCTAATTATTTTTTTTCAAAAGGGCATTTTGAACAATACTACCTTGATAAAAAAATAACTATTCCTAGATTGCAAGTAATGTTTTTTCATTCCTTCCTCTCTAAAAATTCATGCCTCACTAGATTCAAAAAAATAATACCATAGGAAAATTTCCCAAATCAAAGCTCTGATACCACTTGTAATGAAATCACTTAGGTGTTCACAAAAAATAAGCAAATATGAGAGATCACACAACAATAATTGATAGCAGAGTAGAATACTAGATAATATAGATAAGCCACTTCGAGGGGGAAACCTCCAAAATAATTCACTAAGAGTAGAATACTTAACATCATGATCAAAGACTAACCACTACCTCCTATATATAATCTACTTAGCCATGGTTATTCCATAAGCTGACCTAACTAAGAACATAGAGAAATGTAACAAGAATATAAAATAGGTATATAAGCCACACGCATCCCTATACATGTCAAAGGTTAAGGGCATAGTAAAAAATAAGGCCAATTAAATGAATTTAGATTATATTGATATTCTAATGAGATATATTGAATCTAAGCATATGCCAAATATGGAAAGTACAACATCCAATATTTTGATAATAACAATATGAAGGAGAAATTGTACTTAGGTTATACAATGATGCGTAGGTAAATATGAGTAGTGTAAGTGCAAAAGTGGACTATCTAAAGATCTAGATCCCATCATCAAATTTTTTTATATTTACATTTTGTTAGCCTAGACAGTTGCATCATCTTGGGGACACTAGTGTTGATGTTAGTGTCCCAATTTTGCCACTAATGTCTTATACAAAATATTGACTATTTTTTAAAACTTCCACTTATGCCTATTAGGTTTGATTGTCACCTTTTAGATTCTTTTTTTACATTACATGCATAGCTTCTTGATATTAGTGTGTATCTCAAAACCCTAAATCCTCCCATTAGGGCATGTGATCTTTCAAAACAAGGGTTAGTGTGTTCAAATGAAGTCAAGATGACTTCAAAGACCCTTCTAGAAGTGAACATTGCCTACATATCCATAGACTTTGAAGAGGCCCTTAGACCAATGTAGTTTTCCCCTTATGTGAGCTTAGGTTGAACCATGGTGTTATTTAACCCTAAAATATAAATTAAAAAATCTAAGACTAAAAGGGTAGAGGTAGCCTAGGGTACAAGGGTGATAAAGTATCTCTATAGTAAGCCAATTAATTACAAACTTAGATAAATAATATTCTAAATATAAATACTAATATATGCTAAAAATAATAAGTAAAACTAATGATTTATATTATTATAAATGGATAATAATGATACTTATTTGGATTACTATGCACATTTAAATTTGATATGCAATAGGCTGGAAATATATTGGATCTGGATTCTAGATTAGTCTTCATATTCTAGAAATTTAACCTCTATGGCCTTAGACACTTGTGTCAACCTCAAATAATTGTATAGACATTTATACCTAATGTGGATGAATGTGTCTTATATAAAATACCTATGACTTATGAATATCCCTATGACTTATTTGTAAATAGGAAAGAATAGGGTAGAATAGCTTAGTTGTATAATTGATTTTCAGTAGTGTAGTGTATATTTTGAGAGGTGCTTGTTAGATGAACAATGAGTGGGATTTAAATTTTATTTATACCACACCTTTTGCAATATTTCTCATAGAAAGGTTAAATAATAATAATAATAATATGACCCATACATATCAAAATATTTACAAATTTGATTGTTTTTAAGGTACAGACACCTGCATTGGAACAGGGACACTAGTGTCAATGCTAGTGTCTAAGAAGATATAAAGTTGATGAATTTATGTAACTAATAGTGAAAGATATATATCAAGTTTTAAGCATAATATGGGCTACATGTGATCTAGATATTTAGAAAATCAAAGCTGGACTATGAGATAAGTATTTAAGCATAATGTGATGGTGAACATGAGCCTTTCAGCTACAAGGCAGGTCAAAAATTGAAGGGTAGAGCTGTGATTGATATTTTCCAAGTCTACAAGCCTAGTTTAACATATAAATCAAAATTTGAGTATCTAAAATAATTCAATTGGGTTATTTTGAGAAATTAATAGGATACGATGTCTAGATTACCAAGGAGTTTACAAAAACCCTAAAATATGGTGGAGCTACCATTAGGGGTATATAGGTTAAGGTCACTAAAGAATAATTGGTAGAGGTGATTAGGATACCATAAACATGGGAATTATATTAAAGAATACCAAGTGATACTACAAAAATATATATATATTTAGTACAACTGATGAATAGTTAGGGTCTTTCAACCATGGCACACTTTAATCTTCATTACCTCAGTTATGTGTAGAAGTTGATACCTTGTAAGGCACTCCATGATTTGTGCGGTCTATTTTAGACTCCTTGATCACTTGAGGCACAATAGGAAGGTAAATGTGCCAATTTTCATATTGATTATACTAAAAAAAAATGGATGAAGAGTACCATAAATTAATATCAAAGGATTTGTCTCACCATTTCTTAATTCAACTTATAGTAGAGAAGTGTCTAAGGGTAAAAAGGCCCAGTTTAGCATGGGAGGACTTCTTGTGAATGCAACAAATACCACCTAAGGAATAAGAGGAAGACATGTTAGTAGAAGAAGTTGTGGTAACTAAATAAGATGTAGTAACCAAGGAGAAAGAAGAAAATATGGAAAATGAATAACAAGAAGATAATGTGAGAGTGGAATAACTTGACAAAAGAAGGAGGCTAAGGTTAACTCCTTCCTCCTCATACTCACAAGATAAAGTCAAGGAGATAGTTTAAGAATAAAGATCATAACATATGACCTCAACCTCAATACCCAATAAAATACAAACAATTCCTACACCAAGTACTCTCAGGAGGAAATCATAGAGGATCATAAATAGAGTAGAAAAATAGTATACCCTCATGGCCTTTGATGCTATCCACCTTGAAAGTGGAGGATAATCTATGGAGGAAAAGGAAACTAAAGAAGAGACCCAAACTAGTATCAGTAATGAAGAAGAAAATTCTACTTCATTGAACTTAAGATTTTTAGCCTAAATCAAAATAGATCATTAGGGTCCTACACTTGAGTTAACAAAAGAAGAAATAAGAGCAACATAACAAACCATGAAGAATGAAGAGGCAACAAAATAATAAAAAATCCTATTCAGCCAAGCAAATAAGAAAATTAGGAATTGGTAGCCACCCTAAGAGAAATTTAAACTCTTAGGGCACATATTCAAGAGAATGGGTTAGATGCATTGGCAAGGGTGACAAAAGCAAAAAATTGGGCATATTCAAGTACCCATAACACAACCCATAGTAACATAACATGTTGTAGTAGAAACCACCATTGGAAGAAATTTTTCATCTATTTTCACTCAAAAATATGGATGAAGTTAGGAGTAAATAATTGTGAAAAGAGATCTCAATATTCATGTAGTGTACAATTAATATAATCAATTGATGAAATAAAATAAGCCTGTAAAGGAAAATTTGAAGGAGGTAGAGTTGAAATTACAAGACAAAGAAAAATAAATAGTTGAATTAAAAGGAAAAATGGAAGAGTTAAGCCAATTAATTATCCAATTGATAGAATATAGACACCTACAAGGGTATATGCCCTCTACCTTAAGGATTAGTGGATGAAATTCAAAGTCATGAAACTATATTATAATGTGCCTGTAATAATAAGTGATACTGTAGTGAAATTACTTCAATAATAAAGTATAATAACAATAATAAATCATAATATGACTAAAATATAGCATAATATATGAATAAAAGACAAGCCACTTAGAGGGGAAAACCTTCACAAGATTTAATAAGATCAAAATTCATAATATGATGATAAATAACTACCTACTACCTCTTATTTATAGTCTACCTAGGCCATGGTTACTCTATAATTAGACCTGTTAACCAAATGAATGCATAGGAAAATGTGATATAACATCAAAGAGAGATAAGTAAGCCATAAGTCAAATATTTGTATCCCAATACATGTGATAGGTTATGGGTACAACATGCCCTTCCCCTTTGAACTAACATTTTCCTCAATGTTTAACAACTCTGGATGTTGTTGTAGAAAACCTTTACCCTCCCAAGTTGCATCCTCACTACTCAGGTTCTTCCACTTGATCAGATATTCCTTAATCTTTCCAATTATCAACCTCTTAGTACATGTTTATAGGATATTCTTTGGTTCCAAAATGACTCGTCCTTCCTTATCTAGTTTTGGTAGCTCTATCTGGGATGAAACTTTATGTCTAATGACCTTCTTCAAGTAGGAAACATGAAATATTGGGTCTATGTGAGATGAATGAGGCAACTCCAACTTGTAAACCACACTTCTAATTTTTTGTAGAACCTAATAAGGGCCATAATCCTTAGGAGCAAGTTTGTTGTCCATTTTTTACTACTTTAAGGACATCCACTTATAATATTGTAAATGTACAAATATCCAGTCACCCACATCAAAATGTTTCCCACTACAATTTTGATTTACTTACTGCTTCATCATATTTTGTGTTAAGGCCAAATTCTCTCTAAAACCAGCCAAAACCTCTTGTTGATGTTGAATGTGTTCCTCCACATCTTGAACCTTAGTTTGCACCCTTAAATAAGAAGTTATGGAAGGTGGATGGTAACCATATAATGCAATAAATGATAAAATTTTATAAGAGGTATGGAAAGATGTGTTATACCACCATTTTACAAGTGGTAGCCATTTAACCCAATGTTCATGCTTATCTAATGCAAAATAATGGAGATACTCCTCTACACATTTGTTGACCATTTATATTTATCCATCAGATTGGGGGTGGTAAGATGAGCTATGAGCTAGTTGAGTACCCAAACAAGAAAATAATTTAATCCAAAAATTACTATTGAAAATAGGATCACGATCATTTATAATGATTTTTTGGGTTCCATGTAATTTTAGAAGTGCCTCTAGAAAAATAATACTACTATAATTAGTGTAAATAGGTGTGAGAGGGCACAAAAATGGGAATATTTTGTAAGTTTGTCCACAATTACCAAGATAACATTCTTACCTTTAGAACAAGGAAACTCTATGATGAAATACATAGAAACCTCCTCTCGCCTTTGACTAGGAATTGCTAGAGGTTGTAACATATCTGGGGTCTTAATTGTCTCACCTTTGTTCTATTGGCATATCAAAAATTATGCCACAAAATTTCATACATCTCCCTTGAGTGATTCCAAAAATAATTATCTCTTGATTTCATGATAATTTTTCAAGAACTTAGAGTGTCCCCCAATTGGATATGCATGCAACTCTACAAGAATATTATGCTTCAGCTCTAAAAATTTGCACAACTATAACATATCCTTATACCACAGGGTATTACCTTTCCATTAAATTTTATGAGAGGCTATAGAATATTGCTAGATATTTTATATCAGAACCTATGAATCCTTGTCCTACTCTTACTCTAACCTAGCTTCATCCACCCAATTTACCTGTAACATGGACATTGCACAAAGTAATACTTTTGTGGGTGTATCTTGACTGGATAGTGCATATGTTACTACATTATCTTTACCCTTCTTGTATATGATTTCAAAATCATAACCCAAATTTTTTGTTACCCACTTATGTCATTCCTCATATGATAATATTTGCTCCAAAAATTATTTGAGACTATCATGATCTATTTTCACCTCTAAGTGTCTACCCATAAGATAGGGCCTCCATTGTTTGACTATATAAAGAATAGTCATCATTTATTTTTTTTAGACATGTTTTTTTGGATTCTTAATTTTGAATTGATGACTCTCAAATGCAAGGGGTCTTCCCTCCTACATTAGTACTGCTCTCAACCATGATCCCGAAGCATCACATTCAATAATGAACATCTTTGAGAAGTCTGGAGTAGCCAAAATTGGTGTGGTGCACATAGTTGATTTTAATTGCTCAAATGCTTTAGTGGTTGTATCATTATAGTGGAAGGCATGCTTATTTAGCAATGCAGTGAGTGGAGTTGTTATGTTACCATAACCTTTCATAAAACTTTGGTAGTAACATGTTAGTCCTAAGATCCCTCAAAGGTTTTTGATAATTTTAGGCATTGGCCATTCCACCTATTGATCTTCTGAGGATCAACTTTGACACCTTCATGGGAAATAATGTGACCTAGGTATTCTAACTCCTATACTCCAAAAGCACATTTGGATGGATTTATATAAAGCTAATGCTAGCCCAAAACTATCAACACCTATTTCACATGTTGCAAGTGTGCTTCCCATGTCTTAGTGTAAAACAATATATTGTAAAATAAAACCAACACAACTTCCTTTAAAAATTCTTAAAAGTAGTGTTCATCAAGATTTAAAAAGTAGATAGTGTATTTTTAAAACCAAAGGGCATTACCAAAAACTCATAATGGCCTTCATGAGTTCTAAAAGCTATTTTATGAATATCTTCATCCCCGATTCTAATTTGATGGTACCCCAAACGAAGATCCAAATTTATGAAATAATCAACACCATGAAAATCATCAAGTAAATCATTAATTATTGGAATAAAAACTTATCTTTGATGGTGTACTTGTTGAGTTCCCTATAATCTGGGCATATTCTCCATGTGTCATCCTTCTTATGCACCATGACCAATAGTGATGAATATGCACTTTGGCTATCCCTGATGATCCCTAACTCTAGCATCTCATAGACCATGTTTTCAATTTCACTCTTCTATGCATATGGATATCTACATCATCTGATATTTAGTGGTTGACTCCCTAGACGTAGTTGAATGACATGATAATATTCTATTTTTGGTGGTAGTCCTTTTGGCATGGCCCCAAATATAGATGGGTGGTCATCAAGAATCATTTGTAGATCAAGATGTCTAAATGAATTTATGAGTTAAACTTATATGGAACATAATGGTGTTATAAATCCTTATGCCCCCCTTTTAGCATCTTTTTCATCTCATGTGAACTAACTAATTTTGGATATTTTTCCTATAATACACGTAGTTCAATTTTCCTACCTTCAAAATGAAAGTGCATGAATAGTTCCCAGAAGTTCATCTTAATTGTACCTAAGTTTATGAGCCATTACACTCTCAAAACAATGTCTGCACCACCCATGGGAATAACAAACATAGGAGAATTTATATTTTACTCACCCATAGTAAGCTTAATACTATAACATTTCTATAAACAATTGATTGTGCCACCATCTGCAATCATGACCTAAAACTTTAATGTTGGGTAAATTAAATAGTTCAATCAAGTGGCCAACTTATGGTTGATGAAGTTATGTGTGCTCCCTGAGTCAATCAATATTTTTACCTTCTTTTTCTAGAGTAAACCTACCATCTTAAGTGTTTGAGGATTGTTAATACCCAAAAGTGCATGGCAAGAGATTATAGGTTGAGAATATTCAAGTACCTCCTCTATATCTTCCTCATCATAATTATAGGAATCATCCTCTTCATCATCTTTATTGGATCCCTCAATGTAGAATAGTTTATTCTCAACACATCTATTTCTTTTGCTCTACCTGCTGTCATAGCCAAACAAAATCCTTTTACATGTTTTTCTTCAATTTGTTGAGGTGTCAATCTGGTAGGTGAAGGAAATGATGGTGTCATTATGATATGATGTATAAAGTGAGTGAATCATTGCTTCTTGTTGGCTATGAATTTTTCCTCTACCCTGTGTGCCATGTTAATAGAATCAAAAACCTTAAGTGGATTAAACATGCATACCTCATGTTGAATGTGGTCTTTAAGGCCAACCAAAAATAGGTCATTCAGGTTCTCATCAAAAATTATCTCCACACATAAAGATAAGTTCTAAAAATGATGAATACAATCCTTGATTGAGCCAATTTGTCACAATTTTTCTAGTTGGATAAAGTAATTCTTTGTCACACTATTGTTATAGTGTAAATGCAACTCCTTTATAAAAACTAACAAGGTGACATTAAGAGTCATCTTTTTATTTTTAGCATGCAACCATCAATACCAAAATAATTACTCATGTTCTAGATACAAGGATGCCATGGTAACCTGATGTCCACATGGGATCTGATGCAGATCAAAAAAATTATCCATTTGGTTGATCCAATTAAAGGGATCATTTCCATCAAATTTATGCATATCTACCTTTGGTAATAGGTTCCTTTGTGTCAAGGTACTTGGATTTGGATTAGTTTATTTGGGATATCCACCCTAGTGGGTTGTGCAATAGTGATAACTAGATGATTTAGTTGATTATTTTATAAAGTCATCATGATATTTGCCAAACTAGATTGTATGACTTTCATATCAAATTATATGCCTTGCATATCACTTTTAAATGATTTGCACATTATAGTCAAGCTAGCTCACCTTGTGATCTATCTCAGAGAACCTCAGTACAAAGGATCTAGTAACTCCCCATTCTAACTCCATATCTTCATTGTGAGGTGTTTTAATTGGAGTTTTGTCACCCTTTCCTCAGCTCTTAGTTTGTGGTCCTACCATAAAAGGGCTTGACAATGTTGATCCTGATTAGCACTTTTGACCAAACTTTGACCAAGAAGTTTTTTATTTATTTTGGCCTAAAAACAAAAAATATAAAGAACATACCCCAACTACATTTTTCTAAGCTTTCCATAAATGTAAATAATTCAAAAAAATCCTTGATTTATGAACTATAGAGCAAATTTATGACAAAGACTAAAATCAAAATAACTCACACAAAACTGACCTACAAATGTTATTTTTTTATGATGTCCTTGACTGATTCCCCAACTTCAATAAAAAATTGCAAAAAAATTCATAGCATATTAAAAGATATAATCAAATATTTAAAATTAGGGTTTTCCCACAAGATAACCCAAATTGTAGATCTGATACCACTTGTAATGAAATTACTTCAACAATAAATTAAAATAACAATAATAGATCATAATGTGATTGAAATATATCAACATATATATGTAATCACCTAAAAGTGGTAATTGGATGTTAAGAGTGTCGCTTGAGTTAACCTATCCCAAGGCTAGCCATAGACCTATCCTTGAGCATTAGACTTATATTTATAGTCATTCAACAGACCACAGTCACCTATAGCTAGTCATAACATAGTCTTAGAACTATCATCTTAGAGCCCAATCCAAATTCTTAATAGTCTACCTAGAGGACATTAACACCACAATTGGGACACTACAGCCACATGGAGCTAGTGTCCCCAACTGGGTATTATTGTCCTTATCCCCAACTCTTCCCAACAAATAGTTTTTCAAATGTGTACCCCTCCTCAGGTTTGTTTAAGCTCATTTTCTTATCCACACAAGTATTATAACCCTATAAATATAATTCTAATCCACTTCTATTTAGGGGATAGTTAGAAAATAGATGAAAAAGTGATTCAAACCAAAGACAAAGTTGTGCAAAATCAAGGTATTTGACCCCTATTCTACCCTAATTTCTACATACTACCATCTACAACAGCCCTAATTCTAGTTTTCAAGCATTTAAAAGCTCAATCACATTTAAGACATCCAAGGCTACTCTCATTATAGCATTCACTTGCACATACATGAATCACTAGGTGGGAGAACTACATCAGACTTGATCCCTCCTCAAAGTAGTGGTATGTAGGCAACTCTCTACTTAGTGGGGTCGAGGATGTTTGGTCCATACTACTAACACACACAAAATTGTTGTTAATTCTATACTTATAATGAGATTAAGGTTTGCACATCAAATCATGTTTATTAAGTACAACACAGAGCTACAAGTCTTAGTCACATAAGAATAGGACCTACAGATACAGGCATAGGTGATCCTAAAAATAGGAATAATCTCATAAAGGGGACATTAGCACCACATTGAGGATACTACACATGGATGGTATTACTATACAAATTAGGCACTATTTTCTAGTGAATAGATGAATACCAAAATCCTATTGATGACATAGACTACTACCCAGATCTCAAATTTTAGAACCCAGATCATCGAAAACAATCAATTTTTAGACAAGTATCTATGTATACCTATTTATTGCTATTATTATAAAGTCAAAAAATTCAAAGGTCATAACAAATTAGTACATAATTATTTCATATTTATTTAACTAATTTAGTCATCTCAACCCTTTAATAAAATATAGGAATTACTTATGTAAAACCCTAAATGGTTAAATCATTTAGTGACCCTATCTTACTTCAAATATTGCTCCAAACCCTAATTTGCATTAATACAAATTTTTATGAAATAATTTAGGGTTGCATAATTTCTGACTTTCTATTTTTTTAGTTAGACAACCTAGCTAATTAAAATTGTATTCGTATTAGGGTTTCAATTTATTTTACATCTAATTTAAATTATTGTAAAGAAACCCTAGATTCCAAAACCTTGACCCTAGACACACTTAGGGTTTATATCCTTTTCTATTTATAATTATATTTTATTTTCAAAACTCAAATTTTAGATTCATATATCTTATAATTCATATAATCATGATCATAATGATAGAAAAAATCAATCACTTTTTGTTGCAAAGTCTAATACTTACATTTACATGTTTGTTCCCTTTAATTTGTAATGAACTCAAAAAAGACATAAACATATATATAAATGTTGCTTTATATCAATTGAAATATATGTCATATATCATATCATGTTATCTTTATCCTATATGTAATTCCATTCATAAGTAAACCCATATACACATAAAGGATTTAGCACATAAGCTAATAACTATGTTTCAAGCTTTAGTGTCATATCTTATGTACAAGAACAAATCTCCTTATCCTCCTCATCTCCATGAGGTTGATAGATAATTTCACTCTAACCAGGTCCATGATATCACTCCATGAGATGAAGTAGCCTATACCAATGTCACTATTCCACATACTTAGTCTATTCACACCTCTTCCTTACAAGGTGTGTGCCTATATGTTTAATCAAAAATAGCTAGGGTTTGTACTTATGAGAATCTAAGGGATCAAATTATTAGAATGAGAAAGATAATTAAAAATTTTTAGAATCAACTATTACAAGAAAATATTACAACATTAGAAGATCAATTTACAACACAAAGACCTCAAGGGCACAACAGTGTAAATGATGTATATGCATCTTCAACCAATCAATTTGTGACAAAAAATGTTACATATTAGAACATGAAATCACAACAAAGTACATTTACAACTAATGATTCAAAAAGCATTCAAAGGTCAAATAAGAGTTCAAGTAAGACACTAAGGGAAATTATTAAATCTAAGTTGATCAACCTACCTCCTCCACACCCAATGAGGAGATCTAGATATTTTTGTGCATATCATAGAATGCATGGGCACCACATCGATTCATGTTTAATGTTGAAAAGGAAAATACAATAGATCATGGATACAGATGACTCACATAGTGATACTTCATCCAAATAACATACACTGGCACATCTACCAATTCAATAAGGGTCAAATTTAGAAATAGTACAAAAATGGTTACCAAAGCATAACTTAGAACAAAAAAAGGTTATGTTGACCAAATTTGAACCTACAGGGCAAATTAGGACCCCTATAGGAAAAAAATATATTTATAAATTTATTTGGGGTCTAATGTTATGTCATGAGGTGTATTATAGGTTAATTGAGGTCATTTAATGTTATATTAGCCTTGGTCCATAGGCATTTCAATCTTTTCAATCCTAAGAGTCATTTTGAGGTCAAAAAAGGGGAATTTAATGAGTTATATAACCTCCTAAGGAAATGTGAAGGTTTCAATGCATTATGTCACATGCCATGTCTTATTATGTCTGAGGTAACTATTTCTAATTGAAAGTGGTAGGTGCTTCAGAAGAAAGAGCTATTTTCTTGGGAAAAGAGAAGAATTTCACACATTTACAGCCCATGGGGAAGTGTGTCACATGATATAAGTTCATGTAATTAATATTAAGCTTCCTTAGATCCATATCAGTTCTTGACATGCTTTGGAAGTGCTAAAAAATGCCCAAAAATATTTTGCTCCCTTTTCACCTTTTAGCCACACAGAACTAGTCTTCATATTTGTACTTGGTATGGCTAGAAGGAGAGGTTCAAAATAAAATGCCTTTTGGAGGTGAAATTTCACTTAGATAGATTCATTTCCATAATAATAATTTGAATAATGGTGGTTTGTGCTTTATGAACCATCCTCATGAAGTTGACTACATTTTTTTGCTTGTTATTTCATGTACCTATAGGTTTTGCTTTGGTTTGGGTAGTTATGTACAATCCAATTGCTGAGGTGATTTTCAAATGATTTTTACTATCTACCTTCATGTTCCCATTCTTGGTTTCATGTTTCAAGGTGTTTGGATAAGCAAGTTATCTCATGTTGCAGGAAAGTGTCACCATGTGAGGTTTCAGTCAAAAATCTTTATTGTTGAATGTTTGGTTTTCAAAAAGGGTCTCATAGGAATGTGATGTGATTTTTCCCATGTATCAATGCCATATTTATCATCTTCCCTTCATGTTTAGTATCATAACATCATGCTTGGACTAAGTTATTCAATCTTGCCTTTCTCACAGTCGACTCCTTTCTCATTCTTACTTGCAACCATGTTGATCAAGTGTGTAGAACATGTTTAGTGTGTTCATGGAACTATATTGGAGATCTCAAGAGGTTGAGATATGTTTATAATTAGGAATAGATAGGTTAAAACTTTCAAATGGTAAGAGAGGGTTGTAACAGTCATATAGAACACCTTAGTGCAATCTGCCATGAATAAACTCACCTATAGGTGCCTAAAAGAGGTTTCAAACATTGAAATTTGGTGTAGAGGTTTGCCTCAAGCCCTTTAATACCATAATCCACCATTTGAGTCTTTTTAAGGGTAGGAATATGGTCATGGATTCAAACTCATCTTCATTTCCTGCCTAAACTTATTCACTACCTATATGCATGATATTGTCCACCTATATGTGGCTTAATAGAAAACAAAGGTACTTATGTGGGGAAGTTGAAGCATGATAAAACTCATTTTGATACCTATAATGTGGTTGTGAATAATATAAGACCTTATTTTAAGTATGATATTGATAAAGCAAGGGGTAAGAACCATTCAAGATACACTACCTACACATGAAGATAATCACCTACAAGTGGTGAAAATAGAGGACTGAAGTACTCAATGGAGTGTTAAGGCATGTAATGAAAATTTTATTGAAGTATTATGGTGCTAAATATATCATGACACACATGTTTGAAATGATAAGTGGATAGACAAGAGGGAATTTAGCTCCAAAGGTGAAATGAATATGTTCAGGGAGATTTTCCCCAAAAAAACAAAATAGAGATCCTTAGTGTTTTGATGATATCTCATAATAGGGTTGCAAAGAAATTTTATGCATCTTGATGACCATATCTTGTAGTCCAGATATAGGAAAAGACCTCTAAAAATTTTGGAGGGTAGATATCTAAGGTAAGATGATTATTGAGAGACCTAAAGTTGCCATTTTATGCATTAAACTCAGTCAATGACATCTACAAAAAATTTGAATCTTTGATCAACCTTTCATTCCAAGTTGGAAGTCCTAACCATACCACCATGTTAAGATGGATATAGATAGTGAAAATATCACTCATATTCAAAAAATCATGTAAATAAATGTATGATATGCTTTTTTCAACTCCCATACATACCTATAGGGGTGTCTTAAGTCTTGAAATACCCACCTACAGTTAGGTAAGCAAGTAGTGAGCAAAAAACCTTGTCTACGTGATGATCAATACCAAGTAACATGAGTGAACAAGTTAAAATCACTAATAAATGGTCCTATAAGGTGTTAGGTAATCTGATTCAATGTTTTCAAGGTCTAAACTATGCAATGATACTTCAAATTATCCCCTCCAAAGCAAAAAACTCAATCAGTTGGAACTATGACATGCAATAACCAAATTTGGAGATTTTGAGTGTAAGAAGTGTATAAAGGTGAGAAAAAGGTTAAAAAAATTTCAAAGGATATCATGAGATTATAAATGGGCCTATAATAATTTTTTTCAAGCTTAAACTACATACACCTACAAGCATCACCCCAAGACAAAAAACACAATCAAAAATTATGCATACAGTTTGGGTCAAGCAGGAGCATATGGAGACATGTGAGAGGTTGGAGGGATGAATAAATGTTATAAAACCTTAATAACATTTAAAATATCCTCATGAAACCATAATAATGTATTTTAAGTAGATAAAATATTTTTTAAAGGCAATATATAGTCAATATATGATTGTCATATACATAGTCTACCTTTTGCACAGTCCATCTTGGAGATTGGGAGAGTTGAAAGGTTTATTGACCTAAAAAGAGGCTAAAAATTGTTAAAAATGGTCTCCATAAATTATATAATGATATAAAATATTCACCTTGTCTAATAAAATAAAGGGAGTGCCCTATATTTTGTCTCAGACAGAGAGCACTCCCCTTAGGCATAAAACCTACAATTTTGGAGAATAAGGTACCAATATGAGACCAAAAGCTAAAAATACCTTGTAAATAGTTGTGTGTAGTTATATATCACCCATTAAAATATTAATAACATATCATATAATTATTTAACTTAACATGGAGGTCTAAAATGATAAGGTTACAGTCAGACCTAGTAGGCAGAATTAAGGCTTAGAAGCCAAATGGTAGGCCACTTTTACTTCTAGTTCTTAGTGAGATTTATAACTAATTGGAACATGTTTTTATGGTGATTTAAGAGGTTTTAAATATTTTTTATTTCATGAGAAACCATAATAAGGTCATTTTGGGTCTTAAACCAACTCAGGCCTATTAAACAAGGTTTAGGCCTAAAAGACAAAAGGAGAGTCATGATCACTTTCACCTTGAGATGAGCTTTATACCATATAAAAACATGTTTATATGATGGATATATATGTTTTATATCTTTTGAAAGGTAGATAATTTGTAGTGTAATCCATTTTTGTCTCAGAGATAATATTAGGCCTATAAAAATGAGGAATCAGGCTCGATAAGACAATCTTGGATGCTCACATCTCCCTTGAGGCTGTGCATGGGAATATAAAAAGTTTAGAGATGTTTATGAAAGTCTTTAAATATAAATTTCTTTAATTTTTGGGTAGTTTCAACATCTGATCTTTATGAATGAACCTTAAGAGGTTAAAATAGTTTTAAACCCTCCTAAACCCTTACCAGTGACCAGTTTGAGGAAATGGAGATAGAAAGCTAATATAATGGAATATTTTGCCCAATATAATGATTTAAAATTGTATGATACTCTCTTATTCTACATCCCCATAAATTTTGAATATATGGAATTGTATAGATAGGGTACAATATAGGGTACTTTTGACTATTTTATGTATTTTGTAGGTTCTAGGAGGAGTATAAAGATGAAACCAATTTTGGGGAAATATTAGGACTTTTATTAACTAACTATTTCCATTTATTACTTCATAAAAATCTTAAGTTTTCAAAAAATAGCTCTCATCTCTGCCAGTCAAAATTGGCATTGTGACCAAGCTAGTGAGAAGTGTGAAAACTCTAAGTGGAGTGATTTTAAGGTGTCCCTGATGCTTCTAAATCCATGGAGGGTCTTTAAAATTATAATCCACTCCATCCCATATATTTACATGGAAAAATTATGCCTTTTTTGAGTCCAAGTGTGCAGGGTGGATGAAAGAAGAGTTATTTTGACTGTAAATGGTGATAGCTCATTTTGGGAAGGTTCAAGATGACTAGGACTAGAACCAATGCATGGAGAGGCATGTCCAAAATCCTTACCCTTAATTATAATCATCATAATTGTCCCTAATTATTTTTTGATGTTCAAATAGGTCCAAATCATGAAGGTAGTTTTCTGAGCTAGAATGAGAACTTACATGCCACTTTATAAGAGTTTCATGACTTGAAGAGCCACTTGTTCCTTCTGACCTTACATGGTTCATCCCATATCCTCTTTTCATGCACAAGTAACTCCTTTTCTTAGATTTTTAAGTGTCCTTATGATCTTTGGACTTCTCTCTTCTCCTCTCTCTCTCAAGTTCTATAAGAACTAGCCATTTTGGCCATTATAACTCATGCTCCACCTGAGTATGGTGAATCCTTACTCATTTTCATACCATTTGATCAATAATACTACTAATTTTCACATCTTCATGACTATTCATACTGTGTTTTACTTGAATTATTGAGCTTGCTTAGTGATAGCTATGATTTCCTTAGCATGTTGTCTCATTATTTCATCCTATTTGCAGTTGAAAAGCTTCTTATTGCAAGTCATATGAAGTGTTCTATGAAGTGTTAAGGTTGAGTGAGTTAGTATATTCACTAGTTCCATTCAAGGCCTCCTATCTAGTCCTCCTATCCTAAACATTCATCCATAACCTCATAATGTAATATTAATATGAGAAGATGCAGATTGGAGAAGTGTATGTTTGGTTAGTCTCTTGGTTTCATATGTAACATGAAACTATTTGATAATTCATCAACTTATTTAATGTATCACCTCCCTTAAGATATTTTTCTTTTAGTTTTATCTCTCCCTTTTCCCCCCCAAAGTTTAGGTGTAGTAGTGATCAAAAGTGGTATATCAAGGGAACTAGCCCTATCTAGAGATTCACCTCATCCTTAGGCTACCACAAGCCTAAAGGTGTTTCAATTGTGCCACTTGGATGAGGAGAGATGAGACATCTCCTCAAAGGGTGCAAATCCAAGTGACAAAAGGTTAAAAAAACACAATCAACTTAAGAAATAATATAATAAACACAGATAAATCAAGCAAATCCACCTCTTTAAAATGAGGATAAACATTCAATATGGTATGGGTTTGGTCAAAATAATCTATAAATATATGATTATCATGGTCAAGGTTTGGGTAAAATAGGTCTAAGGCATAACTTATCCAATTTTAGTAGTTGATAATATTAGTCAACAAGGTTTGGGATTCATTAAACATCCTAAGGCACATCATTCACAGACACAATTTATCAAGGTAAAACATCTAGATACATAGGAAATGTTATAGAAAGAGCTAGATCCTAAGTTGCATAGTCAAAATCATGCTCAGCCAATAAACATTCTCAAATAATTCTTCCTAGAAAAATATCCTCCATAACACTGTGTGTTTACAATAAGCATAGTTTTAAAGGGAAAAATCATAATCAATATGCCAAAGCACAATTCAAAAAGGTCAAATCCATAGTATGAGGTAGTTCCCTCCATCACACTAGGTTATTATGATGTCGATGTGGAATAATATTATGAATCTAATGATGAACAATACTTAGATTCCTATTACAACAACATTCAACTACAACATAGAAATCACACTGCATGGGTGATCATCATTCCTATTTTTGACATAGGCCACAGTGATAGTGAGTCTCCCATAAGGCTCATTGGTTAGTATGGTTCCTACTCTTGTACATACTTCCTTCTCTCTCTCACTCCTCTTATACATAGCTTATACTCAAAAAATAAAAAAATAATATAACATGTCAAAATACAAAAACATTTAAATATTTCAAAAACATAATTTTTTATAAATTGTATGCATTGTTATGTTTACATTTCTACTACTTGCTAGATATTGCATATTACTATTTATTTTAGTATAGTCAATTTTATCATACACATATGTTTCACTTGTTCTTGTCAAGTGATTGTAGATTCTAGATTAGACTCCAATTCACTACACTAATCTAGACCAGTTATCATCTACACCATGACATTTGTATTTTCTTGTTACACACACACTAGTTTTTGATGGCATGAGAGATCTCATGTATCTACCTATACTTCTTGGGATCCTTGATGGATATCATGCCCCACCACCTAGGTAGTTACTTAGATTTCCCTGCTATATACATTTCTCACATCTATCTTGACACCCTTGTGCAATGTTAGATTACAACATACATATTACATTTCCTACTTATGCTCAAATATATTTACATTATGATGTTATGTTTTACATTATATTGGAATATCATGCACATGATCTAGCTAACACATTTTGTAGAGATACTTATTTAGAGGGCAATTCTTACATAGATTTCACAACTACCCTCAAAAGAGGGGGAAATCACAGGGGTTTCTCATAGAGATCAGGATCTTGCATTACTTTTCATAGATATATTTTAGCACATAAGCTCAATTTTAGATATTAGACTCAGGGTAAACATAAGATAGAATAGAGACTTAATAGTTAGTTCAGATCATGAAAAAACTAGACCAGGTAGTCATTAGTGACCAGATTAGGAAACTAGCACCACAAAGTGTTACTATCCACTACAAGTTATTTTTAGTAGCCCTAGCTTCAGGATAGTCTGTATCATTCAAACTAGTACACTAGATACAATATAGATTTGAATAGTTACAATCATAGGTCTAGCAATTATGTTCATATTTAGCTTAGCTTCATTCATTTCAGTTGAAATTCATACCAATTGCTCAGATTTGGGGTCAACATGCATGACATGATCACTCATATATTCAAATCAGTTACATATATTTAGGTACTACATATTTGATTCAGATTTAGTATATTTATATACCAAGTTGGGAGCATGTGCGTGACACATAGTTTCCATATACTCAGCTTATGACAAGTTGACTAGATGGAATGGCAAACTCCATGTCATTATCTATGTTATATACACTTGAAATCATATTCTAAGTTGTCACTAGATTCATGCTTTATTCATTTGTAGTTTGTTGGCATTCTTAAGTGGCCCGAAGCCACCTAATATACTCAAGTGGCTGCAAAGCTGAATACATAGTTAGATTACTCAGTTAGATACTTTTAACACTTTGCACAGTACAGTTATAGATGCATTACTTCACAAAGGGGAAATGATGGATTCATGGCCTACTTGAGTTCTTGAGACACTTATATGAGAGGGTTAGACACACTTACATTCTTATCCAAGTTATTCATAGAGATCAAGATCCACTGAGCAGGGGTGGGAAATGATGGAGTCAAAATCAAATTAAGCTCTTGAGCCACCCATATGAGGATTGAACAAGCTATCAACTTAGTCCAAGTTATTCAATGATATGATCATTATGTACACTCACACACATAGGTTTTCATTAGGATCATGCATTGGTTCCCATACCTAATGAGATGTATTCATTCCTTTCCTCTCTCTTTACTCAGCTTTATTCAGTTATTTCATTTTAGCATAGCCATTTGATTTTGATCATCTCTTAAGTAAGGACTAATTTTTTGCATGTTTCATTGTAGGACATTATTTTGGATCATGTTCCACATATGTAGATCTAGATTCACATTATCAAACTTAGCTACACGAGCTTCACTTCTAAGGTAAGTCTAGGTATACTTCTTTTTCCTTTATACTAGTCATTTCACTTTGAGGCATTACTATCATAAAGTGGGGGGGGGGGGGGGGGAATGTAATCACCTAAAAGTGGTAATTGGACATTAAGAGTATCATTTAAGTTAACCTATCCCTAGGCTAGCCATAGACCTATCCTTGAGTATTAAATGTACATTTTTAGTCATTCAATAGACCATAATCACCTACAACTATTCATAACACAATCCCAGAACTATCATCTTAGACCCCAATCCAAATTACTTAATAGTCTACTTGGAGGATATTAGTGCCACATTTGGGACACTATGGGCATATGGCACTAGTGTCCCCAACTAGGTGCTACAATCTTTAGCCCCAATGCTTCCTAATGGATAATGTTTCAAATATGTGCCCCTCTTAAGGTCCACCTAAGCTCATTTTCTTATTTGCACAAGCAATAGAATCCTATAAATACAAGTATAATCCACTCTATTCAGCGGATAGATGGAAAATATATGTAAAATCTATTTAAACTAAAGACATAATTATGAAAAATCAAGGTATTTGATCCCTATTATCCCCTACTTTTTCATACTACCATATAAAATAGCCTTAAGTCCAATTTTTAAGCATTTCAAAGCTTAAGCACATTCAAGGCATTTAAGGCAACTCTCATTCTAGCATTCACTTGCATATACATCAAGCACTATGTGGGAAAACAACATCCAACTTGATCCCTCCTTAGAGTATTGGTATGTAGGCAACTCTCTACACAACAAGGTGTTTAGGATGTTCAGTCCATCCTACTAACACACAAAAAAAATTTGATAATTCCATACTTATAAGGAGTTTAGGGTTTGCACATCAAATCAATTTTTCTAGGTACAACACAGAGCTATAGGTCTCAATCACATAAGAACATGACCTAAAAACATAGGTGTAAGTGCTCCTAGAAAATAGGAATAGTCCTATATAGGGTATGTTAGTGCCACATTGAGGACACTACACATGGATAGTGCTACTATCCAAACTAGGCACTATTATCTAGTGAATAAATGAATACTAGAATCTTATTGATGACATAGACTACTACCCATATCTCAAATTTTAGAACTTAGATCATTAGTAACAGTCATTTTCTAGATAAGTCTCTATTTATGCCTATTTATTTCTATTATTAAAAATTCAAACAAAGTCAAAGGTCATAACAAATCAATACTTATTAGCTTTCTGAACTATTCGTTAGGTCATGGCTAAACTAGTGAGTCTCTATGGGAGGAATTAGCTTTGAGATTTTAGAGAATGTGATTGCTATGGCTACTGGCATGTCTACTCAGGGGATTAAACTATAATGGAAAACTAAAATTGTGGACCTTTCCAATCAGAATCTCTTTCTTGGAGAAGGCAAAGAACTAGTACCCTACCAAGGGGGATTTGATCGAGCCAAGCTTCCTGAGCCTTAGGACAGCGTGTGTTTTATCCTCATGAAGTATTTCACTCTGGAGGGGTGCTTCACCATGTTTTACAAATATCATCTTCCCCTTCTAAACCATTTTAGGTGAAATTCTCACATTAGCTTTCCTTTTTATCTGCTTTCTTCCCTTGAGCATTTTGTCCTTAGGGTTAGAGCTAAATTGGCTAAGAAACCTACTAAGAATCCTATCCCCCTTCATCAAGGCCTTATTTTCTATACATTTACAATTTCCATCATGCCCTTGAGCCTTCCAAGGCCAATCAAATTTATAGTGGGGAAATTTCTTCTAACCCTAATGCTACCGATGTTGTCGAAGAGCCTTGCCCTTCCCCTGTCTCTACTAAGACTAAAGAAGTTTCCTTTTCTACTCTCAAGGAGATTCCCATAGACACTCTAGGCTCTACTATGAGTATGAAGTTCAAGAAGAGGAAGACATATGCTATTGAAGTTGGAACTATGGGGACTACTTTGGGGACCCCAAAAAATCTGTGTAGGACCCCTGGGGGTCAAGGTAGTAAGTCTCATTCATCTACTAAGGTTATTAAAGAGGGTTTCTCCTTAGGAGTTAGGTGGTCAGGGTGCAAATTATTGGAAAACTTGCTCCCAAGGCAAGGCTTATCAACTACTCTAAGAGTGCCTCAGATGAATCCACTCAAGATTATGGGCTAAAGGACATAGATGTTCAAGAAATCTCTATGGATATTGAGGGTAAGCAAGAGACTAAAGAATTAGAGGCTATTGTTGAGGATGTTGCTGACTTTGCAAAAAATGCTGGCAAATTAGGAAAGATGTTTATGGAAGAAGCTAATGATGAAACTAAAATTGATGCTATGTTGGGATCTAAAATTGCAGTCCTAAGGGGTCACATTCAGAAACTAGAATAGAACTTTTCTACTGTGCTCTAGAATTCTATTTTCCTTAACATGTCTATGCTACATGACTTGGGTGTTGTTGTTACTACTAACAATGAGGAGAACTCTACAAACTTGGATAACCTTATTAAATCCATGTTTAAGCAAGGAGAGAACTTGCCTCCTTAGTTTTAAATTTTATTTTGATACTCTGCTTATCTGTTATAACTATCTTAGTTTATAGTTGCAGTTTTTGATGTGTCTACTAGGTCAAAGACTGTGATGTTTCTATTTTGAGGCACTTTTTGTGCTGGTTGCCTCAGTCGCTTTTTTGCTACTTATAAGGGTTCAGCCCCTTATTAAGCCACCTTATATTATCAAAAACAAATCAATACTTATTTATTGTATATTTATTTCACTAATTTAGGCATCTCGGCCCCATAACCAAACATAAGAATTACTTGTGTAAAACCCTAAAAGGTTAAATCAATATGAATAAAAGATAATCCACTTCAAGGATGCAACCTTCACAAGCTTCAATAAGAGTAGAATTTTTAATATGATGATAAACAACTACCCACTACCTCTTATTTATAATCTACCTAGGCCAAGGTTACTCCATAGGCTGACCTAATAACCAAATGAATGCATAGAGAAGTATGATATAACATCAAAAAGGGATAAGTAAGCCATAAGTTAGTTACTCCTATCCCAATACATGTGATAGATTAGGGGCATAGTGGATCCCCTCTCCTTTATTATCTATGAAAAGAGTACCCTTGGAATTCAAAATCAACTGTGTGAGTTTTATCTTCATGATTATGTAGTTATTTATGATTTAGGATAGAATCCCAACCTATATGTAGGGTATACACTACTAAAATACTTTTATTCACTCATGGTCAATGAAGACAAAAGAGACAAGTAAATAACTATATATCATGAAAGGGAAAAAGAGGCAAAGTTAATAATAAGGGAAAATCCACTAGGTCAGTTGAGATGGTAGATGATTAGGACACCCTAATGGCAAAATTAGATGTGGCCTTATATTTTATGAGAAAAATAGTTCAAGCCCAAAACCAGTATCTTATATACTTGGATCAAATTGGTAGAGAAGCTCTTGCTTCATGCATAATATGGGATGAATAAACCTAATAATTTAGAAGAAAGGAAACTTTCTCCAAATATACTATTATATCAACACTCAAAAGAGTGTATAAGTATATTGAATCAACTAGGAGGCATATGACTTAATGGTTAACTATAACATTTCATCCTCCACCATTATGGTTATCCATCCATGATTGGATAAGGAAGGAACAATTACATGAATTTGAAAAAATCAAAAGAATGGAAAATTTTGAGAGAAAGAAAGGGTTACACTTAATACAATGAGAGGGTTCATCAAAACCTTTTGGTTTTTGTCGATTATGTGCTCAATGCATGATGAGGTTTAATGAAAATTAAGTTTCTCAAAGATGAACAACATGTAAGTTGGGGGGTGTGATGAGTTGAGAGATTAAATTTGACAGACCTTCCAAAATCCCTTCTATTGAGCCTTTTCAATCATCCATAAGCATATCAAGTTTTCTTTTGTACTACTTTCTACTATATAGTACAAAATGAACAAGTATATATTTTTTATATTCTATGATTAAACTATTTATTTAATGAAATAGATTATATCATTACTATTTTATCTTTATTACTAATCAAGTGCATACATATCTTAAGGACAAGATATGAAGAAAATCAGGTACCTATGACAAATAAATATCATTACTACATTGCTTATAGGCTAACCCATAGCAACAAGTAGGCTAGCCTATAATAATTTGGTCGGCTAACCTGTAGCAACTAGGCAGGCCAACCCATAGCAACTAGGTAGTCAACTCTTAACAATTGGGTGGCCAACCCATAACAATAACTATGTTAGTTTCTTCAACACATAGCAATAACTGTAGTGGTTATCATAACCTATAGCACTTGTTGTTAATGCCCAATTATGACTGCAATGGATAACTGGTAATTTGAGGTGGATTTCTTCCACAATTTGAAGAATAAGGTAATTACCACAATCTAGTAAAAGGGTAAATCAATGTTAGAATGCCTCGTCATCACTCCTCCTCTATTGTAATGTGCCTCCAAAACCTTTGAAACCATGAAACAAATTATTCTCTTCATACATCATGTCTTTTACTATTCTTTGATTATTGGTTGCAAATTTGTTACAATACAAGCTAGGTTGTTTCTCATATATTTTGTCAATAATCAAAATGTAATTTATAATTTATGTTGTAATTAGATGATCAAAATAAGACCTACCCTCTCTATTTAAGGATTAGGAAATGAAGCATATGTTAGAAAGTATATGATGTCAATTAATAACTATTGAGATAGAAGATTGAATTATGTTCAATAACTCTATAATTTTTTTGTAGAAATATTCACATTACTACAAGTGTGTTAATGCAACAAGAAGTGATTTAAAGTAGACAACTGTAACAAGAAGAAGAGATTGTGACATAACTCCAATCAAGGTAGGGCTCACTGGAGATGATTAAGGTAAATATCTCATCCATTATTTTATATTCATTTCTATATTGTTTGTTGCATTATTCATTATCTGATTAACCATAAAATCATTATTGTTATGTTTTCTGCATAAGTATTTATGATTTTTGCAAGTCAATTCAGTACTATGCAAGTAAGATTTTAAAATAACATTATATTTACTTTTCTATTATTTTCTTGTATTTATTTACTTTCCATGAAAGTGTGTTTCCCTATACATAACCTTATCACCTCAACATTTAAAAGAAACTAGTATTACATATACAATGTTGATATCTTGCCAAATGCATGCCCTAGGTTGATAATTATTGAAAGTGATAGTATAAATAAATCAAATGGTTGACCCTTAGGTGATTCTATCAATTTGTATTCAATTTTGTATACTTAAAGTTTAATTGATGGTTTTATTATGCTTGTCACCAATTCTAGACACTAATGCAAAGTGAAAGTTTCATATTGTCAAATGTTTAAAGTTGAAGAGTTACATTGAATTCTAGTGGATCACGATTGTGCACACATACACATAGGTGGGAGAAATATGTGTGGTTTCATCCCTCTTTAGAGTATTAGAATATAGGCAACACTCAATCACTTAGATAGGAGTGGTGGGGGTTATCCAACTCATATTTTATCCCCTCTTTTCCATGTGAATTAGGTGTCAAAAGTAAAGCTAGGATTTCAAGGCAAAAGAATACAAAATTAATATTTACGCATAGGACCAAGGTTAGTAAATTACACATAAATCATCTAGACAAGCGAGCACAAAATTAGACAAGGAAATTACATAGGGATAGTTCTAACAAACAGTGGGCAAGAATAGTTGATGTACGTATCTAAGCTCTACTGGAAACATCCTAGCATATTTTGACACTTTGTTTCCTAAACTGAATAGTCATAGAACCATTTAAGAGCATATGAAATTACTGTAAATAAGCATTGAGAAAGACATAGTAAAATAATAGTTAAGTATCTTTTGCCTTGTTCATTTATATATTTAATAGATGCAATCAATCTCTATGTTACATTAAAAGATGTATGGTGAATGCTATATCTTATGAAATCTAAATTTCAATAGTTTTATACTTATTTAGATCATTGAAATCCAAAATAAGTTAAAACACATATTTGATGAGGTGTAAGCTTGTTTAACCATAAATGGGCATAAGTCTAATAGGTTTATCCTTTTTTACTTGAATTGATAGGGTTTCCTACCTAATCCTTTATATGTTTTAGCTGTGAAGGCCTTTGGTTATCTCTTAGCCCACATAGATAAGAAAGGTCTCATTGAATGCAATGATATTCTTGATAAAAAAGAGTTGTATTCTCAATGGTCATTTTGTTGATGACTTTTTTCTAACACTAGTAAAGAACAAAGTTTTATTTTATGAAGCACTATCATGAATTGACACCTTTTGTAACCCTTCAAGTTCAAATTTACAATGGAGTAAAACTCAGTAATATCTATAGAGCATGATGTTGATGCCTAAGTGGCTTAACAATTTGGCTAGAAATGGATTGAGAATGGTGTCATGTATAAGTTCATGGGCATCCATGTTTCCTTTTAAAGTTCACCATCTTCTCTAAGGTAGTATTTTTTTCAATAGTTTGAGAAAAAAATCCCTTATTGTATCACCAAGCCTTTGTCTATGCCTAGTAAGTTTTAGGTTTGCACCAATATTATTGTAGCAACCCATGCCTATTTTTCCTCTTGTTTGGATTTGTCAAATATAGTGTATGATAATCTCATCAAGCTTATGTGAGACTTCTTATGTGCTAATTTTAAGAAAACTCACAGGTTTTATAGAGTATATTCAGATATTTTTTGCCTTCTTGAAGAGAAAAGAGGCATGGGCATTGTTAATGTCCATCAACATAATATTGCTTTATGATAAAAGTACGTTGTTTGAGCTATCGAGGATTTAAAATCATGGTAAATTACTTCTCATGCATTATATTTCTGTTGGACCTCCCTACAGTAGGAAAGTTTAGAAGGGGCTAGGTCTTCATACCCTTCTTATTACTACCATCCCTATAATTATTAAGAGTACTTTCATGTCTTGTAATATATGGAAAGCCTTTGAGTTGGTGTAATAATTTCTCTAGTGGATTGGTGATGGATTTAGAAAACACTTCTTTTTCTATGACCATAACCTTTTGTGGTTTGCCATTATTACTACCAATACCCTGCCATTAGCAAAAATGTTAGGTTTTAAATACTTTAGGCTCTTCAAAAAGGGATACATAACAAATTGTGATCTTGTTTCTTTGCGAATTTATAATCCATGGATTATTTTGAAGAAGAAATACAATCTCTTTGTATAAAATTTTCCTTTTACCTTTCCCATTCAAGAAATCATGCTAGATTTTATGATACACAAGTTGGATCTTTAACTACCATATGCTTGGTAGAAATATTGGCATTAAAATTATGACACAAATTTCAAAAATTATTCCCCTGAACTATCATGTTTGAAGATGATGATTGAATTCTAGGAAAATATCCCTAAAATGGAGAAATAGAGGTCAAGGGTATTTTTGTGGACATCTTAAAACATGGTGGTAAAGGGTTTTAAGGCATATATCTAGGTGAATCTTGTATCCTATATCATAGAGAGTTTACATGCCAAAGATGAGGGTTAAAAAATGAAGAAAGGATGAAATGGAGGGCCTCAAATATGCCCTTAAAAACACTGAAATACTCCACTAACATCTACAGGTTTGTGGTTTTGAGTGGCCTTTTGATATAAAGGATAAACAATGAACACACTCTCATGGATAAAAAATTTCAACTGATTGAATGGCATACAAGTGGCATGAGGTTCATAAAGAGAAAGTTGATTTATATTTTTACAAGCACTATGGCCACCTACAGGTGTTTACACAAGAAAAAAGGCACCTACAACAAGACAAACAAATAGTGACTCAAGCATGTGCTTTGATGGTGTTTTGGCCCATCTAAGGTGAGTCTAAGGTGAATACAGATACTTGTTGATCTAATTTTATTCAAATAAGGTCCTAATGTATCACAATCAAGTTTAAATGAATAAATGTACACCATAGGGGTCAGATAGGTAGGGTATGCAAACAACAAGCTAAAATGAGTGTTTAGGTGTTGTTCTAGGACATTCAAACTAATTACAGGAATATAAAATGTTGTGTGACCCCAAGGGGCTTTAATGGAAGTCTTTTCATAATATGACCAAGTCTCAAGAAGTAAAATTAACCTAAAATCAACGTCTAAAAGGTAGGTGTCTCAGTCAAAGCAATGGAGGACTCATTTATGAACCAAGGTGCATGTAGAGGGATAATAGGAGGTTAACATGATGAAGTAATCCTATAGACACCTTATCCAATCCATTATGAGCTTCATAACCTCTTATTAAATCAAAATAAGTGTATACATATCTTTTGAAACCTTGTATGCACCTACAACAGGTTGTAGTCTTGGTGAAGGTAAGGTAAGAGATGAACTTGTCTAGGGAGAAGAGAAGATTTGCTATAAATTTGAAAATGGTTCATAATAGGTTAAAAGATGTTGACACACACTCCAATACCCCTTCAAGATGCTCATATACTTTCCCTACTTGGTCAAAGGTAGCAGTCCATACTGTGAGCTAAGAAACCATGTTACTCAATAAGCAAATATGTGAAATCCAAGGAAGAAAGGTATTTTTGGGTAAATTTTAAGCTTCCTTAGAACTAATTGAGGATGAGGAGAATTTTAACAAATATTAAAAGTATTGGTTTATCATGGAGAGGTCACTCTCAGGTGGATTTGAGGAAAATGCAGGAAAATAGGCTTTTTAGAGGCCTTTTTTGGGCATTTTGAGCTAGTTAGGCACCTAAATCAAGGAATCCAGCTAAACCCTTTGGTAAAAAGTCTCATTAGGACAATTAAAAACTCTAAAAATATTCACTTTTCCTTAGAGAATAGGGATATACCTCACTATTTTATCTTAGAAGTCAGCCAGTCAAGGAAAATTAGGTTTTGGAAAAGCAAGGAAATTAGATGTTTTACAAACATAATTCAATCTCAGACATTTCAAGATGACCAAAATACCCTTGCACATAGTCCAACTATACAAGCTTTCACTAGGCCTAGTTGGTGAGTGAGAGAAAAGGATGAAGAGGAGTGCTTAGGAGGTTATGTGATGGTTTTAAAATATTTAATGAAGCATGAATAAGAATGAGATACCAACATAACCATGAGATATCAGTTCAAGTATCTCAAACTTACAATGTACAAGCTAAACCCATTAGGCATTGAAGGGACATAAAGCCAATTGGGGGTCCATTTTCAATTATAACCCTTGGTGGGATATTCAAATGATTGAGACATGTTAAGGAGATGGAATTAGACATGTTTGAAGTTTAGTATGTAGATAAGCCTAAAGAAAAGCTACGTGTAGCTTAGAGATAGTCCAAGCATGAAAGAAAGGTGGAAACAAGCATAAAGGGGTGATTTCATGTGTTCATATCTCCTCTGAGAGTTTGAATGCAAAACAAAGGAGTTTTTAGGGGATATCAAGGTCCCTAAAAATCAATTTTGTGGCATTTATTGGCAATTTCAACATCATAACTTTATAAACAAAGCTTAATACTAAAAACTACCTACAACCCTACTAAACCCTCAATCAAGACCTGATGGAGAAAATACTCTTGGAAATATATCCAAGTGACATATTTTGACCATGAAATATATTTTACCTTGTAAATGACTCACTAATTCTTGCTCCTATACTTTTGAGTTTTATGGAATTGTATGGTAATGGTGCAAAATAGGGTATTTTTGACCATTTTGTGTGTTTTACAAGTTCTAGGAGGTTCCAAGAGATCAAATCAAGTTTGGAGAAAAGAAATATACTTTTTATAACTCATTATGGAAATTTAATACCTATAAAAAACTTATAAGTATTTAAAAAATAGCTCTCATCTTAGCCAATCAAAACTGACATAGTGAACATAATGGTGAGAAAGGTGAAAACTTCAAGTGTCAGCCTTTTTAAGGTGTACCTAAGTATTATAAGGTAATTAATAGTCTTTAAAAGTGTAATTAACTCCCTCCCATCTATTTTCATGGAAAATTGAATCCAATTTTAAGGCCAAGTGTGAGGGGTGACTAAAAAAAGAGTTTTTTAGACTATAGGAAGTGATGGCTTCCTTCAAGTGGTTTCCAGATGAGTAGGATTACAAAAAATGCATGGAAAGTCATGTCTAAAATCCTTCCCTCTAATCTTAATCATTATACCTATCCCTAGTTATTTTTGGGATGTTCAAATAGGTCCAAATTATGAAGGTAGTTTTCTTATGCCAAGATAGGGAGTTTCATGCCATTTTTCATAAGTTTCATGACTTATATGGACACTTGGGATTCTTAAAATTACATGGTTATTTTCATATATATTTCTCATGAAAATTTAACATTTTTTATTATCTTTATATATGTCTAAGTGACATTTGGACTCCCTTTGTCTCGACCCTCTCTTAAATGCTATAAATTTTAACTCTTTTAGCTCTTTTGAGTAGCCTCCATTGGTTGATGGTGAAACCCTAACCAATTTTTTACTTTAATGTCTCTTTAAGAAATAAAACAAGTGAATTTTACTACTTACATTTTTTTAAATTGAGTTCGATTACAATATTTTTGGTCTTATCTAGTAGAAGATGATCTTTTCTAGCATGTTTTCCTTGATTGTTCACCATGTGTGCAGAAGAGTAATTGTTACCGGTCTTTGTTAGAGTTATATTTCAAGTTTATAAGTGTCTTAAAATTGGTTCATGATTTTATTCTCATAATTAATCATTCATTACCCTCCTAAGTGTCAAAATACCCTTTTGAACCTAGCTTATGAAACATTGATGTAACAATATGTCTTGTGTTGTGAGTTTTGCATAAAGAAAGCTTTATTTTGCTCTAAGTAGTATAAATTAAGTAAATATGAGGAAATAAAATATTGGTACATCACCTTTTAGTTTTCTTAGTTGTTTTCTTAACCCTTTTCATCCAAAGTTGATAGGTAAGAATGTAATTCAAAGAGTGCATCAAGGGAACTAGCCCTTCAAGAGATTCATCTCACCAAATTATTACCCATAGCAATAGAGATTTTTCCATTATTCCACTTGGATGAGGAGAAATAGGCATCTCCTCAAGGGGTGCAAATCCAAGTGACAATGGTTTTTGGCACACCCTGTAAGACTCTAAGTCTTAAAATATTGTTCAAGATTGGTGTTGGACTTAGCATAGTTGTAGCTATAAGAACATCTACATTCAATACTTGGTGACTCCACTAAAGTTTTCAACTCTTTTCTTTCTGATCAATCCTTAATTTCCATTCCAAAAGTAACCACTATGTCTTCTATTAAAGGTATACCTTTTGAGTTTTTGCAATTGCCTTTGCATTATGTCAAGAGATTCATATTTTTGAACACTCATCCTTATTCAAGGGAGTTGGTGTTTAAGAAGTCCAAGTTTCTACTTAAATAAACCACTAATACACATAAGCTACATTCCAATATTTCTAGACTTTTTCCTTTTATAGCTTTCATCAAATCATCTCCTTTGAATCTTGCTCAATATTACCAAATTCTTAGAGCATCTCTTAAAAGTGTTCCATATTTTAGTGGAGAAGGTCCTATCAGTCCCATTGAACATATTATGAACATGGAAAACTTTTTCAACATCCATAATATCACTGAAGAAAATGTAGCCATTAAATTATTAGTATTGTCTTTCAAAGGGAAAGCTTTAGATTGGTATGGGACTCTACCTAAAAATTCAATTGCTTCATGGGATAAACTAGGATATCTATCACTAGATGATCAATTTACCACTATCAAGAGGCCTCCTCAAGATTTTATGCAAGATTTTAACACTATATTTCAAAAGACATGGGATAGGATCCAAGCCCTTATGAGACCTACCCAAAATTATGCCTTCTTGTACTATCTAAAAGTATTGACTAGTGATGTATCCATGATGATTCAATCCATAGGTGGAAATACACTACTTATTGCCTGTGAGATAGCCATTAATGTTGAGAATTGTCTTTTTAAATTATGGAATATTTCTTCTAGACCAACAATGTCATTGTTCCCTAATTTGCAAACTCCTAGTCAAGTTGCATTACCTACCTTGGCTCTTTTGCCTAATAGTCAAGAAGATTTTGCCCTTGCCCCTACCAATGAGATTCATGAAGTCAAGAGTTTGGTTCAAAGTGTTACTAATGAATTGTTTTCTCTTAAAAGGTAACAATCTCAAAGCAACAAGCCTTACCAATCTTATAATCAGTTTGGGCAAGCAAATAGGCCTCCTTTTTAAGGTAATGCTCAAGTACAAAGTCAAATCACTCAAGCTAGACCTTACCAAAGTTACAATCCTAATGCCCCATCATCTTCTAAATCTCTTTTTATTACTCAAAATAACTTTATTCAAGAAAAACCATGTTATCCTTCCTATGACCAAAATCAAGACCAAGTTGCATATGCCAATGAAATATATAATCAAGCCATGACAATGCAAGGTAGTCAAATACCTCAATTTTCCATTTTTAAGGAGCCAATGCATAATAGAATGAAAATTGGAATGGAAAATAAATAAACACAATATAATTATACTCTTATAAATCATTTGGAAGGAGAGTTTTGTGTCATCAATTATTTGGAAAATTCAAGTAATGAGAATGCTAGTGTATCCTCTAACACTAGTGTTAAGAAGAGGGTTGTCGAAGAGACACAAGGGGATAATCAAGGGCCTATTTTTACTCTTACATCATATCCAATGGTGGGTGGGTCTAACTCATCTCCTAAGGTGCAATAAAATCATAAGTTTCAGAATGCAAGGCTAGCTCTTATACATCCATCTTCACAAGCTATACCACAAGGTAATAGTGCTCCCAAAGAGCCTCTTAAGGTGATCAATCCTTATATTAATGTTGTGGATCAGATGAAGAAGTTACACATAATTTTTTCATTGTGGGATTAATTAATAATTCTAGGACAAAAATATATGGTTCAAAAGGAATTGTAAGGACTAGGTAAGCAAGTTAGATCATCTAGGACTGAAAATATTATCTTAGTAAATGGAACTCAACCCATTCATGGACAAGAGAAGAAAATTGATAATACTCCTCCTTTTTATCTATCTTTAATCAATGGTGATATTCTAGTTCACAATTGCATCATAGATAGTGGGGTTAGTACTTTATTTATGCCCAAGATAATAGAGGATAAATTAGGCCTCAAGTATGAACCAATGGCTAAAGGAGTCTTATAATTAGATGGATCACTAGAAAAGACCTTGGGAGTAGTCAAGGATTTGAATTTGATTTTACATGATTTTCCTATTTCTTTTATCCCTTATGATGTGGCTGTGGAAAATTTAACCCCATACTTTTCTCTTTATTTTTTAAGAGAATTTACAGCCAAGGTAGGTGGATACTTGGTAGCCAATTGGTCTTATATGGTTTTTAGGACAAAGTATGGTACTAAGGTGAAGATTAAATCAAAACCTATTCATCACAATTATTTAGATCCCTACATGCCTAAAGTTACAAATGTCAATTATTTAAATATTGATAAGGAAGAGCTTTACATAGACCAATCTCCAACCTCTTCTCTTTAAGGAGCTTCTTATTTGTATTTAGATGAATGGGGAGATAAGAATTATGAGCATGATCCTTAAAAATTCATAGAGGAGGCTAGTCTTGGAGTGTATTACATTCATGAGGAGGAATCTTTCATGCCAATATTTATGAAACCAAGTGAAAACATGGATGGCTTATGGCAGTTATTCTTTGATGGATCTAGAAGGAAGGTTAGAATAGGTGGTGGAGCAATGTTGGTTTCTCCATCCAAGGAAAGGTAGTATTCCACTTTCATATTTCACTTTTTGTGTACTTGTAATGTTTTAGAATATGAGGCCCTCATTCATGGCCTTGAGTGGGATAGGAAAAGAGGTGTGAGAGAGTTTCAAGTGTATGGTGATAGTGAGTTAGTTGTGAATCAAGTAAGAGGCCAAAATTTAACTAAGAACTCTTTGCTTAGGTATTATAAGCATAGAGTGTGGGATATTATGGAATATTTAAAAGCCTTAAACATCTAAATAATCCCAAGAAAAGACAACAAACATGCTTATAGGTTGGCATCAATTGGAGCTCAATTTGATGTTCTAAATGGGATAGGACAAGATAAGAACCAACCATATCTCAAGGTGATTGTAAGGCCCTCTATACCAGATAATGTCACTAATTGGCAAGTGTTTGATAGTGACCAAAAAATAGCTCTTTTTCTACAAGAGGAGGCTGATTTTTCCTCAAGGAATCAATCCAAACTATAACAGCAATATGGAGGGAAGATTATACAATTGAAGACAAACAAGCTCCCTAAAGGCTTAGTCACACTTGAGAGTATATTCAATGATAATGATGAGTTAAAGAAAGAAAATATAAGCATGTATACTAAACAAGAAAACTATGAGAGAGTACAAATTTTCAAGGATAAGTTTCTTGCTCTTGGGAAGGTATGTACTAGTGAAGAGAAACATGCTTTCATTAAGTTATGCAAGGAATTTTCTGATGTCTTTCCATGGGAATATATTGATTTAAAAGGCTTTGATCCAAACCTAGCTCAACATAACATACATATATATGAGAATTCTAATCCTATCAATCAAAGTCAAAGGCCAATAAATCCTAAGATTTAGCCTCTCATGAGAAAGGAGCTTACAAAGTTGATTGAGTCCAAGATCATTTTTCCTATTAAGCATTCATCTTGGTTGGAAGACTTAGTCCCGATAAGGAATAAGAATGGGTAAATCAGGTTATGTGTTGATTTTAGGGACATGAATAGAGTTTTTTTGAAGGACCACTATCCTCTTCCTTCCATGGAGTAGATATTACAAGTTGTGGCAGGTAATGAAAGGTTCTCACTTTTTGATGGATACTCAGGGTATAATCAAATTTTGGTAAGGGAAAGTGACAAATATAAGACAACATTTAATACTAAATGGGATAGATATGATTATAAAAAATACCTTTTGGTTTGTCTAATGCTGGAGCTAAATTTCAGCATGCAATGGATATAACTTTTCAAGGTCTAATAAATGATATAGTGTTGGTGTATCTTGATGATATCATGGTCTTCTCCAAAGATGCAAAGGATCACTTGAATCATCTTAGGTAGATTTTTGAGAGGTGTAGAGAGTTTGGAATCTCTCTCAAACCAAAGAAGTGTGTAGTTTTTATCCATGAAGGCAAACTTTTAGGACACATTGTCTCAAAGAAAGGCCTATCCATAGATCCTGAAAGTATGAGTGTAATCTTGGCATTGACTTTGCCCAAACACAAGAAAGTTTTACAAGGTTTCTTTGCAAAAATTAATTTCATAAGGAGGTTTATTCCTAGTTTGTCTAATTTATTCGAGCCTCTAATCTCCATGCTAAGGAAACATGAAGTGTTTACTTGGACAAGGAGAAGGAAGGAGACTTTTGAAGAGATCAAGCAAGCTATTGCTCAAGACCCAACTCTTGCAAGTCTTAATTTATTAAAGGATTTCAATGTATACACCTTTGGAAATGAAGAAGTAATCTCTATCATGCTAACTCAAGCAAATGAGGAAAATTTGGTGCAGCCTATTACCTTCTTTAGTAAAGGATTGGAAGGCTATGAGGTAAGATACACCTATGTAGAGAACAAAGTACTTTCAATTGTTAAAAGTCAAAAGAAGCTTAGGCATTTATTATATAACAACAAGATTAATATATTAGTACCTAATCCTAGTTTCAAATACTTCCTTTTGAGCAGATATTTGAATGGAAAAACCCCTGGTTGGATCATAAAAGTGATCGAGTATGATGTAAAAATCAAGACAACCAAGCTAGTGAAAGGAAAGGCGTATATGAGTACCTTGATTTAGATGTGAAAGAAAAAAAATAAGTTTTTTTCGCCCTCTATGATGACCCTATAATATTTTCATCTTCATTAATGAGGAGTTGGACACAAGAAATGATCCATTTTATTCAAATTGGTGAGTGTCCACAAGGCCTAGATAGAGCCAAAAGAAGGTAATTTAGATTACAATCTATTCCATATGTACTTATTGATAGAGTGTTGTTTAGGAAGGACTTCTCATGTGTGATTTTGAGATGTGTTGAATCATATTAGGTTGAGAAAATATTTCTTTAGTTTCATGATGGACCAGTTGGTGGTCACTTTACTCCAAGAACCACAATGGCTCAGATTATGAGAGCTAGATATTTTTGGCCTAGTTAAAGATAGCCCTTTGGGCTGATAGGATCACCCCCAAGAGAGCAATTGAAAACTCACCATATACACTTGTTTATGGGAGAGAATCTAAACTACCTATTTCACTTGAGTTACCAGCCTTGGATCTCACTTACCAGTTGGAGTTGATGGAAAATGAAAGCATGGAGGTCAGGTTGTGTGAGTTGATAGAGCTTGAAGAAATAAGAGATCAAGCTATGCAAACTATGAAAGCTCACCAAGATCAAACAAAAAGATAATTTGACAATAAATCCATGCCAAGAAGATTCCAAGAGGGTTACATTATTCTAATGTGGGATGAAGATAGGGCTAAGCCTAGAAAACACACAAAGTTTGATACTTTGTGGAGTGGCCCTTATGTTATCACCCAATGCAAGTAACACAATGTTTTCCAACTCTCAAATTTGGATGGAGATGAGCTTCATATCCTAGTTAATGGGATATATCTCAAACATTTCTACTAAGGTTCTCCTCTCTCCTTGTACATAGTTATTGTTTTCCTTGTTTTCCCTAAGTGCTTATGCACATGTGTGAGTCTTGTTGATGTCTTGATTTATATTGTATTTTTTTGGTGTGTTATGGTGGTTTTGTGTGTGTTTCAGGTAATTCCTTGCTATTTGTAACCATTTTATTGACCAAATTTGACTTTTGGTCAAATTTGGACCCCTATAAGTTAAAAACTTGGTTTTTTAGATGTTATAGGGGTCTAAATATTTGTCATAGGATATATTATATCTCATTTTATGTTACCTAATGCATTTTTTAGCCTTAGTTTTGGTCTAATAGGTGTATTTGTCATTTTGAGGCTTTTAGTTGGCTTTTAAGGGTTATAAATGCAAGTGGTATAGTTTCCAAGGTGCCCATGTGTAATTTCTTCCTTTAAAACATAAAAGAGGTTAGGTTACCTATTAGGGATGTTAGTTACATTAGAATATTGTAGGTTTTCTAACTGAAATTCAAGAAATCAAATGAAAAAATGAGCATTTGGCACTTGTACAACCCATGGGGAAGTATACTACATGGGAGAAGATAATGGAAGGCCTATTTATCTCCCTCAAACTCATCTCAACATTTAATTTACTCTGTAAGTTCCATTTTTAGGCCAAAATTGTTCTACTCCTTTGTTTTCTTAGACATACAAAAGTGACCTTTAGCTTTGTGCTTAGTACAGAAAGCTCAAGAGGTTTCATGAAAAATTATTTTGGGAGGTGATATTACACTCAAAGACCTTCATTTCCATAATAAGAGTGTAAGGATTGATCAACTATGCTTTATGAACCATCCGCATGAAATTGATTATAATTTTTTGCTAGTTGTTTCATGTACCCTATAGGTTTTGATCTAGTTTGGTCAAATTCATATGAGCTATTTGGTGATGTTGACTCTATAGGATTTTGTATACCTTATAAAATAATATTAATACTTATTTTCATGTTTCATGGTGTTTTAAAGAGCAAGTTAGTCCATGTTGAAAGAAAGGTACCACCATGTGCAATCTCAGTCAAAGTTCTTCTTGTTGTAGAATATTGTTTTCCTATAAAAGTCTAATTAAGTTGATAAATGATGTTACATAGGACTTAAGGTTATATGAATACCTCTTTCCATAAATTAGTTTCACCATATCATGTTTTAGGTAGATTATAGTCTTGCCATCCCTCACAGTCAACTCCATGCCTAACTTCACTTGTAGTCACATGTTTAGAGCTTGTTCAAATTGTTCATGGAATGGTAATCAGGGTGTATTAATTTTCCAAGCCATAAATATTTGAAAATATTTCATTTATATGTTTGGGAAAGTGCAAGTTGATCACATGCTCATTCACCATGCCAAACAGTCATGAGATGGCTCTGCTTGCTCTATTCCATTTATCTACAAGTGATTTTCACATTGATAAAGATTTTTTGGGACTTTTTTTAAGATGTCCTTGGTATAAATCATGCATTTATAAGGTTTAAAATAGGTTTGAGTTTCACATGAGACCTTTTATCCACCTTGTTGCTCTATCCCACACTCATTATCTACACACAACCCAATACACACCTACAAGAGCCATTGTTAACATTATGTTGAGAGGTGGAAAGCCTGATATGGTTCCAATATCTTAAAATTACTAAAAGTGAATTGTCATGTTTTATGAGAGCATACAAAGTTCATATTCATGGATAGCTTTCATACTACTCATATTCAACTCACTATTTGTGCACCAAAATATCCACCTACAAGTGGCTAAGTAGGGGATTAAGATGTTTGTATGGATAAGTTGAAATAACTTAACACCTCCTTAAGTTCTTGGTAGGATAAAAATCCATATCAGACCCATATAAAGTGTCAAAAGGGAAAAAATAAGTGTGTAAATCATTTTTGAAGATGATGACTAAATTTTGGGAAAATATCCCTAAAATGGAGAAACAGAGGTCAAGGGGATTTTTGTGAACATCTTAAAACATGGTGGTAAAGGATTTTAAAGCATCTAGATAGGTGAATATTTCATCCCATATCATAGAGAGTTTCCATTCCAAAGATGAGGGTCATAAAATGAAGGATGAAATGGAGGTCTTCAAATATGCCCTTAAAAACATTGAAATTCTCCACTAACATCTACAAATTTGTGGTTGTTAGTGGCCTTTTGATACAAAGGAGCAATAATGAACACACTTTCATGGATAAAATGTTTCAACTAATGGAATGGAATACAAGTGGAATGAGGATCATCAAGAGGAAGTTGATGTATATTTTTACAAGCACTATGGCCACCTATAGGTGTCTACACATAAGAAAAAAGGCACCTACAGCAAGACAAACAAGCAGTGACTCAGGCACATGCTTTGATGGTGTTTTGGCCCATCTAAGGTGATTCCAAGGTGAATACACATAATTTTTTATCTAATTTGATTCAAGTAAGATCCTCATGTATCATAACTAAGTTTAAATTAATAAATGCACACCTACAGGGGTCAGATAGGTAGGGTATGCAAACAATGAGCTAGAATGAGTGTTTAGGTGTTGTTTTAGGACACTCAAACTAATTAAAGGAATATAAAAATGTTATGTAACCTCAAGGGGGTTCATGTTAAGTCTTTTCACATAATGACCATGTCTCAATAAGCAAAAGTAACCTATAGGTAGGGTCAAAAAGGTAGGTGTCTCAGTCAAAGCAGTGGAGCACTCATTTATGAAGCAAGGTGCATGTAGAGGGCTGATAGGATGTTAACATGATGAAGTAAACATATATACACCTTATCCATATCTAATATGAGCTTAATAATCTATTATTAAATCAAAATAATCTTATACATACCTTTTGAAACCCTGTATGCACCTACAGTAGGGTGTAGTCTTGGTGAAGGTCAGGTAAGAGATGAACTTGTCTAGGGAGAAGAGGAAGCTTTATAGAAATTTGAAAATGGTTCATGATAGGTTAAAATATTTTTAAACACAATCCAATACCCCTTCTATATTCTCATCTATTTTCCCTATTTGGTCAAAGGTAGAAATTTGTACTGTGAGCTAGGAAACCATGGCACTCAATAAGCAAATATGAAGAATCTAAGCAAGAAAGGTATTTTTGGGTAAATGTTAAGATTAAATAGCATGAATTAAGGATTAGGTGCATGTTTACAAATCCTATAAGCATTTTTTATCATGGAGAGGTCACTCTTAGGTGGATTTGAGGAAAATGCAAGAAAATAGGCTTTTTAGAGGACTTTTTGGGCATTTTGAGTTGGTTAGGTACTTAAATCAAGGAATCCAAATAAACCCTTTGGTAAAAAGTCTAATTAGGACCTTTAAAAAATCCAAAAATATTCATTTTTCCTTGGATAAGAGGGATATACCTCACTATTTTGTCTCAGAGGTCAGCCATTCAAGGAAAATTAGGTTTTAGCAAAGCAAGCTAGTGAGTACAAAAAGGGAAAAGGGATTGATAGGAAGCTTTGGGAACCATGGCATTTTCCCTACTTGGTCAAAGGTAGCAATATGTACTGTGAGCTAGGAAACCATGGCACTCAATAAGCAAATATGAAGAATCTAAGGAAGAAGGTATTTTTGGGTAAATGTTAAGATTAATTAGCATGAATTAAGGATTAGGTGCATGTTTACAAATCTTATAAGCATTTTTTATCATGGAGAGGTCACTCTTAGGTGGATTTGAGGAAAATGCAAGAAAATAGGCTTTTTAGAGGACTTTTTTGGGCATTTTGAGCTAGTTAGGTACTTAAATCAAGGAATCCAAATAAACCCTTTGGTAAAAATTCTAATTAAGACCTTTAAAAACTCCAAAAATATTCATTTTTCCTTAGATAAGAGGGATATACCTCACTATTTTGTCTCAGAGGTCAACCATTCAAGGAAAATTAGCTTTTAGCAAAGTAAGCTAGTGAGTACAAAATGGGAAAAGGGCTTGATAGGAAGCTTTGGGAACCTTATAAAACATATTATGAGGTGTATGGAAGTACATTAGATGATATAGAATCACTAATTCAGTTTCATACCTTTCAAGATGACCAAAATACCCTTCCACACAGTCCAACTAGACAAGCTTTCACTAGGCCTAGTTAGTGAATGAGATAAAAGGATGAAGAGGAGTGATTATGAGGTTATGTGATGGTTTTAAAATATTTAATTAATCATTAATAATCATGAGATACCATTACAACCATGAGACATTAGTTCAAGTAGCTCAAACTTTCAAGGTACATGTTAAACCCATTAGGCCTTGAAGGAACCTAGAGCTAATTGGGGGTCCATTTTCATTTCTAACCCTTGGTGGAATATTAAAATGATTTATATATGTTAAGGATATGTAATTAAAGATTTTTGAACTTTTATTATCTAGATAATCCTATATAAAATCTACTTCTAGCTCAGAGACAGTCCAAGCATGCAAGAAAGGTGGAAACAAGCTCAATAGGGTGACTTCAAGTGTTCATATCTCCTATGAGAGTTTACATAGGAACCAAAGGAGTTTCTATGGGTTAATAAGGTCCCTCAACATCAGTTTTGTAGCATTTTTTTTCAAGTTCAATGTTAAAACTTTATGAACAAAGCTTATGACTAAAAATTGTTTAAAACCCTTAGTCAAGACCCGATGGAGAAAAAAAGCTTAGAGACATATCCAAATGACATATTTTGAAAATTAAATCTATTATAACTTGTATACAACTCACTTATTCTTCCTTACATACTTTTGAGTTGTATTGAATTGTACAGACATGGTGTAAAATAGGGTAATTTTTACAATTTTGTGTGTTTTATAGGTTCTAGGAGGTTCTAAGAGATGAAATCAAGTTTTAAGGAAATATATATACTTTTTATAACTCTATCTAGACATTTAATACCTTTAAAAAAATTCTAAGTGTTCAAACAATAGATCTCATCTCAGCTAGTGAAAACTGGCATAGTGAATGCAATGGTGAGAAGAGTGAAAACTTCAAGTGTGATCCTTTTTTTGGCCATGGAAAGTACTTAATAGTGTAATTAACTCATTATAATGTATTTTTATGAAAAAATGAATCCAATTTTGAGGCCAAGTGTAAGGGGTGACTGAAAAAAGGGTTTTTTAGACTATAGGCAGTGATTATTTCCTTCCAAGAGTTTCTAGATGAGAAAGACTATAACCAATGCATGGAAAGGCATGTATAAAATAATTCCCTCTCATCCCAATCATCATAATTTTCCATAGATGGTTTTTGGATTTTCAAATAGGTCCAAATCATGAAGGTAGTTTTTTTAGCCAAGACAGGGAGTTTCATGCCATTTTTCATAAGTTCAATGACTTCTATGGACACTTGGGCTTCCTAAAATTACATGGTTCATTTCACATCTCTTTCTAGTGAAAATTTAACCTATTTTATCATCTTTATAGGTGTCTAAGTGACCTTTATACTTCCCTTATCTCGACCCTCTCCTAAATGCTATAAATTTTGACTCTTTTAGCAACCTCAATTGGTTGATGGTGAAACCCTGGCCAATTTTTTACTTGAATGTATCTTAAATAAATAAAATAAGTGAATTTTCCTACTTACATGTTGTATAATTAATTTTTTTTTCAATCTTACCGGTCCTGTCTAGTAGAAGATGATCTTTTCTAGCATGTTATCCTTGATTGTCCACTAAGTGTGCAGAAGAGTAATTGTTACAAGTCTTTGTTAGTGTTCTCTTTCAATTTTATAAGTGTCTTATAAGTGTTTCATGGATGTATTCTCCAAATTAATCATTCATTACCCTCCTAAGTATCAAAATACCCTTTTGAACCTAGCTTATGAAACATTGATATAACAATTTATCTTATGTTGTGAGTTTGTGTAAGGAAAGATTTGTTTTGCTATAAGTAGTATAAGTTAAATAAATAGGAGGAAATACAATATTGGTGCATCACCTTTTAGTTTTATTAGTTTTTTTCTTCACCCCTTTCATCTAAAGTTTATAGGTAATAAATTACTTCAAAGAGTGCATCAAGGGAACTAGCCCTTCTAGAGATTCATCTCACCAAATTGTTACCCATAGAAAGAGAGATGTTTCTATTTTGACACTTGGATGAGGAGAGCTAGGCATCTCCTCAAGGGGTGAAAATCCAAGTGACAATAATAATATTCAATAATTATGCTCTTTCACTAATTCTTATTGTGGATCTGCTTATTTTACTCTTAATTATATCATATATAATTCTACTATTACAAATCATCTAAGTAATTTCCTTACAAGTGGTATCAGAGCATAAAATTGGGAAATTTTATGTGATGCATTTTTTTGGATGTCCTGAACACTAGAAGGCTAAAAAATCATAACTTGTGATGTAGGAGGAATTGATTTTTTTCATCACCGCAGTCTTGTTCGTGAGTTTTTTTAACGAAAAAAGAAAAAACATTTTTTTCTAGGTAAAATAGATAAATAAATAAACATCTAAAACAAATTTACCTTGTGCAAATTATTACTCATTAGATTTGTCTCTATGAAATGATCACAAAAGTATATTCTATCGGTACACTTTTTTAGGTCAAATTTTTCTCACCCTTGTCTGCAATATCAGTAGTTGGTTTCATCTCAGTGAGATGATACAATGGTGTACTCCACTGGTACATTTTTTGGGGCTAAAACACTCCTAGGGTTTGTGCATGGTTGGTCCAAAAAATCATAGATGCAGGAAAGGGACAAGAAACTCCAAAAAATCCTCAGCAGGATGACATGGAATCTAAAACATTTGATCCATCTATTTTGGAGGTAGTTTAGTAACTTAGAGTTGTATGGTATGGTGAAAAAAGATGATTTTGATACAGTTTAAGGGGACATTATAGGTTTGATATGGGACTTGGATAGTGTGAATGATCAGTTATAATAAATATTTGGTCAATTGGATAACTTGTCAACTCATCCACTATAAAATAATCCTCCACCACTTCAGTTTGGTTCTACTACTCCAAACAACATCAATACCAATTATGGTCCTAAGCCAATGTTGCAAAAAGTGGACCTGTGCAAGTTTAATGGTAATGATTCACTCACTTGGCTCACTCAAATTGAAAATTTATTTTGTCTACATCAAAATCAATATTCAAAAAAAGTGGTTATGGCCTCTCTTTATCTTGAACTTGAGCCATTCATTTGGTATTGTTGGTTATGTGCTCAAAATAAAAAGAAGGGTGTCCTAGTTTCATGGTCAGTATTTTCTGAGGAGTTGTATCTCCACTATCAAAATAATGTCTCTAAAAATTACATTAATTAGCTATCTAAGTTACACCAAAATATGACTATTAAGGACTACATTCATTAATTTTAGAATCTCTCTTTACGTGTGGTAGACATCATCGAGGAAAATCTGATTGACCTATTTTTGGGTGGCCTCAAAAATAGACTCCAATTGGAGGTTTGCATGTTTCATCCTAGTACTATATCTAAGGCCATACCAAAGGCATGCATGGTTAAGGAAAAAGAGTTGATCAGATGAAGGCATTTCACTAATGTTCATGAATGCACCTTTCTAACACCATCATTTCATCAGCCTACTAGATTGACACCTCAACAAATGGAAGAAATATGTGCAAAAGGTATGTGTTTTGGTTGCGATAGAAAATGGAGCAAAGGGAATCTATGCATTGAAAATAATTTGTCTTATATTGATGGTGCCAATGATGAGGAAGAAGATGAGGAATCTTCAAGGGAAGGATTAGAAGAACCTGAGGATGAATCTGAAGATTCTTAAACTACTATTTCCTATCATGCACTTTCAAGCATTATTAATCCTCAAACTCTTAAGGTGGTGGGGTTCTTGAAGAAACAAAAGGTGACTATGTTATTTGACTCTAGGAGCACACATAACTTCATTAATAGTAAGTTGGTTGCTCATTTGAATTATTTCATTTACCTAGCTTGAGACTTTCAATTCATGATTATAGATGGTGGTACAATCAACTATTCTAGAAAATGCCATAGTATTAAGCTTACTATGGGAGACTATTTGTTAGATTTCTCTATGTTTTCTATTCTCATGGGAGGAGATGATATTATTTGGAGAGTGCAATGACTCACCACTTTGGGTACTATTGAGATGAATTTTTAGGAATTATTTATGAGGTTTCCTTTAGAAGGAAGGACTTTTGAACTACATAAATTATGGGATAAATCTCCATTATTGGTTAGTTCCCTCTATATGATGAAGATTCTCAAAAAAGGTGTAGAAGGTTTTGTGGCATTATTGTTTTCCATGGAGGTTCAACCAAAAAAGGAGTCTACACATCATGATTTGTAAAAGGTATTGGATGACCATTATGTTGTTTTTTGTGACATGCCAAATGGACTTCCTCTAAGTCATGCACATGATCATGCCATTAGACTCATTCTAGGAAGTGCATCACCCAATATCAAACCCTATAGGTATCCCTATTCCCAAAAGAGTGAAATTGAAAATATGTTACAAGAGATGTTCGAGGTAGGAATCATTTGACACATTCAAAATGAATATTCCTCCCTGGTGGTCATGGTGTGGAAGAAGGATGATAGTTGGAGGATGTGCCTAGACTATACAGAACTCAACAAATACACCATCAAAGATAAGTCTCATATTCTAGTAATTAATGATTTTCTAGATGAATTGCATGGTGCTATTTATTTTACCAAGTTAGATATTCATTTTGGATATCATCATATTTGCATCCGTAATGAGGGCATACCTAAAATAGCTTTATGAACTCATGAAGGCCATTATGAATTTATGGTCATATCTTTTAGACTCACAAATGCACCATCTACATTTCAAATTTTGATGAATATTATTTTTAGGCCATTTTTGAGAAATTTTGTATTAATGTTTTTTGATGATATCCTTGTCTACAAAAAACTTGGGAAGACCATTTGAAGCATGTGAAATAGGTGCTTTCAATTCTAAAACAACATCAACTTTATGCCAAACCTTCCAAATGTGTTTTTGGTGTCCAAGAGGTGGATAACTTGGGTCATGTGGTTTCACATGAAGGAGTGAAAGTTGATCCTAATAAAATTTAAACAATGATGGAGTGGTAGGTTCCCAAGATCCTTAAGAACCTCCATGGATTTATAGGGTTAACCATTTACTATCGTAGGTTTGTCAAAAATTATGGTAGCATTGTATCCCCACTCACCTATTTGATAAAGAAAGACTCCTTTTAGTGGACTTATTTAGCTACCAAGACATTTGAATAGTTGAAAGTGATTATATACACAACTTCAATTTTGGCTAATCCCAATTTTTCAAAAACTTTTATTGTGGAGTGTGAGCATCAGGATATGGCATGGGGGTTGTACTCATGTAATAATGTAGAACATTGTCATTTGAAAGTTTCAAACTTAAGGAAAAAATAGGCTCAAACCAATATATGAGAAAGAGATGATGACTAATCTACATGCAATGAAGTAATGGAGACCACATCTAATGCATCATCACTTTCAAGTAAAGACTAATCATGATAGCCTAAAATATTTTTTGGAGCAATGTTTGTCATTTCAAGAATAAAAAAATTGGGTTACTAAAATGTTAGGCTATGATTTTGAAATAGTATATAAGAAAGGAAAAAATAATGTGGTGGTAGATGCCCTCTCTTGATGGGATGAATCAATTGAAGCATTGTCTTGTGTCATTACCATGTGGTAGACAGATTGACTAGATGAAGCAAGATCAGAATGGGAAAATGATAGAGCTACCAAGGATTTGATTCACAATATTCAATAGGGTTATAATGAATCTAAAAAATTTACATGGAAGGGGAACACATTATGGTATAAAGATAGATTATACCTTTGTAAGCATTCTCTCCTCAAACATAAAATTCTTCAGAAACTTTATGCCTCTTAACTTGGAGGACACTTGGGATTTTTGAAAATATATCATAGAATCAAGCAAGATTTATTTTGAGGAGGACTCAAAGGGGATGTTAAGAAATATTTGGTTGAATACATAATAAATCAACAAAAAACACCAAACTACTACCCAAATAACAAAAAAACAATAAACAGAGCAATGTACAAGAGCACTTGGAGGTAAAGACAGGCCTATCTACCTATGTACAAATATCATGAGATAACACTAGTAGCATAATTTAAGATAAATCCCATTGAAAAATATGGGAAGGCTCTCTCCATTCAACCTATCATGCTCAAAGGCATTGCTCTTTTTTCAACCTGTGATAACATAAGGCCCACTCTAAAGACTATCAAACTTGGAGTGCTTTCTTGGTTTTGCATGGTCCTCATCCTATTTGAGGACTATATCACCTTATTGGAATGTTTTTGAAGAATATATCTTATCAAATGAACTCTTAAATTGATGTTTATTGGACCACATAATGTGCATGACAATGTCCTTTGTCTCCTCCAACTATCTTAGCTCATTCAACCTTATCTTCATAGCATCATCATCTAGGATCTCAAGTTTATGTGCAATCTCTAATGCAAAAATTTCAAGAGATTTAGGAAGTTTGGCTTATTTCCCATAGATAAGAAGGTATGGGGAGTGTCCATTATATTTCTTAGGTGTCACTTTGTTTTCCCATAGGGCAGTGTTTAGTCTAGTATGTCACTCCCTCTGACTATCCTCTATAGTTCTCTTGATAATCCTCAACAAGTTATTATTTGTGGACTCTGTTAGTCTATTTCCATATGGGTAATAGTTAGAGAATGCCTTGAGATAAATTACATGTGAAATAACCCACTCACATACCTTATTACAATCAAAAGCCAATGCATTTTTAGAAATGATTGTAGAAGACACCAAATTTGGTAAGAAGGTTATCATAAAAGTCCAAAATAGAATCTTTGTTAGCTTCCTTGAGGGAAATTGTCTTGATCCACCTAGTAAAGTAGTTTGAAGCTATAATGATCCATTTATGTCATTTAATTGAATGGGGTGTGTCATCCCTATGAAATCCAAACCCCATTACATGAAAGGTTCTTCAACTTATTTGGGTTTTAAGGGAAGGGTAGCCAGTTTTTGCTTGCTAATAAACATTGCACATTTTTGGCATTTCCTTACCCTAGAGTATGCATCTCTAAACATTTTGGACTAAAATTACCTAGCTCTAATTATTTTAGAGGCTATGGTCTTAGCCGTAAAGTGCCCACCAATTGGGCCATCATGGAACTGCTAAACTAACTTGTTTATTTGGCATGATTCTACACACCTCAAAAGCATGTCTCTTATGTCTCTTTTGAAAAGTACTCCATCTATTAGGACATAAGGTATACTTTGAAACCTAAAGTGCCTCCTCTTGGCCCTATCTAGTCCCATAATATATTCGCATAAGTCAATAAACTTGATTATATCATGTGTCCAACTGAAAGGTGTGTTGTTCGTTGCTATATGTTGGTTGTCATGGAATGCCAACACTTAATCTTTATATTATTTTGCCTCTGTTTAAAGGTGTTCACATAACCCCTTTCCCATTACAAGCTTTGTGACTCTAACCTCAAGGTCATACTCCATGAATTTTATCACCCATCTAGTTCTTTTCTCATTGAGGTCTTCGTTGAGTATAGACTCTCTAATACTTGGTTGTACCACCATGAGTATGATCTTACTATTGGAGATCATGTGCCTAAATTTATTAAAACCTATCACTACTACAAACACATTTTTCTCTATAAATTTATACCTCTCCTCATACCCCTCTAAGTCCTGACTAAAGAAATCAATAGGTTGTTTCAAACCTTGCTCATTCTATTGCATCAACATGGCAGAGATTACATCCAATGTAGAGAAGGCATACAAGTATAATTCCTTATTAAAATAAGTATTAAGAAGTGTAGGGGCATGAGAGATGGCCTCCTTGATGGCCTCAAAACTCATCTCACCTTCTTTGGTCCATGTAAACTCCTTCAATTTCTTTAACATGTGAGTGAGAGGTTTAACTAGCTCTACAAAGCCTAGGATAAGCCTTCTTATAAAATTAATCTTACCTAAGAAACTTTGCAAACCCTTCTTGTGCTTAGGTAAGGGTAATGATATGATAGACTCAACCCTTTCAAGATCTATGAAAAGACCATCATTGGACACTACATGACCTAATAACCTACCCTCATGAACACCAATTATACATTTTTTAGGATTCAATGACACCAAATTCTCTACATATTTCAAATACTAACCTCAAGTGAGCAATATGATCAACTGGGTCCTTTGAGAAAATAGTGATGTCATCTAGGTAGATGAAAACCATGTCATTTATTAGACCTTCAAAAGTAACATACATTTTTCTCCATTACTCCAAACTCTTCATTGTTTATGAACTAGACCCTAGTTTCCCAAAAATAATAAAACATTTGGTGAACCCGACATACTTCAAACAAATCTAAAACCCTAGGTGCCCTTAGGGTTTTTCCTTTATATTTTTGTGCAAAAATTCAATTTTATTTCAAAACAAAATTTATAATTTTTTTATAAATTTTTGTGAATTTATTCTATTCAAATTTATTTTAAAATTTAAATTATAGCAATTATTTTCAAGATCTAAAAACCCAACTCAAAACCCTAGTTTTCCAAACTAGGTTCTCAAACCTCAATCTTTCCTTACAATTTTTAGATAAAAATTTTGGAATTTTTGCAAATTGTTTGGAGTGCCAAAAATACTTTCAAAATATCTTTATTAGTAGTTATTTTCTGCAAAAATTCAATTTCAAATTTTTTATTTTTGTGTAAATTTTTTTGCATTTAATTTATTCAAATTTATTTTTAGAATTTCAATTATTGCAATAATTTTCAAATATTCTAAAAACCCAACCCAGAATCCTAGATTTCCAAACTAGGTCCTCAAACCCCAAACCATCCTCCCTTACAATTTTTTAGATAATTTTTTTGGAATTTTCACAAATTGTTTGGAGTGTCAAAAATATTTTCAAAATCTCTATGTTAGTAGTTATTCTTGCATTTATTTTCTTAATAGTACTTTTACACATTCATTTTGGTGAAAGAAATACAATGGCCACTAAGTCACTTCTTCCCTCTCATCCCATAGATCAATTTCTAATTTTTCTCATAATTATGACAATGAATGGATAAATTTTCAAAATTACACATTAGCTAAAAATGTGGAAAATTATTTCATTTACAATGAAGATAATTACTATTATTGTAATGAGGAATATGATGATACATGTGAAAGTGATAATGAAGAAAAAGTAGGTGCATCTTCTTTTCTCAAACATATCTCTTGTATTCCCTCTTCTAAAGAAAATAATTTTGATAAATGGGAAAGATACTTTTCACCTCATTCTCCTATGCACAATGCACCAAATGAACAAATCATTCATACACTTCCAAGTGAACCTCTATTAGTGATAATTTGCTTCCATGTGAACCTAATCTCTCTCTCTTTTGCTACTTCTATGTTCAAATTACTACAATATAAATGCAATAGAATCAAATTGCCAATGCATAGTTCAAATGATACATCTCATGTTCTTAACTCTACTTTGGCATCTCAATTTTAGAATGTTTAAAAGATAACTCTCATACTCTTACTTATCATATTGAAAATGAAAATAATGCATGCACTCCATTCAAAGATAACATAGATGCATATAATATTCCAATTTCACATGATAATTTATTTCATATTAGAAAAGAATTAAATTCTTCTCTTACACCTCTCCCTAGTGACAATGGAAGTGATAATTACTATGATAGTGAACATGTGAATGAATATGAAAATGAGAGTGCCTACGAACAAAATTTTGATTATGATAATGCATGGAATAATGATGATTACTATGTACATACTAAATAAGAAAATGCATCTCATGTTTCTAACTCTTCTCTCACTCCTCCTCTCAAACATAATATACTACAAAATGTTGTTTCTACTTCTCTGCATAATTTTATTTAAAATAATGCACATATCAATGATAACATCACATCTTCTACTCAATTAGAATGTGATTTACTAAAACATAAATATACCAATGAATCTCCCAAGACACCAATACTACAGTAGAACCGATTTCTCACTCTTCACCTGAAATAAAGGAAGCCCACATCCCTCTAGTAAGGTCCAAGTTGCCATTCCTCCAAAGGTTCAAGTGAGCACACCCCCTCTCTATGATCCAATTTCTAAATATAGCATTCTCATGGCTAAAATAAATGATCAAATTCAACAATTAAAATAACCACTTCAAGATATTAATATACCATCGCAGGAGATTATTTCTTTGATGCATGCAATTGGTGAATTACAACACCAAGTATATCTCCTTACCTTGGAAAATGTTGATGCAGTGGATTGCACCCAAGGCAAGATGCCTAGCTCTTGCCTTCCACATGTCAAAATGGAAACTCCCCTCTCACTTGTGGGACTGGCAAAGCTGGAGGGGAGAGTCTCTAGGTAAGGGATAGCTCCCTTTGATGCATCTGAGTTGTTCCAATAAGTGTTAATACATATATATAGATATAAAATGGGGGGGGATGGAAAGGGAGAAAGATTGTAGGAAAACAAAACTACTCTAAAAGAGGTGATGCACCAAATTATTTGACCTACTCACACTCACACTTGAAACCATACAAACAAATACATACACTTTAAACTGGCAAAAGGACCAGGCTACAGGAACATAACAGGGAGGCTTCAATGGAACACACAGAAAATAGGGACTCACCATAGGTGTTGTGGAAAGGGCACACTGTATAGTAGCTTCTTCTATCTCTGCACTTTTAGGTGCATCTCTCCTTGTAACATACAAGAATGGCACCTTATAGACACTAGGTACATTGGTGTTAACCCTATGAAAGCATTAGAAAGCAATGATTAACACAAAACTAACACTCAGACACACACAGAGATATCTAACTAGAATAGAGGTAAAAATGTGTTTATTGATTTTAGGTGAAAATTTGCCAAGGCTTTGCCTTACAAATGTGACAGATCCTTTTCCAAATGACTAGTCTACAATATATAGTAGAAGAAAGGAGGCCTTTTGGTGCCCTTTTTACAAATGACCCATGTGTGTTTCGATCATTGGGAAGAGGAAAGCCGCTCCAAGGTAATGTTGTGTTAGCCCCTTGCTTCAAGGTGAAATTATGGGCTGCACCATTTGTCTACAAAATACTACTCCGTTAAGTCATTTTGTGGCTTGCCTGCTCATTAATGCAGAATGGGGAAAGATGAGTTGCACCATTCATTGCCTGTTCACGCCTCTTGGTAATCAATTGGCAAACACTATTTCAACTACAGATATAACTCATCTCCTTTTTGCCACTTGGGCTTCCTTCTTAGTTTCTACTCCTTCATCTCTCAGGTTACCTCTGCTAGTTCTTTAGCTTTTTGGACTTTAGTCTTTGAATTCCTTCGAGTTCACACCATTTGTTTGAAAACCAATGGTTATTCATGCCTACAAAGTTTGACGTCTATGCACCCATCGCTTTAAAAATCATAAGGCACTTTGAAATGCAGATGCCGATGCGTGGTGTCTTTCACTAAGTTTATGATGGGACACATGGCAGTATTTTCTAAATCTATAGAAGCTTCAAACACCTTTGGAGAGTACTATAGAAAATGATGCGTGGCAGCCTCTGATATCTTTAGCAATTTGTCAAGGCCCACCATAGTGTTCACAGGACAAAAGGGAAGAGGTGACAGGTGTTGACACTTGTCAACTTCCACCAAGCCTTGTAGGGGACATGTGGCATGTTCTGCTACTCCTAGAAAAGCATTTCAAACCTTCTACGGTTGCCACTTGGCACCTTCCACGCTCTAGATTTCCTGTTGTAAAATTTGACATTTGCGGGCCCATCACAGCTTGAAAACCAATGGCTAGTCTATCTTCTTAAAGTTGACATATTCTGGGACATCACCATCCTTGGCAAATTCCTTCAACTTCCTACTTTCACTTTTCTTCTTTGCAGGCTTTTCCTTCAGACAATTTTCTCGCAGACAAAAAGTCTGCGAGAATTGTCTCGATTGCTTTGATTTCTTCAAAATTTTCTCAACTTTTTTCTCTCTTGTGGCCTCCCTAAATTTCTTCAGACTTTTTGTTAGAAGGAATTCCTTCAGACAAAAATATGAAAGAATTCATCCTTGTCTTTTGCTTTCAGGTTTCTTGAAAATGACCCTTTCGAAGGGTGCCTTTGTGCCTGACTACCTTCTAAAAGGGCACTTGTCCTTTGACTCTGTGGATGCTCCTTTGAACTGCTCAATTAAACTAAGCTATTAAACTGATCGATTGAACCAAAAATGGTTCAACGGTTTAACACTGTGCACCATTTGATTGAACTGTGCTGCTTTAAAACAAGCCTTTGAACCTGTCGCGATGAACCAAGGCTTTGAACCATCCGATTGAACCAAATGATGAACCAAGGCTGATGAACTTGAACTTTGAACCAAAGCATTAAACTCTACCATTGGACTAAAGTGTTGAACTTGAGCGATGAACTTGCCGATTCAACCAAGGCGTTGAACCGATTCAATGGTTTAAAGGTGCTAACTCTTAGAAAGATTATGTCATTGAACCACTCTTCCAACCTTAAGGAAAAGTGTCTTTGAACCATTTTAGCTCTGTTTCCTTATGAATTTATTTAGACAAGAGTCTGAATAAGCTTTGTAAAACCTTGCACTCTCTAAACTGGTTCTTCATCTACCAAAAGATTACACTTGTAGATTTTATAGAAAATCTCACTGTTGAGTCTGTAAAAACCCAAGCCCTGCAAAGTCTGTAGAAATAGACCTAAAGAGTCCATAGAAAATCAAGCCCTATAGAGTCCATAGAAATAGACCTATAGAGTCTGTAGAAAATTCTTAAACTTGTGCACAATCAAAAATGAATTGGCCCTAAAACAACAGAGGAAGAAGGGGACCGATTTTTGGCCTGTTAGACCAAAAATGGTCAACAATAAACAAGGCTTATAAGTCTTAGATGGATGCCAATGATTTACATGGTAACCCTCTTCTGAAGACATTTGTAAAAGCTTCATTACCTAAGCATTTTTAGATACCATCATTGCCTCACTTTTATGGAACTGGAGATCCATTCATACACCTTCAAGCCTTTCAAAAGGATTTGTCATCTCATGTGAGTCCTTTGATTCTACTAAAGTTGTTCCAATAGACATTAGTGGGGGAGGCACAAAATTGGTTCTTTCATCTACTCCCCATTAGCTCCTTACACACATATGATGACTTAGAGGAGGCATTTCTCAAATATTACATAGCAAACATGGGCCCTCTTGTTATATATGAGAAACTTGCCACATTGCATCAGAATACTTCAGAGCCAGTTAGTGATTATATATATGATTCAAGACTCACATGTTAATATTGATCTACAAACCAAAAAATTTAGAGATTCAACATATCTTTATTAAGGGGATTCACCGACCCCTCTTAGAGCATATATAATATCAGATAGAGTCATCTTTCTAGCACTTATGTTATATTGTTCTAACTTTAGAAAAGAAATTGGGATTGATACATACAAATTTAGTTGATCGAATTACTCTATATTTCATAATAGTACCTCCATATATAGCTCTTAGCACACAACGTCCATGATGTCCTAAATAAGATAGGAGACCACAACCAAAAAAGCAACCAGTTAAGAACAAAGAGCCAATTTCTAGAGCATAACCTATAGTATGCACTATAGAGAATAAAAACAAGACACCACAACAATTTGATTCAGAGTGGGATAGCCCATGTGTCATATTATCAACACTACTAGATAGGAGGTTAATCACATTGCCTTATACTCATTGATGAGATCCACATCTCCTACAGAAACAACCACATCGGCCCTTTTGTAACTATCATCAAATCTATGGACACAGAGACAATGACTATTATGGACTTAGGTACTGCATTAATAGATGTGTTGAAAATGGCATCATAACATTTACATAGGGGGCATAGAATTCTCCTCCATCATGGATTCCTACACCTCATCCCTCCACAACTAATTTATCCCAAGACATTCCTTCATTGGAATCATCAATTACTCATCATGAGAGTAATGCATCTTTTAGGATAGAGCCTCATAGGATATCTCTGATTCCACCCATTCAAAAGGTTTGAAAACCAATAAAATGAGAACAACCTACATATACCAGTGTAGTTTGTGGAGTACATAGTGTAGTTCCATATACATATCTAGCATAGTCACAGGTACTACAATAGATTTTTTAGGGTCCTATCTCATGTAGCAACCTGTTATAGTTAAGATTCAATGAACCCATATTATAGAGCACCACTTTAGAGAGATATTCACTATGGCTAAGTTTTTAACGACCTATTTCATATAGTAACTCATTATGATTGAGATTATACGAGCCACCATCATAAGTTTTAGATCCATCTCGATCTATTTCTCAGTCATATGCATCACAACAGAGGCCATAGGCTATTATTTCACATAGCAATCCACTATGTTTATGAATAGATGAGCCTTCTTCACAACACATAGTTTTAGTTTCACATCTAATAAGGTTACATTTGGTAGAGTCTCCATACATAGCTACAATTAGTGCACAATAGATAGTATCAGAGATAATGCATGTTCCTATACAACATGAGCAGTATGGGCACTTGTTTAGTTGGCCATTAGGGTTCAGAGAGTGATACAACACACATTCATACTAGCATTAGTTCATAATTTTACTTCATAAGGCAATGATAGATCCAAAGGGTCATCCTTTATATTCTTGAGCCACCTACTTAGAGGGATTTGACACATAGTCCAAACATCGATTAATGCATGCATGATCACTTAGCTTCACTTAGTGGGTGATGATGGAACCAAAGGGCCAGCCTTTGTATTTTTGAGCCACTCTTGGGGAAGTGAGCCACAAAGTGATATCTTACATCCCCTTCTACTAACAACTAACATATCTAGTTTTAAATAACCATCCCTAGCCAAACCAAATTATCCAAATCCCAATCTTACTAATACTTTATTTTACCAATCTTAAACCACCTCACTTTATCAAAGTAATTTACAAACTACAAAACAACAAAAAAATTTACTCACCTGTGATTCAAAACCAAAAACTAGCTTCACACTTATCAAAAACAATCAAATCACATCCCAACTACCATTTTACAAAACATATGCAAACTAAACATCAAATGTTAAATCAATTATTTCTAAATCAACCATTTGCAATAAATATAAAAATATACTTCAAATCCCATAACATAATATGCATGAGTCAAAATCAACACAAGTATCAATATATATAATGAAGTTTTCAATACATATAAATTAGTATAAAATATAATCAATCATGAATGGGCATCAAGACATCACTCTCACTCTCTCCTCTAGTACTAGTCCCATAATCCAATCTAACACTCGATGACCCCACACCTCCTCAAACTATCACATGCCTCTTACGATGACTCTCTCACTCAAATAGTTGACCATGTTCCTCATGCAAGTCTACATATTACCTTTAAATATTCATGTAATCATCCATAATCCTTCTACTCACTTATCAAAAATTGGGTGGGGGCATCCTATGCCTATCCAATTTAGCCCTCAGCTCATCTATCTCTCCCACTACCCTAACATATATAGTTGTCACTATAGCAGCCCTATCAAATAAATGAGCATGAGCACTAGATGTAACTATCACTCACTCTATCAAACCCTCCTCTACCACATCATTAGGTACATGTCATGTGAGATCTTAGATTGTCAACTCAATGATGGTCTCCTAATACTCTTATCTCCACTTCCTACCTTATCCTATGCTTCATCTTAAGCACCTCCCACTCCACCTACACATAAAGTATGGCACTACATTAGCTACATACTTTAAAGTCAAAAGCACAAATTTGTATACAATTTAAATGAAATTATTACTTACCTCCCACCATCTAGATTGGCTCAAGATCCCCATACTTGGCATCATCCCCTCCATCAGCAAGATATATTAGAGCCCATCGATGCCTCACCCACCATGCAGTGTATGCATCTATACATCTAACATAATCCATATCAGGAATATATATAGTTGCATCCCATGCATCCAAAGGTAATGGTGTTAGATGAACCTCAGTAGGCCTCGCATGAGCTCTTACCCTTGTTGGTGCATGTGCACTCCTCACCTATACCCATGTTATTAAGGACACATCTTATGGTACCCCAAACTACCTAGTCACATGCTCATATTAAAAGTGCTCATACATGCCAACCCAGTGGTCATGTATCTAATAACTGACCCTTGTATACTATAACTACACTTCATCCTCATCCCACCCAAGAAACCCTCTATAGGGCCTCTATATGATATTATGAGCCACTAATTCATCTAAAAATCATCTATAATGATACATCCCAAGAGACTGGATATCCAACATACTCATCCACCACTCCCCAAATGGCTACAAAGGTGCCCACTCTATCCTAGGTAATCTAATTGGTCACACAACTGCTATGTGCTCTTAAGCCCAATAATGCAATAAAGTAGTTACACTCACACCACCACTAAATGTCTCCTATGTAAACATATAAAGATCCCTATATAGGTGGTCAAGCATAGTCCTACCCCATGAGAACATAGTGCCATATACCTCCACACTATACATAATCCTATGCATCCTATATGTAATCGACACTCCACTCCCATCCATAGTAACAAATGAGGCAAAAAAAATAACCAACCACTTCTATAAGCATAAAACACTAGACTACACAATAACTAACATTAATACATCAATGTCACTCCCTCTTTAATATATACCTAAGGGCACACCAACAAAATATAAGTATGCATGATCAATAGCATCATCACCCATGTCATCCTACAATGTCACACACCATCCACTAACTGACAAATGAAAAATGTGATATACATCCTCTAGAGTCATTTTAATCTCCCCTATAAGAAGCCAAAAAGTATTTGTATCCACATTCCACCTCTCATATAAGGTTATAATTAGATATCTATCCCATTGTACTATGCGTGGGTGATGCACATGACCCAACCCTACCCTATCCATGATAGTTCTCTCATCAACAGATAATGGTAACAGCCTCAATATCTCTATTACCTGGCCCCTGTGAAACTCTCTCATGTGCACCTCACCCTAAAAACACCAAAAATAGTATATATATCAGTCAACCATTCCAAGTAAATATCCAAGCAACACAACAAGTAATAAATTAGAATCTAAAAAAATTAGGCCCAATGGATAATAACATTATAAAAAGGACATCAGCATTGGATAGGAGCACTAGAACCTGGATAACAGCACTGAACCTTGGATAGGAACACTGGAACTTGGACATCAACACTGAACCCCATACAGGAGCACTAACTCTTGGATAGGAACACTAAAACTAGTGAAATTTTTCTTAGGACACTTTAAAGAGATCAAAAACACCAAAAATAGGGTTAAAATAGACAAACAACAAGCATTTTAGCTACTTACCAGGGTAACATCACCACCAACCTCAACCCAAGCTGCCAACTGCTCAATCTGAGTCATAGCAGGTGTTTGTTTCCTCAACATATCTCTCACTCCAGAGCTCAAGATCTCAGCCTAGTCAATGCACAAATGAATCAAGAATCAATATAATTTTTTATATTACTCAACTCCTTCAATCAAAGCAAAATACCATTTTGCCCATAACTCAAACCCCATAACTTTGTTTTTCAAACCATTTCTTTCAATAGAATCATGACAATGTTACCTTTGACATCACACAAACTTTGGTCTCTTACTACTTCATTTGCCTATTATGGCATGCACATCTCTATATTTCTCTTAAACTTGGACACACACCCTAGTCCTCACCAAACAAAAACTTATTCCACTTTCAACAACTTAGTCTAATCAATCAAACAACCTCTCAAGGTATTCACAACAAGCTAACCTTGTTTCTACTTATGCCACTAGTCATCATTTTTGGCTCAACCTCCTATACCAAAAATTTCATCCCTCTGCCCAAAAGGGGGAATCATTCTTACTATTCCTATTTATACACCTACCTAGAATGTCCATCCTCTCTCATAGGTGGATACACCATGGTTCATACACATCTAGTAGTCAGATTATCTAATTCAACTCAAATCGATCAAAATATACAATGATTCAGATTACATGGGTCACTCAACATAACTCAGGACATTCAGATGGATATACCTTTAGTTTATAAATACATAGATTATTCAGATATAGTGGTTTACATCATATGAATCCATAGTTATTTTATCTTATAGGTACATAGGCTATTCAAATACAGTGGTTCAAATTATATAGATTCATAGTGACTTTGATATAGATTCAAACTTAAATACCAGATTTGGGGGCATGTACATTACTACACATCTCACACATATAGCTTCATACAGCATGACATAATTACAAAATTAGATAGAAGACTATAGGCATAGTGCAAAGAATAGTGTTTTGGTCTCTAATTTTACACATGAGGAATGGCAAGATATATCATTTCACATGTGGTTATATAGATTATTAGATTATACAGATGCATATCAGATTTGGGGGCATGACATAGATGTTCATGTTCTTCATCACTTAGGATTATACATATGGAATGGCAAGACATGCCATTCTTTTCTTGCACATTTACCAGAGTTTTATATTATACCCAGCTATACCCAGGTTGTCACTAGGTTGGATCATATGACCATCTTCAGTGGTTATTCCATTGCATTACCTAGACCTAGACTACACAAGTTTGTGTGAGATAAAGGATAGACATTAATTTTGGGCCTTTGAGCATTTCTTAGTTCTAGTTCAAATATTTAGAGTGGGAACATGATAGGTTTTAATCTTCATAGCATACATATTTTATACACACATTCCATATTATACAAGTTTATGTCGGATAGAGGATAGACATTGGTTTTGGGCCTTCAAACATTCCTCATTTTTAGCTAGATTCAACAAAGGAGGCAAGCCTTGCCCTCCTCCATGTTACATGGATTTCACTTTCAGATTTAGTACAAGGGGCATCCATCGTAGGGATTCTTTCTTTCTTTAGGCACTATTCAGCTCTCCATCCACTTCCCTAGCCAGGTTGTGAGTTCGACCCTTTTGTATCATGTTCATCTTCATACAAGTAGGTTCATATACACACTTTCTTCTTTTTTCATATACTCTAGTAATTCATTTCATTACATCACTAAAATAAAAGGGGGGCAAATATATACACCCTAAATTGGTTAAGAAACCACACATATCATGTTTTTTTACAGTACTTTCATAGGAGGCTCCAATTGGAGAATATGAGCCTTGTTCACATTAGCCATGTCTTTTTTATACTTATCTTGGTCTTGTTTCATGCTTGAGTCACCTTTTTTCTTATTCCCAATCATCCCAAGCTTTTCAAAAAATCATTCCACCTTAGATAGGCTAGATTTCCCAGGCCAATCATATCCCCCTAGGTCTCGAACCTATAAGACAAGAGCACCAGAATTAGACTATAGTGTTGGACCATAGGGTCCATTTTTAGTGCTCCCATCCAATTACATTTTGAGTCCCAACAGTTGGGTTTCCTTGCTTAATGAGTCCCAAGCCATTCTTAGCTTCATTCTTAAGTTTTATGTGTCTTTATAATGTCAGCCAAATGTGAATAAAGTTCTCAAATTCAAAACAAAGAGTCTCCTATATAAAGGACTTCACAAGGCATTTTATATCTAGAACTTACTACTTTGGTACAGTACATAATTAAAATTAGTCAATAATATAGCTCAACATTCTACCTCACATCTAGATTTAAATGCTTGATCAAGGAAGGGCATAGATGAAATTTAATTCTTGTATCTATTGTGCACATTGATTATGTATGTTCCTTAAGGAAGAACTACATTTAATATGAGACCCTAGCTTTAGGGTTAATGTACACATCAATTAGGATATCAAGGGCTCTAGACTGTGCAATCATACTTCCACTAACCCAATTTTTACCCTTTTGATTTTGATGTATCTATCATTTCATGTGTGTAGGTAGACCTAGGTTTTTAAGATTGAAATGGCTTTACCGTAAGCTTTATCGACATTCAACATCCAAAATTTCATAGACATGCTCACACAGAGACAATGGACAAAACCCAAAAAACTTAGGTCTCCATGAGAAATTTGGACAATAGTGGCAGAAAAAGAAAACAACACTAGACCCCTAGGTGTCCTATTTTGGTGTTCCTATCCTTTCATTGAATGAAATCCAGTTCTAGGTTTTTGACAACTTCCTAGTCATGCACAACAATTTTTAGCCCCTTAATCATTTATTTCAGCTTGTTTTTCTAGATAAATTTACTTCTTTTCCTATGTAATTGATTTTATTAAATTGATATAAATCTATATTTTATTGTATTTAATTATATTTTTCTCTTTACTCCAGACCCTTTATTGTTTAGGAACTAGACCATAGTTTCCCAAAAAGAATAAAATAAAAATTAACACACAAGCATATTTCCCCATTATTTTTCTTTAATGGCACGACATTTTCCACCCGTGAGGAATGTTTAATGGGGAATATTTTCTTTGACTCAATCAACTTGAACATCTCCCTTCTCATCAACTCCTCCACTTTTGGGTTAATAAGCTTTTATTTTTGCTTGACTAGCTTTGCATTGCTCTCTAGTTCAATGGTCTGTTGTGCAAGTTTTTTATCAAAAACCTTCAAATCCTTATAATCCCATGCAAATACATCAAAAAATTCTTGGCATAAAGCAACAAATGTAGCTATCTCTTTTATTATGTTAATCTTTCCTAACTTTAACAATTTGCCTTTGAAGATCTCTATCCTCTCATAATGTTCCTCCTTAGCTAAAATATATGCCTTGCCTCTTCTCACTTGGTCATCTCCATTGAAGATGCTTTCAAATGTCACAAGACCCTTGGGTAGTTTGTTAGATCTCAGTTTCACTATCTGACCATAATACTGATGTTGGAACTTGTTTTGATTCTTATGGTAGAATTTTGCCTCTTGCATCAAAAAACATATAATTTGGTCATCATTAAGAATTCTACCTATTGAATCAAAAAACACATAATTTGGTCATCATTATCAAACACCTACCAACTCACTTCATTATTAGGTATAATTGGTCTAAATATGACCTTGATCTTGTCTTGACTCTAGTTGTCTTTGACTCCTACAACGTCGTATTGAGCTCTAATGGTTTCAAGCCTATATGCATGTCGATTTTCCTCTCTTGGTATGGATTGTATATTTAATGTCAAGAAGTCCTCTAGGAGTCTCATTCATGATGTTTGTAAGCTTTTAAATTTTTTTTTTTTCCATACTTGTGCCTCTCACTTGTTGCACAACAAGATCACTATCACCCTTGACTTGAAAAACTTTGGCACCTTTTATGTTTGCCTCTTGCAAACCATGTAAAAGAGTTTCATATTTAGCTATGTTTGAAGTGAGACTAAATTAGAATCTTGTAGCTGAATAATAATTTTGATCTAAAGGTGAAACCAACATGGTCGCAACTCCACTACCATTCTTTGACCTTGAGACACCAAAGAATAAATTCCATAGACCATCTTCTTCTTGAGTGGTGTTGGTTAGACAAGGTATAGCAACACCCTCCTCATACATATAATACACCCCTAAGCCTAATTCTTCAATATTTCTATAGGGATCAAATCCATGATTAACAGCTACCCATTCATCTAGGTACATGTATAAAATGACTTCAAGATTATCATGAGGCTCTTGTTCACTAACATTTTCATCCTCTTAAAATATGGTATAATTGACATTTGAAAGGTTAGGCATATAGGGCTCTAGATGAAACCTAGAGATAGGCTCTAACCTAATAGTGACCTTAATTCTATATCTGGTCTTGAAAACCATGTATGATTATTCAAAGGAAAAATAACCCCTATTTTTTATAGTAAAGTCCCTAGATAGGCATAGGGCAAAATATGGGGGTAGGTCGACAACCATTACATCTTGAGTGACGACACAATTTTGGCAAGCTACCAATGTGATCTTAATATCTTTCACTATACCTATTATTTTAGTGGGGGAACCATCTAACTGGAAAACACCTTTTTCATTAGGCACATACTTGAGCTCAAGCTTATCTTTTATGGCTTTAGGCATAACTGAGGTTGAAGCACTTGAATCTATCATATAATTGTGCACTAAATAGTCCCCTATGATACCTAATAAATAAAATGAAGGAGGATTGACAACTTTAGGAGAATGAACAACATTATGAACTTGACCTTGACTAGGATTTTGACTAAGAACTTGAATTTGACTAGGCTGACTACTATTTGTAAAAATAGTGTTAACCTTATTATCTATCTTGCTCACATGAGAAAGCTTGGAGAGCTCTTGTTGAAGGGTCTCTTCCTATCTAATAATAGATAGGGCATCATACATAGACATAGTGAAATTATCCTTTTTCATTTGATCCATAATATTGAAAGGAAGACTAGTACCTTTGGACTACACCTTAGAAGTAGAAGCATCATTTGGTACTTGAGTGATATGAGGAAAAAAATGAGCCTTCTACTATTGTCCATGATGTTGAGGTATTTTTTGAGTTTTAGGAGCTTTGGTAGATATATTTGAAGTGGTAGTTTGTTGATTGACTTTTGGAGGTGTTGAATAGGCCTTTGGTTGCCCCACATTGTCATCCAACATCCTCCTCTTAGCCCTTGTATTGGTTGCAACTGGTTCATCTACCTTTTGTGTAGTATGTCCCATGTTTATTACTACATGCTCAAGCATATGATCCCCTTCTTCAAATTTTATGCAAATGGTGTCATCTGATGGCTTACCCATGCTCCCTTGCTATTGAATTTGAGCTTCTGATGATGTCATGGTAGGCATGTTATCTTGATGCATTGGAGGGCCTTGTGGTGAAAGAAGAATTATGTCATGGCCTTGGAATGAAGGAACATGCTTTCAACTAGGATCCTAATACATTTATCCACTTGTAGCCATTACCATCTCATTGGACTGCCCTCATGATTTCCATTGACCTTCTTGTGTAAGATGATTTTATGTGGGTGTCAAGGCTCTTGAGCTACTTGCAGTTATGGGGTTGTAACTATTATATGATCTACCTTGAGTAATTTGGCCTTGGGCTTGTTGATTTGATGGATAATGAGGTCTATTTTAGGATTGAGTTGGGTATTGGGCTTGGAAGGGACCTTGGTATAGCCTATATGAAGTCCATTATTGTCTCTCTAGATCCACTAGCTTGTTAGGTTGTGGAGCTAAAAGCTTCACTGATGCAAAAAGGGAAGGAGGTTGCTAAGAGGTTGTTAAGTTACAGAACAAGTTACAGGGAACAAGTTGCAAGGCAACTGACATTAGTTTGATCAACTGGCATCGGTCATATCACAGTGCAAAAGCAACTGACGTCGGTTATTAGTCGGTTGACATCGCTCAGGAAGGAGCCGACATTGGCAACCTGTGTGTGCATGCAGTTTGCATGCGGGTTCTGGACTGTCTATTTTTGGACAGGTAGTTTGCATGTAAAGACTATTTTTTGGTCTCTAGTTGCGAGTTTAATTATTGTAATTAAGAAAGTCTAATTATTGTATGCATGAGATCTATATAATAGACTCATGGGTTGTATTGTAAAATTGTACTAGAGTGAGAGAGCAAGAGTGCTAGATAGCCATTGTGCTTGTAGAGAGAGCAAGAGTAGCTCCTCCTAGTTCCAAATGGGTGTTGAGTGTGTATGATCAGGGAGAGTTGCAGGTTATGCAAGCTCTGGTAGAAGATCCACCAGGGTACTGGTTGAAGAATCATAAGGACTTGGTGAGGCAAGGACAAGGGTTCTTCAGGGTGTAGAGACATCTATGTGGTAAGTAAGGTCTCATGATTTGCAGGTTGATGCATGAGTAGGGAGATCTACTTGAAGTATGGTTGTGTACTTGGTGACTGGCAGCATTGTTACTGACTGGTGGAGGTGAATAACAAATCTGTGTTTGAGTTGATTGTTGTGACCATTTTTTGTAGGAGAGTGAACTCTTTGAGAATTACTGAGAGCCCTTGACGTGTGGGAAGCCTCCTAGAGGTGTGAGAAGAAGTGGCATCTTCTTTATTGTATTTTCTTTCTGGATGAGTATTAATACAAGATTGTGTATTGTCTCTCATATTTTGTGTTGTTTCATATTTCTAGTTACTTATCATTCTGGTTAAATTCCGTGTTTAGTTGTTAATACAAAGGTAATCAAGTGTGCCCTTAGTGGGCAGTAGGATCCTGACATAGCTTGTTATTTTGTGCTTTTAGCAAGCTCAATCCTTGTAAATTTGTCCACTTGATTATCAATAGGTTGGGATTGATTGTTTGAAGTGGGCAATGGAGAAGTGGTAGGTGGGGTTTTAAAGCCAAAGAAAAAATGGCATGAGAGGGCATGATTTTCCCTGCTTGTATCAAATAGTTTTTAGTCCTTATAGTTATCTCATAAACCCAAGGCAGAGTTGTCCCACCCATAGATTGGATCATGACTGCAATGTCTGAATTCAATGCTCTCAAGAAAAACATAATTGGGTGTGGGTTTAATGATGACAAGGATCCTATCCCAAGTCTTTTGGAATCTATAGTTGAAATCAACCATATATTCTTGGGGTGCCCTTCTGATTGAGGCGATTTGTTTAACAAGTGACACATGGTCACTTCTATCCTCAAACTATTTACATAGGCACTCACCAAACTCATCCCAAGTATTTATTGAGGCACAAGCTAGACCCCTATACCATTGCAGGGCTATGTCTTTCAATGATGTGGCTAGTAATCTCATGGCTATATTCTATTATGTAATGTTATGTACCGAACAAAGGTTTGCAATGTTAGTTATGTCCTCTACAAGGGTGGTGGATTTTTCTCTTATAAAGTATGGTAGACTCTTTAGAGAGGCAATAGGGATATCATCATGTTGTTGAAGGTTAAGGGGGCTGCCACCATTTAAGGGTATAAAAGCTTGCATTTTAGGCCTTGCCATTTGCATAGTGGGGATTACATTACTTAAAATAATAGGGTGGCCAGGGGATTAATATTTATTTTGGGGATAAGGACTTGTTCTATTGAATCTTGCTCTTTTATATGAAATAGAAGGTAGCTTAATGAATTCAAAATGAATACCTTTACTAGCTGACCTTCTAGTAACCTTTGGCATGAGAGATGTTATCTGGATGATGATATAAACTTTGTAACTTAGAGAATATTTAGCTTCTGATGATGGTGGATGTCTCCCTCTACTAAAAAATATCTCTCCTCAGCTCCAAACTTTAACTATGCTAAGGAGAATGTCTTTTGATTCCACTGGGCATACCAAAAAAAATTGGAGGTTCTAGGTTGTATCATAGCTGAAATTAGAAGTGTTCAAATCCTACACTCAAACCTACTCCAACATGGTAATGACCCTAGGTTGTGGGTTACCTAATTTTTGGTCATACCTCTAAGAATATTTAACGAGGCTTGTTCCTTAGATGTGACAATTTAAATCTCTCTTCTTAAGGCTTAATCTATTGGGATGAAAAGGGAAGGAAGTGCATGAATGAAACCCTACTTTAAGTGTGGTGATACACCAAATGTTCAATAATCTACTCTTGACTTGGACACTATCACGACTACTAATGAATCCAATTGAGACAACCATTGATCAAATTCTATGACAGGGTTCCAAACATGAATATTGTGTATGAAGGTTGAAAAGAGACCTATATCTTGAAGGAAAGAAAGAGATAGGTCTATGTAAGACACTATGGACTTATGACACTTCAAGAGAAACCTCACTAGCTAACACTTCACACAATCTACAAGAAACTTAGAGTCTTAAATCAAGGTAGATAAGGACCTACATATGATGAATAGATAACATACATTCTATAAATCAAACTTTGATAAAGCACACTTAGATTTAAACTAAAATATTAAATTGTCTTATATTGATTCAAAGAGTTTACAAAGTGATTTTAGTAGAGGTTTGTTATACCTAGCTGAGGGATGCAAATCAAGAGCTCAAATCTAGAATTTATAGGAAGATAAAAAGTCAAGACAGGGAAAATTTGCCACTAAAAGGGGTCATTAATAATCCCAAATCCACTTAGAACAACCACCACCATAATATTTCTTGAGCTCCCCCATGCATAAATGTCACTATCTCCTTTTATAGCGTGATGGAGAATGTGAAGATCAAGACTAATTGCATGAAGCAATCCCCACCATTGCATGAATTCTTCTCAAGATCCTCAGTATTAATATCATTCGCTATCTTCCCCAATCATGCTTGTAATCTTTTCACATTACTAGGTAGTTACTTGAGCTCACTTATTGACATTCTTTCTGACATTTTTACATAGTTACCATTCTACCATTGCTTCTAAATCCTAAATATAGATCTGTTATGGATTAAAACCAATCTCCTTTATTGGTTTTCATATAGCCATGATTGCAAATGGAGATCCATAGGCTAGGGCCTCTTGAATTTGAACAAGACATAAAACCTACGTCTAGAAGATATTAAAAAGATTTACAAGGCTTTAATAGCATTAGGGGACTCTACAAAGTCTACTCCTGGTTATCCAAATCATGTTTGATCTTTCATTTACTCATTTTACCCACCTAGGGTGGTGAGACCCTTTGTCCAACGTGTCTACTTTCATGGCATCCTATGGTTTGACCTTAGTCAAATTTGCTCTCTATTGAAGTTCTTTAGCTTTCAACTTTTAATGTCAACCATCAATCGTGATATGGATTTCCCACATTTTACCAATTATCATCTCTTCATTTGTCCTATAGGATCATATTGTCAGCCCTTTGACATCTTGACCTCCTGCACATCATAGATATTTCTTTGTATGACTAAACTTGAACCATAGATCTTTTGCTATCCAAACACAGTTGAAACACTTGTCACCTTATTTGTCTTCAAGATTTGTTGGCTTGTTGACTCACTACTTACCATTGATCTACTTTGTATGATTGCACACGTAGCATTGATCTACCTAGACCCACTAATATCTATCAGATTATCTCTCACCATTAGATTTGATCTTAGCTCCTGATATTTGGACACTTGTCAGCTCCATGTTCAACTTGGGAATATTTGAATTTAAATGACTATTTCATGAGGCTTTAACTTGATGTTTATGCATTTGTTTTACTCTGCAAGTCCAACTTTAAAGGCTTATATCTTGAGATAACAAGCTCATTGAGACACCAAATTTACAAATCATGATTTAGGCATGAATATTTTCATTTACATGCAATATTTTAGTCTAAGATGCTCCCCAGGTGTATTTATTAAATGTGTAATCAGATTAATCTATTAATTTTTTGCATGATATGTTGATGACGGTCTGGCTCTTCCATGCTTATGCAAGAACTTTCAAGGCTCAAAATGAGCTTTTGAGACCTATGAAACCTACTTTATGTCCATGAAGGTCATGATCACCATAAGATCCTACTGGATTTTCTTCCTTTGCAACTCTAGACCTGTTTCAAGACTTGCTTATCAAAGATCAACAAATGGCACTTTAAGCTTGCTTAAAGTGTTTCAAATAATAAATTTAAATAACAATAATAAATCATAATATGACTAAAATATAGCATAATATATGAATAAAAGACAAGCCACTTAGAAGGTAAAACCTTCTTAAGCATTAATAAGAGCAGAATTAATAATATGATGATAAACAACTACCTGTTACCTCTTATTTATAGTCTACCCAGGCCATGGTTACTCTATAGGTAGACTTGCTAACCAAATGAATGCATAGAGAAATGTGATATAACATCAAAGAGAGATAAGTAAGCCATAATTCGACTATTCCTATCCCAATACATGTGATAGGTTATGGGTGTAAAATGCCCTTCCCCTTTGACCAAACATTTTCCTCAACATTTAACAACTCTGGATGTTGTTGTAGAAAACCTTCACCCTCCCAAGTTGTATCCTCACTGCTCATTTTCTTCCACTTGATCAGATATTCCTTAATATCTCCAGTTCTCAACCTCTTAGTACATGTTTGTAGGATATTCTTTGGTTCCAAAATGACTCATCCTTCTTTATCTAGTTTTGGTAGCTCTACCTATGCTAAAACTTTATGTCTAATGACCTTATTCAATTAAGAAACATGAAATATTGGGTGTATGTGAGATGAATGAGGCAAATCCAACTTGTAAGCCACACTTCTAGTTTTTTTTAGAACCTAATAAGGGCCATAATACTTAGGAGCAAGTTTGTTGTCCCTTTTTTGTTACTTTAAGGACATCTACTTGTAAGGTTGTAAATGTACAAATATCCAATCACCCACGTCAAAATGTTGCTCACTATAATTTTGATCTACTTACTGCTTCATCATATTTTGTGTTAAGGCCAAATTCTCACTAAATCCAGCCAAAATCTCTTGTTGATGTTGAATGTGCTCCTCCACATCTTGAACCTTGGTTTGCACCCTTAAAGAAGAAGTTATGGAAGGTGGATGGTAACCATATAGTGCTAGAAATGAGAACATTTTAGAAGAGGTATGGAAAGATGTGTTATACCACCATTTTTCAAGTGTTATCCATTTAACCCAATGTTCATGCTTATCTAATACAAAACAATGGAGATACTCCTCTACATATTTTTTGACCACTTATATTTATCCATCAGATTGGGGGTGGTAAGATGAGCTATGAGCTAGTTGAGTACCCAAATAAGAAAATAATTTAATCCAAAAATTACTATTGTAAATAGGATCATGAACATTTATAATGATTTTTGGGGTTCCATGTAATTTTAGAAGTGCCTCTATAAAAATAATACTACTGTAATTATTGTAAATGGGTGTGAGAGGGCACAAAAATGGGAATATTTTGTAATTTTGTCCACAATTACCAAGATAACATTCTTACCTATAGAACAAGGAAACCATGTGATGAAATCCATGGAAACCTCCTCCCACATTTGACTAGGAATTGCTAGAGGTTGTAACATATCTTGGGTCTTAACTATCTCACCTTTGTTCTATTGGCATATCAAGCATTCTACCACAAAATTTCATACATCTCCCTTGACTGCTTCCCAAAATACTTATCTCTTGATTTTACAATAAGTTTTCAAGAACTTAGAGTGTTCCCCAATTGGATATGCATGCAACTCTATAAGAATCTTATGCTTCAGCTATGAAACTTTGCACAAATATAACATATCCTTATACCACAGGGCATTACCTTTCCATTAAAAGTTATGAGAGGCTATATAAGCTCACTAGATATTTTGAATCAGATCCTATGAATCCTTGTCCTACTCTTACTCTAACCTAGCTTCATCCACCCAATTTACCTATAACATGGACATTGCACAAAGTAATACATTTGTGGATGTATCCTGACTGGATAGTGCATCTGCTAGTACATTATCTTTATCCTTCTTGTATATGATTTCAAAATCATAACCCAAATTTTTTTTACCCACTTATGTCATTCCTAATATGATAATATTTGTTCCAAAAAGTATTTGAGACTATCATGATCTATTTTCACCTTTAAGTGTCTACCCATCAGATAGGGCCTCCATTGTTTGACTATATAAAGAATAGTCATCATTTATTTTTTTTAGACATGTTTTTGTGGATTCTTACCTTTAAATTGATGACTCTCAAATGCAAGGGGTCTTCACTCCTACATTAGTATTGCTCTCAACCCTGATCTTGAAGCATCACACTCAATAATAAACGTCTTTAAAAAGTCTAGAGTAGCCAAAACTGGTTTGGTGCACATAGTTGTTTTTAATTGCTCAAATGCTTTAGTGGTTGTATCATTATAGTGGAAGGTATACTTATTTATCAATGTAGTGAGTGGAGTTGTTATGCTACCATAACCTGTCATAAAACTTTGGTAGTAACATGTTAGTCCTAGGAACCCTCAAAGGTTTTTGAGAATTTTAGGCATTGGCCATTCCACCATATTGATCTTCTGAGGATCAACTTTCACACCTTCATGGGAAATAATGTGACCTAAGTATTCTAACTCATACTCCCAAATCACATTTGGATGGCTTCATATAAAGCTAATGCTAGCCCAAAACTATCAACACCTATTTCACATGTTGCAAGTGTGCTTCCCATGTCTTACTCTAAAATAATATATTATCAAATAAAACCAACACAACTTCCTTTAAAAAGTCCTAAAAGTAGTGTTCATCAAGATTTAAAAAGTAGATAGCACATTTGTAAAGCCAAAGGGCATTACCAAAAACTCACAATGGCCTTCATGAGATATAAAAGCTATTTTATGAATATCTTCATCCCCGATTCTAATTTGATGGTACCCCAAACAAAGATCCAAATTTATGAAATAATCAACACCATGTAAATCATCAAGTGAATCATCAATTATTGGAATAGAAAACTTATCTTTGATGGTGTACTTGTTGAGTTCCCTATAATCTTGGCATATTCTCCATGTGTCATCCTTCTTATGCACCATGACCACTACTGATGAATATGCACTTTGGCTATGCTTGATGATCCCTGCCTCTAGCATCTCATAGACCATGTTTTCAATTTCACTTTTCTATGCATATGGATATCTACATCATCTGATATATAGTGGTTGACTCCCTAGAAGTAGTTGAATGACATGATAATATTCTCTTTTTGGTGGTAGTCCTTTTGGCATGGCCTCAAATATATATGGGTGGTCATCAAGAATCATTTGTAGATCAAGATGTTTAAATTCCTTTATGAGTTGAACTTATATGGAACATAATGGTGCTATAAGTCCTTACGCCCCCCTTTTAGCATCTTTTTCATCTAATGTGAACTAACCAATTATGGATATTTTACCTGTAATACACATAGTTAAATTTTCCTACCTTCAAAATGAAAATGCATGAATAGTTCCCAGAAGTTCATCTTAATTCTACCTAAGGTTATGAGCCATTACACTCTCAAAATAGTGTTTGCACCACCCATGGGAATAACAAACATAGGAGAATTTAGATTGTACTCACCCATAGTAAGCTTAATATTATAAAATTTATCTAAATAATTGATTGTGCCACCATCTACAATCATGACCTAAAACTTTAATGTTGGGTAAATTAAATAGTTCAATCAAGTGGCCAACTTATGGTTGAGAAATTATGTGTGCTACCTGAGTCAATCAATATTTTCACATTCTGTTCTTGAGAAAACCTACCATCTTAAATGTTTGAGGAGTGTTAATACCCAAAAGTGCATGGCAGGAGATTATAGGTTGAGAATCTTTAGGTACCTCCTCTATATCTTCCTCATCATCATTAGAGGAATCATCCTCTTCATCATCTTTATTGGATCCCTCAATGTAGAATAGTTTATTCTCAACACATCTATTTCTTTTGCTCCACCTAGTGTCATAGCCAAACAAAATCCTTTTGCATGTTTCTCTTTAATTTGTTGAGGGGTCAATCTGGTAGGTGAAGGAAATGATGGTGTCAGTATGTTATGATCTCTAAAGTGAGTGAATCATTGCTTCTTGTTGGCTATTAATTTTTCCTCTACCTTATGTGCCATGATAATAGAATCAAAAACCTTAAGTAGATTAAACATGCATACCTCATGTTGAATGTGGTCCTTAAGGCCAACCAAAAATAGGTCATTCAGGTTCTCATCAGAAATTATCTCCACACATAAAGATAAGTTTTAAAAATGATGAATACAATCCTTGACTGAGCTAATTTGTCACAATTTTTTCAGTTGGATAAAGTAATTCTTTGTCCACATGCAACCATCAATACCAAAAGAATTACTCATGTTCTAGATACAAGGATGTCATGGTAACCTAATGTCCACATGGGATCTGATGCAGATCAAAAAAATTATCCATTTGGTTGATTCAATTGAAGGAATCATTTCCATCAAATTTATGAATATCTACCTTTGGTAATAGGTTCCTTTATGGCAAGGTACTTGGATTTGGATTAGGTTATTTGGGATATCCACCCTAGTGTGTTGTGTAATAGTGATATCTAGATGATTTAACTAATTTTTTTATAAAGTCATCATGATATTTGCTAAACTAGATTGTATGACTTTCATATCAAATTATATGCCTTGCATATCACTTTTAAATGCTTTACACATTGTAGTCAAGCTAGCTCACCTTGTGATCTATCTTAAAGAACCTCGATACAAAGGATCTAGTAACTCCCCATTCTGACTCCATATCTTCATTGTGAGGTGTTTTACTTGGAGTTTTGGCACTCTTTCCTCAACTCTTAGTTTGTGGTCCTACCATAAAAGAGCTTGACAATGTCAATCCTGATTGGCACTTTTGACCAAACTTTGACCAAGAACTTTTTTATTTATGTTGGCCTAAAAACAAAAAATACAAATATCATACCCCAACTACATTTTTCTAAGTTTTCCACAAATGTAAATAACTCTGAAAAAATCTTTGATTTATGCACTATAGAGCAAATTTATGACAAAGACTAAAATCAAAATAACTCACACAAAATTGATCTACAAATGTATTTTTTAATGATGTCCTTGACTGATTCCCCAACTTCAATAAAAAATTGCAAAAAAATTCATATCATATTGAAAGATATAATCAAATATCTAAAATTAGGGTTTTCCCACAAGATAACCCAAATTGCAGATCTGATACCACTTGCAATGAAATTACTTCAAAAATAAATTAAAATAACAACAATAGATCATAATGTGACTAAAATATAGCAACATATATATATAATCACCTAAAATTGGTAATTGGATGTTAAGAGTGTCGCTTGAGTTAACCTATCCCAAGGCTAGCCATAGACCTATCCTTAAGCATTAGACTTATAGTCATTCAACAAACCACAGTCGCCTACAGCTAGTCATAACATAGTCTTAGAACTATCATCTCAGAGCCCAATCCAAATTACTTAATAGTCTACCTAGAGGACATTAGCACCACATTTGGGACACTACAGCCACATGGAGATAGTGTCCCCAACTAGGCATTATTGTCCTTATCCCCAACTCTTCCCAATAAATAGTTTTTCAAATGTGTGCCCCTCCTAAGGTCTGCCTAAGCTCATTTTCTTATCCACACAAGTAGTAGAAACCTATAAATATAAGTCTAATCCACCTCTATTTAGGGGATAGATGGAAAATAGATGAAAATTTTATTCAAACCATAGACAAAGTTGTGCAAACTCAAGGTATTTGACCCCTATTCTACCCTACTTTCTACATACTACCATCTACAACAGCCCTAAGTCAAGTTCATTTAAAAGCTTATTGACATTCAAGACATCCAAGACAAAGTTGTGCAAACTCAAGGTATTTGACCCCTATTCTACCCTACTTTCTACATACTACCATCTACAACAGCCCTAAGTCAAGTTCATTTAAAAGCTTATTGACATTCAAGACATCCAAGACCACTCTCATTCTATCATTCACTTGCACATACATCAATCACTAGGTGAGAGAACTACATCAGATTTGATCCCTCCTCAAAGTAGTGGTATGTAGGCAACTCTCTACATAGTGGGGTCTTGAGGACATTCGGTCCATCCTACTAACACAAAAAATTATTTCTAATTACATACTTTTAATGAAATTAGGGTTTGCACATCAAATCATGTTTTTTAGGTACAACACAGAGCTACAAGTCTCAGTCACATAGGAACAAGACCTACAGATATAGGCATAGGTGATCCTAAAAATAGGAATAGTCTCATAAAGGGGACATTAGCACCAAATTAAGGACACTACACATGGATGGCATTACTATACAAATTAGGCACTATTGTCTAGTGAATAGATGAATACCAAAATCCTATTGATGACATAGACTACTACCCAGATCTCAAATTTTAGAACCCAAATCATCCGTAACAGTCAATTTTTAGACAAGTATTTATGTATACCTATTTATTTATATTATTAAAAAGTCAAAAAAAGTCAAAGTTCATAACAAATTAGTACATAGTTATTCCATATTTATTTAATTAATTTTGGCATCTCAACCCTTTAAGAAAATATAAGAATTACTTGTGTAAAACCCTAAATGGTTAAATCATTTAGTGAACCTATCTTACTTCAAATATTGATCCAACCTGTAATTTGCATTAATACAATTTTTTATGAAATAATATAGGGTTTCATATTTCTGACTTTCTATTTTTTTAGTTAGACAACCTAGCTAATTATAATCATATTCATATTAGGGTTTCAATTTATTTTACATCTAATTTAAATTGTTGCAAAGAAACCCTAGATTCCAAAACCTTGACCCTAGACACACTTAGGGTTTATATCCTTTTCTATTTATAATTAAAATTTATATTCAAAACTCAAATTTTAGATTCATATATCTTCTAATTCATATACTCATGATCATAATGATAGAAGAAATCAATCACTTTTTGTTGCAAAGTCTAATACTTACATTTACATGTTTGTTCCCTTTAATTTGGAATGAACTCAGAAGAGATATAAACATATATATATAAATGTTGCTTTATATCAATTGAAATATATGTCATATATTATAGCATGTTATCTTTCTCCTATATGTAATTCCATTCACAAGTAAACCCATATAAACATAAAGGATTTATCACATAAACTAACAACTATGTTTCAAGCTTTAGTGTCATATCTTATGTACAAGAAAGAATCTCCTCCTCCTCATCTCCATGAGGTTGATAGATAATTTCACTCTAACCAGGTCCATGTTACCACTCCATGAGATGAAGTAGCCTATACCAATGTCATTATTCCTCATAGTTTATTCACACCTCTTCCCTATAGGGTGTGTGCCTATATGTTTAATCAAAAATAGCTAGGGTTGGTACTTATGAGACTCTAAGGGATCAAATTATTAGAATGAGAAAGATAATTAAAAATTTAAAAAATTAGAATCAACTATTACATGAAAATATTACAACATTAGAAGATCAATTTACAAGACAAAGACCTCCAGGGCACAACAATGTAAATGATGTATATGCATCTTCAACCAATCAATTTGTGACAAACAATGTTATATATTAGAACATGAAATCACAACAAAGTACATTTACAAATAGTGATTCAAAAAGCATTCAAAGGTCAAATAAGATTTCAAGTAAGACACTAATTGAAATTATTAAATCTAAGTTGATTAACCTACCTCTTCCACACCCAATGAGGAGATCTAGATATTTTTGTGCATATCATAGAATGCATGGGCACGACATCGATTCATGTTTAATTTTGAAATGGAAAATACAATAGATCATAGATATATATGACTAACATAGTGACACTTAATCCAAATAACATACACTGGCACATCTACCAATTCAATAAGGGTCAAATTTAGAAATAGTACAAAAATGGTTACCAAAGCATGACTCAGAATAACAAAAGGTTATGTTGACCAAATTTGAACCTATAGGGCAAATTGGGACCCTTATAGGAAAAAAATCATATTTATAGATTTATTGGGGGTCTAATGTTATGTCATGAGGTGTATTATAGGTTAATTGAGATCATTTAATGTTATATTAACCTTGGTCCATAGGCATTTCAATCTTTTCAATCTTAAGAGTCATTTTGAGGTCAAAAAAGGGGCATTTAATGAGTTATACAACCTCATAAGTAAATGTGAAGGTTTAAATGCATGATCTCACATGTCATTTGTCCTATTATGTCTCAGTTAACTATTTCTAATTGAAAGTGGTAGGTGCTTCAAAAAAAAGAGCTATTTTCTTAGGAAAAGAGAAGAATTTCACACTTGTACAGTCCATGGGGAAGTGTGTCACATGAGATAAGGTCATGGAATTAATCTTAAGCCTTCTTATATCTATATCGGTGCTTGACATGATTTGGAAGTGCTAAAAAAGGCCCAAAACTATTTTGCTCCCTTTTCACCATTTTAGACACATGGAAATAGTCTTCAGGTTTGTACTTGGTATGGCTAGAAGGAGAGGTTCCAATTTAAATGCATTTTAGAGGTGAAATTATACTTATATAGATTCATTTCCATAATAATAATTTGAATAATGATGGTTTGTGCTTTATGAACCATCCTCATGAAGTTGACTATGTTTTTCTGCTTGTTGTTTCATGTACCCTATAAGTTTTGCTTTGGTTTGGGTAGTTATGTATAATCTATTGTTTCCAAAATCAGATTCGTCCATTTTTTGTGAACAACCCCATACGAAACTTGTCTGTTTCGTCTTGTCTCTCTAAGTTTGGTCATGAGACGAGTTTTGAATTCATTCTCATATTGGCCTCAGAACATGAAAGTGGTTATGATCTCGTTGCGACCAAGGTTTCCCTCCCCCAGACTGTCTCCTTCTAGAGTCTTTTCTTTTGTTTTCGTGTAAAGGCAGCAAATTTTATCGCCTCTACATTTTCCTTGTTTTTATGCAAGGGCGGAAAATTTTGCCGCCCCTCCACTTTTGCCTGCAAGGGCAGCAAATTTTGTTGCCCCTGCACTCAGATGAACTGAAACATGCAAGGGTGGCAAATTTTGCCACCCAAGCATGCCTCAATTTCTGTGCACTGCATTTATTGCCACACGTGATGGGTTATTGGGGTTGATTTTCACCCCATTTAAACCGATCTGAGCCCCATTTCTCTACATTACCTCCTCCTCTCCTCCTGCTCTTCGCGTCTGGGTGATCTGGCGAGTGACTTGAAGAGCAACTTCACGGTTTTGAGCTTGTGACACACACGGCTCTCTAGGTCGGTCTCATTCTTTGCATTTATTTTGCTTTTTCTTCATTCTTCCTTAGTTTTTTATGCTTTTTATCATTTTTTTGTTATTTTGAAAGTTTTTCTTCCCTGCTAGGGACAGCGGATAAAGCCGTCCCTCTTCGTTAAAACCCGTAGTCTTGTTTGACCCTGCAAGAGCGGCAATTTTGCCGCTCGTGCCCTCTAGTTTCTCCCAAACCACAAGGTCAACATTTTTTGCTGCCCCCCATCTCGTTCTTCACCTACGCAGTCGGCTATTTTGCTGATTGCACTTACTCTTTTGTACACGAGCGATGAATTTCCCTACCCATGCACGCTTTCTACCAAAATGCATCAGTGGCAAAATTCACCACCGAAGCATGTTCATTATGCAGGGGTAGCATTTTTCACCACCCCTACTCTAATCTATCATCATTGTAGGGGTGGAAAAATTTGCCGCTCATGCAGATCATCTCTGCAAGGGTGGCAAATTTTACCGCCCCCACCTCGTTCTATTTCAGCCTGCAACGGCGGCGAAATTCGCTGCTCGTGCAACCCAAACATGCACGGGTAGCGAATTTCACCCCCTTGCATCTTTTTCTTCTAACTTGTAGGGGCGGCAAATTTTGTCACTCGTGCATCTCCTTTCTAGATTTTCTTGACTCTAGAGGATTTTCCACGTTACCTTTTTCTTCCTCTTTCTTTCTCATTTTCCAGACCTTCTTCCACCCAGCCTTTTTAAGTGACCTCCAGTAACCAAAATCACTTAAATTGTATTTTCCCATCTCATCCACTTTCCTCTAATCTCAGAATCATGTCTATAGCACCTTTAGAAAACTCTTGCTCATCAACACCTGTCCAACCAAGACCAGCTCCCATTTTTGAAGCATCTTCAAAAAAGGCGAAGACAATGAAAGACAAATATCAAGGCGTCTTCCTGCTCACTTCAGTCTCCTCAAATGTCGATGACATCTGGAACACCGAGATTGGCCACATGGATATGGCCGAATTCCTAGAATGAACAAAGGTGAAGAATCCAAGCACCAGGATAAAGAGGATCATCGAAAGTAACATCCACCTGGTGGCCGCCTTTCTAGTAGTAGCACATCACACTGAGTTCATTCTCCAATGTGCTCACTTCTATAACAAAGAGACCAGGTTGGTCTCAGACGCCAACGATAACATGGTGATTTGGTTAGACCTTGAATTCATTGATAAAGTTTTCATGTGTCTTCTAGCCACTGAAGTAACCAAGATTGACTTCGTGGACACTCAAAAAGAATACAATAAAGACCCTGAGAGGGCGAAGAAGGTCATGAATTACAAATGGCTAAAAACACCCAAGACCAGCTTATCAAGATGGCCACGAAACTTTTTGAGGAGTGACTTTATTAAGGAGGTTGGGGACTTGATCACCCTCCTCAACAGGGTACGAGGCCTCCCGTCCTCTTCACTGTTTCATGAATGGATGTATCTATTCATTAAAATCATCCTCCAGGGCAAACAAGTCATCTTTTGGGGAGAGCATATCAGTAATGCTCTCCATGAATAGCTATCCAAGGTGCAGACCTCTTACAAGTTCTACATGACTTCGTACCTTATATACATAGCTACTGCAATACAGGCTTGACCACGGAGGGGGATAGAAAGACAACCCCAGTCTACTCATTTTATCCTCAGCTGACTCTGCAAGGATCAACTCATCACTTCAAGAGGGTAAATGATGCCTTTTTCACCACATTTCTATGCCTCTTTGACCCTCAGCTTGAGCAGAAGAGAGTATCAGATGAGGCCTGGACAGTGGTCAATGATTATGGCTGCATGTTCCTTCAATTCCCCATATTCTGCTATCTTCGGGTTGGCTTTTTCCAAGGCTACCCCTACATGCTCCCCAAGTTCCCTTCAAATAAGCTAGTACTAATGGAACTTTGCCGACAACTGATTATCATGCATACCAGACAAATGGAGCTGACGAAACCAGGCTTCAGGTTTCCAATTGAGAATGGCAGGTACTCCATTGCAATAATAGCCAAAGCCAAGGTCATGAAAACTAAAATGTAGATGGTCACTCTAAGACCATTTAAGAGAAGGGAAAAATTTGACTATAGGGGCATCAAGGATAAGATCAGGAGGAAGACCCAGTTCCACGAGCCCATAATTAAAGACATCTAGATCGACCTAAGGATGGCCAAAGAAATTTAAAAATTGGACTTTTGCATGCTGACACTAGAGCAGATTGAATATCTGGGACTTGCAGAGATCCCCTCTAGCCTGATCGATGATAAAAATGTTATCAATAGCAAAAACCTGGCAAAAAAAGTCATTGGTTCCCCTCTTCTTCCAACACAGTGGTCTCAAAAGAAGCTAACTTCTCTGAGAAAGAGATTCAAACCAATATTGGCTAACACCAATGATTGGTTAGCAGCCAAAGGGATAGTCTTGAAAGAATTTGTCACAAGATCAAAGGCTGAATACCAAGCAGAGTTGAAGAGGAAGGCTAAAAACAAAACCAAAAACAAAGATGATGTACCTTCTCCTTCTAGGCCTCACAAGCCTAGAATCATCTTTGTATCTAAAAAATCTAAAGCTACTAAAAAGCCTGAAGCAGCAACAAAAGGAACTGAGGAACAGAGCCCCCAGACACAGGTAGACCAACCCATGGAGACAAATGATCGACTGTCAGGGCAACCAAGCACTGGATCTCTGATCTCACAAAAAAAAGCTCAACCACTCAAAAGTGTATCTCCTTCTCCCCCTCAGTCGCCTGTGGTACCCTCTTCTCCTATCTCTCTAATCAGCATTCCCTCTTCTAGAGCCGCTTCTCCTTCTAGAGTCATATTTGGTGATCCTCAGGGCACTTCTAGAGGTTCTCCTCGCTCTTCTGGATCCATTCCAAGTTTATCATCTCGTTCCTTCAACTTCGTAGCAAGCCCTACAAAAGAGCCAGAATCAGTGGTTGGTACAGTTTCATCAGTCACTCTAACTACGACTACTGTCACCACCAACAGTGTAGAAGCTGTCACAGTAACACCAGTAGAGGGAACCATTACCACAGCAGGTACTTCTCTCTCACCTTGGATGACAGCTTTCACCCCCAAAAGAAAGAAGATGGCCATCTCTACAGATGAATTCAACTTTGGCAAAATAGTGCTGGTGAAAGTTAAAGCTCCTAAGAGGCCAAGAATCCTCTCAAAATTGGTTGAAGAAAAAGGGCAAAAATTTTTGGAAATGGCCAAGCCTCCACAGGATGCAACCCTTGAGGGTTTTGAGATGAGCAGTTATTCCATCTCTCATGTTAAACTTGGCAAAGTTACTCACGAAGGTGTGAAAAGCGATCTTCAGGCTGCTATGGACATCATGGTCCAAAAATTTGATCGAGAGAAGGAGATGAAGGATTATTGCAAGGCCAAGGTAGAGCAGCTAACGGCAGTAATAAGAAGGTTCACTCTTCCTCTTGAAGCAGCAACTCCAGAGGCCTTCTCCATGGATGACCCAGTCATTCAAAAAGCAGAAAAGACTTATTTGAAGGGAAAAGTCTTGGAGGACTCTATTGAAAGGATGCATACTCAGGGAGTTTCTTTGCTATCAGAGGTTATAGAAAGGATGGGTAAGATGAAGAAGGTAAAAGCAGAGTTAGATGACTTTGTCTCCCTTACCTGTCAAGAGATCGATATTTCAGAAAAAGATCTTAGCAAATAAAAGGAGATGACGGATCTAAAGAAAAGCACCTTGATATCTATCAGTGTCATCTCCAATAAGGACTCCTTTCTTTTTTTCTGGAGTCACTGATCTTCAGGATTCAAGTACTCAAAGATCTAATTGATGATCTCAAAGCTTTCAAAGAGGCTAGTGAGAAGAGTGACCTAAGCCTGCTGAATAAACTAGTAGAGCTGCCATGCAACCTGACCTCTAAGGACAATCAGTTCCTTTCGATAGAAGAAATGATTTAGAGCTTCAAAGAGATGATTCGGAGAGATTTTGAAGAAAAATCCTTCTCAATGTCTTTTATGGACAGTATTCTAGTTGCTCAGTTAACTTTGAAAAATCTAAAATCTAGGTTAACTGGTCACGCTAAGGCCATCATAGCATTGAAGGATGCATTGATCAGAGCTAGAATCGTCTTCAAGAACACAGTTGCTCCAGACAGCATAGGAATTTAGGCATCCATCACTATGTTCGATGCACATATGAAGAAATCTGGCAGCAAGAACTGAATTGTTCCCCTCCTTTCTTCTTCCTTCCTTATGCACTTCTGTTTTGTGAAAAGTGCATACAATTTTGTAAAATGTAATTAGATGTAAATATTTTAGAAAAATATTTCAAAGTCAAAGATGAGTCATCTTTGACCAAGATATTTTTGTATTTTATTATTTTTTGGTTTTTAAGAATTTTCTCCCTATATATAGTGGAGACCTCATTTGTAAATGATCTTGGAAAAATTAATAGCAAACACTCTGCTGAAATTGAAGCAATTTTTGAGACTTTGTGCTCAAATTTGTAAATCATATTTTGTTGAATGAATGAGAAGCAGGTTATTTCAGACTTTGTGTTGAGATTGTCTATGTTATTTAGGAAATAGTTCTTATGTCATTTTTCCTAGTAATATTTTATTTATTTGATTTAATAAGCAAAGTGGGTGTGCTTATATTATCTAAGAGCATTTCTAAAGGTAGAGGATAGACATTGAACTTTTTTTATCTTTGAGATTTAGTTATCTTTTGTAGTTTCAGGCGGAGACTTTGTGCTTTGTTTTATTCTACGGTTACGTTTGTTTTGAATCAGTGAAAGAAGCTATGAAAGACTTTGTGCTTACATGAGTGTTCTTGTGGACCTTGTTACCTCAGGTGATCTCCTGCTCTCCATTTGATACCATTCTTAAAAGAAGAGGAGTGTTGTTAGCTACAGACTCGGATATCCTGCTTTCGTTCTTTGTACATTACCTCTGAAAAAAGAGAGGTAGATGTTGTTATACCACCCCATGTGTTATTTTCTGCTTAATTATATATATGCATATAGCATGTGAATATTTATAGGGAACCTCCCCTTGATGAGAGGAGAGATTTACTTCGTAAAGATCTGGTAAACCCATACTTTCCGTTGTGTAAATCTCCTTATGTTGTGGTTGATATACCCATTTTGTCATCAGTTAGTTGACGACAAAATATTCACCCAATAGTTTTTTGGCGACTCTGCTGGGGACCTCAAATGTGCAGTCTGAAACCTCAATTTTTAGATCGAAGCAGTCCCTACCCTTATCCATTATATAGTCTGGTGACTCCGTTCAATGTCTTATCCATTATCATTATAGCCTTACCATCTACCTCCGTTACATTATCTGGTCTGCAAAACTAGAGCCGTTGGAAAGAACGTGCATTTCGAAGCCTCAAGCTTCAACTTGAAGCAATTTCGATTCCTTTTTCATTTAAAATTTGGCAACTCCACGCTACACTAAAAGCCAGAGGTCTAAGGGTGTTGTTGACCCTGTATTTGAGTTGGCGTAGCAAAGTAACTTTGATCTCTTTTCTCTGTCACCTTTCCTCCAACATTTTAGGAGTTTTCCTCCTAACTTTATCAGGTCACCGACACAAGGTAGAGCTTCTTTTCCTGCTGTTAATCGTGATCTACCTATAAATACCCCACCAAGGTTTGTTAGCCCACCATTTAATCATCCTAACATAATGGCTCAAGGCCCGTGGGGTAATTCCTTTGGTCCTCTCAATTTGACTGCACCTTTGCATGAACTACCTCGTAGTTCTAGGAAAAAAATTCCTAAGTTTTTTGGTGATAGAAAGGTTCATCTCAACGAGCATATTACCACTTTCTCCATAGCATGTGGCATGATCGGCATGGAATTCAAGGATGTAGCAGTTAAACTTTTTGTGGAAACTTTACAAGGAGCTATCGCAAATTGGTTATATCACCTGCAAGCTGGGTCAGTAACAAACTGTGATACGCTCAAGTCCAAATTTGAAGCTAGGTTTAAACCTGTTGAAGATGCACATGCTTTGTTGGCTCAGCTAACACAGCTGAAAAAAGAATCCCAGGAACCCATGAGAGATTTTATAGCTAAATTCAACAAGTTGAGAAATCGGATTCCAACTATGGCTTAGCCCACGCCGAAAAATCTCAAGTGCTTTTTCATCAATTCGCAGCTTCCTGAAGTAAGTTTCCTGTTGAGGTGAGTTGGCCCTATGGATCTAGCCTTGGATCAAAGTTTGGCTACTGAGATTGAGGATGATCTTATCCTGGCAGGTAAGATCAGAAAAGACTCTAGTAAAAATAAATTTCCTTCATCTGCTGAAAGTTTTTCAAGTACTACAGATCCTATGGTGCAAAAATTGATGAATAAACTGATAGCTTTGAAGAGGCAAATAGCCCAAGGTACGTCTGCTCTTACTTATCGAGACGTGCCTAGGAGAACATTCTAGAATCAACAATATCAAGGTAATGCTACTTGGAACCAAGGGCAATCTAATCGCCTACCTCTCCCTCCAGGGAGATTAGCCATTGAAGCAGTGCCTACTAATTCAACAGTTTAGTTACCTAGAGACTGAGCACGATAACTCATTCCAACCTCAGTTAAATCAACAAGAATATGCTAATCTCTATTATGAATAAGAAGAGGAATTAGTTGGTGCCTCTAATATCAGTTTTTTTGATTACCAGGATGAAGATGGAAGTAAAAGGGAGGGTTTAGATGAATCTTACGCTATTTTCACCAAATCTCTAAATCAGTTGACTTCATAGACTGACAAAGGAAAGGCTGATGAAGAGCTCCAGCCAGCGGTTTCTATTGCCAAACGCGAGACTCAATTGCCTCCACAATCAAAAGATTAGGTAACCCATAAAAAAGTAAGTACTCCCAATCACCTGATATCTTCCACTTCTATTACTCAGACCAGTGTCGCACTTGTTATAGTCCCTGATGATGGACTCTCTTCCTCTGTTGCAAGTTATTTTCAATTATTTGATATAATTGATCATGTTAGAAAGACTAAAATTTAAATGATAAAAGTTGCATATTTGAGAGCTAACCCAGAACAATTTGATAGGTTAGTATAATATGTAAAAAACAAAGTCATCCCTGTAGGACAATATTCTTTGAAAATTGTTCATGACCCTCCTAAAGAGAAACCAACCCAAAACAATTTAGTCATGACTCCTCCTGTTGCTCCTCAAAAAATAGAACCTTTCTATGTTTCCCTACTTATAAATGGTTATAAACTGAGTAATTGTATTATAGACTCTAGAGCCTCAGATAATGTCATGCTCGCTAAAGTGGCAGATTCTCTTGGCCTAACTTTGACCAAAACATTTGGGAGGTGTTTCTCCATGGAAAATAAGCAAGTCCCTCTCCTTGGTCAAATAAAAGATGCTCAATATGCCTTTGCTGCTTTACCAGAAAAGCAGATAAAAATGACGGTTTTAGTGGCTGATGTTCCAGCATCTTATGGCATCCTATTTGGGTGAAATTTTTACAAAGATGTTGGAGGTGAGCTAAGTATGGACTTGTTAAAAGCAAGGATCCCAGTTCAAGGTGTCATGAAGAAGTTACTTCTCAAAAAAGAAGCCAGGTATATAGTTACCCGATCATCAGCCCCTGAAGCTCAAATTTTATTTGAGTCCTCAGGCATGGGCAACTATTTCCTATCCACAGACGGGATCCATGAGGCATCTGATGAAACTCCTTCGGGTGATAACTTGAAATTGTGTTTAGCTGATACAGCTAAAAAATTAACAAATCAAAATGAACACATGGAAGAGCCTCTTCCCCCAAACAAAAGAGTTTTCACAGAAAAAGCAGCACCTAACGAGGTATGGACCTTAGAATTTTATGACAACTGCTCTTCTACTGGTTCGAGAGCTGGGGTTGTGTTGGTGTCTCCGTGAGGAGATATTATTCCTTTGTCCTATAAATTATAGTTCAATAATACCAATAACATGATTGAGTATGAATCCTTGTTCCTCAAACTACAGGCTGCCAGGGAAAGGGACATTAGATAACTACATGCTAAAGGGGATGCTAAGTTGATAGTCTACCAGGTGAGGAACCTCTACCAGACAAAAATGAAAGGTTGTGCCACTATCATAATTTGGTCTGGGATCAGATTGAAAATTTTGACACTTTCAACATCCCTGTTGTTCCAAGGGAATTCAATGATCGGGCAGATGCATTGGCTGTCTCTGCCACCCTTTTAGTCCCTCACCTAGACTTTAAAGGAGATAGGTACACTATTGAACTGATCTTTTGGCCAAGTGTACCAGATAATGCCAGCCACTGGCAAGTATTTAACAATGATGATCAAATCATCGCCTTCTTAGAGTGAAAAGACAGTTTTGAACAACTGCATTTTGAAGGTAGTGAACTCCGAGAATGTGAAGCAGCTCCTGAGACCAATGCAGATACAGGTGAGGATTTCCTACATCTTAAGGGGATAAGATTCCCAAAGGTCTGGTTTCCTTAGAGAAGTTGTTTGATAACCATGACATGTTTGTTAAACAATAGCAAACAGATTCAAACTCTTCTCAAGATTTTGATCAGGTCAACTTGGGAACCAAGCACGATCCTAAGATGGTAAACATTGGGAAATGTTGCACTCCCAAGGAAAGATTTGAGCTTACTAGTCTACTCTGCAAGTATATAGATGTATTAGCCTATTCTTATGATGATCTAAAATCACTCAGGCCAAATGGCATCCATCACGACATTCCCTTGAAAGTCAACTTTGTACCTTACAAGCAAAAATTTAGGCAATATAATCCAAAAATCTCAGGTACTATTTTAGCTGAGATACAAAAGATGCTGGATGCCCAGATAATTTTTTCAATCTATCACTCAACATGGATTGCCAACATATTACCTGTCAAAAAAAAGAATGGCAAAATTTGAATCTGTGTGGATTTCAGGAACTTAAACAAGTTGTCTTTAAAAGATAACTACCCTCTTCCCATTATGGATCAAGTCCTACAAATGGTAACAGGTTCAGAAATGTTATCAATGCTAGATGGTTTTTTGGGGTACAATCAAGTCGAAGTCAGAAAAGAAGATCAGCACAAGACAGTGTTCACCACACCCTGGGGCACATTCGCTTATCGAAGAATGCCTTTTGGTCTGATAAATGCAGGTGCCACATTTCAAAAGGTGATGGATCTTGCTTTCAAAGATGAGATGGGAAGATTCATTGTAGTATACCTAGATGATCTGACAGTGTTTTCAAAGTATCGTTTCGAACATGTTCACCATTTGCAAAGGATATTAGAACGCTGTCGTCAAAATGGTATCTCTTTAAACTCAAAGAAATCTGTCTTTGGAGTAACTAAAGGAAAACTTCTCAGACATATCATGTCCCGAGAAGGTATTAGAATTGATTCAGAAAGAGTCAAGTCCATCTAAGAACTTACTCTGCCTACCAGCAAGACCGCAGTTCACTCTTTTTTTGGAAAGGTGAATTTCTTCCAAAGGTTTATTCCTGAGTTTGCTAAGAAAACCCATCATATTGTCAACATGATGAAGGGCAACGCTACATTTAGGTGGACTGCTGAGGGTAAATCAGCATTCAAGGAGCTTAAGGAAGAAATCGCCTGTGCATCAGTCTTGATCTATCCAGATTATACTAAAAATTTCAAAATATATAGTTATGCCTCCGAGCATACACTATCGGCTATTCTAGTCCAACAAAATCTAGAAGGTGTAGAATCTCCGATTTCATTCATGAGTTGTCCACTCAAATATCATGAGCTAACATACTCCCTTATGGAGAAGCACGCATATGCTGTGGTCAAAGCAGTTAAGCATTTCAAGTTTTACATCTTGAACTCTCACACTGAAGTTCTCGTACCAAACACTATAGTAAAATCTATTTTGACTCAGCAGGAGTTCGGTACGAAGAGAGGTAACTGGATTATAAAAACTCAAGAGTTTGATCTGGACATCAAACTAACCAAACTCGTACGGGGAAAGGGTCTTTGCCAGTTGATTGCCAACAACATTCCAGGTGAAGCAGAAAGTGAACAAGTAGAGATCGAAAGCATACCTATGGTCCTCTTTGTTGCCACTACTGATGAGTGGTATTCTGACATTGCTCATTTTTTGACATATGGCAAGTGTCCTACTCATCTTTTTTTTAAGAGAAATAGAATGTTAAATTGAAAGCAGTTGGGTATGTTCTGTGGGACAATGGTCTTTACAAGCGAAACCTGGATGGAGCATTTTTTCGTTGCGTTGATAAAGCTCAACAAGAAAGACTCTTAGAATCTTTTCACAATCTGGCCTGTGGAGGACATTTATCTGCACTAGTGACAGCACACAAAATTTTATGAGCAAGGTATTATTGGCCCACATTGTTCTAGAATGCCTAAAAATGAGTACATAGGTGCGAATTATGTCAGCAATTCATTGGAAAGCCTAAGCTGCCTGCTCTACCTCTCAAGTCGGTAGTGATCGAAGAACCGTTTCAGTAGTGGGGTATTGACTTCATTGGGGTAGTCAACCCATCTTCAAGTGTTGGACATGATTATGTCCTCATGGCAATAGATTATTTTACTAAGTGGGTGGAGGCCATCCCAACCAAGCATGCTACGTTTGAAGTGGTATGCAGCTTTCTCAAAAAAAATATCATCTCCAGATTTGGGGTCCCACTGAAGATCGTAACAGATAATGCGGCCTATTTTTTGTCACATGAAATTACTCAATTTTGTTTTAATTATAAGATCACCTTATTCCATACTTGAGATTATTTCCCTCAAGGAAATGGCCAAGCAGAATCGAGTAACAAGAACCTGGTCACTATTATAAGAAAGTTGGTGGATGCTAATCAGAGAACATGGCACAAAGCATTATATGATGCTTTATGGGTAGATAGGATAACACCCAAAAGGGCTATAGCTATGTCCCCTTTCCAACTTCTGTATGGATTGAATGCAGAAATTCCCATCACCCTTAAACTACCAGTGCTCAGGTTAACAAAAGAAATCAAAGACTCAACCTTCGAAAGCTTAGTCGATAAAAGGATCATGTGTCTAAACGAGCTGAATGAGCATCGAACTATGGTAGTGGATCCGATTAAGGAACATCAGAACTGGGTGAAGGCCTTTTTTGATAAAAAAGCTAAAGTTCATGAATTCTAAGTTGGAGATCAAGTCTTGTTGTGGGACAAGAGGCGAGAACCAAAAGGGATGCACGACAAATTCAACTCCCTATGGAGAGGCCCGTTCACCATCTAACAGCTCTATGGTGAGGCTAGCTTCTTTCTAGAGTACCAAGATGGAACACCATTTGCACTACCTCACAGCGGACAGCATCTGAAGCTGTTCAATCCTTGAGGCTTGACAAAGTTCTTTTGAATATATGTACAATTTTTACTTTTTGTCTATTTTTCTTTCATTTTTTGTTTGACTCCGTAGCCCAATGGCTTGGATGAAGGCACTTAGAGATTGGTTTCTACTCCCCCTAATCATTTGATTAATGAAGGTTCCCCAACAGGAGCTAGCTGTTGTTTTCAAAATTGGATTTGCTCATTTTTGTGAACAACCCCCTACGAAACTTGTTCGTTTCGTCTTGTCTCTCTAAGTTTGGTCATGAGACGAGTTTTGAATTCGTTCTCATATTGGCCACAGAACATGAAAGTGGTTACGATCTCGTTGCGACCAAGGTTTCCCTCTCCTAGTCTGTCTCTTTTCAGAGTCTTTTCTTCTATTTTTGTGTAAAGGTGGCAAATTTTGTTGCCTCTACATTTTCCTTGTTTTTATGCAAGGGCAGCAAATTTTGCCGCCCCTCCACTTTTGCCTGCAAGGGTGGAAAATTTTGTTGCCCCTACACTCGGATGAACTGAAACATGGAAGGGTGGCAAATTTTACCACCCAAGCATGCCTCGATTTCTATGCACCACATTTATTGCCACACACAATGGGTTGTTGGGGTTGATTTTCACCCCATATAAACTGATTTGAGCCCCATTTCTTTGCATTACCTCCTCCTCTCCTCTTGCTCTTTGCATCTGGGTGATTTGGCGAGTGACTTGAAGCAACTTCATAGTTTTGAGCTTGTGGCATGCGCAGCTCTCCAGGTCGGTCTCGTTCTTTGCATTTATTTTGCTTTTTCTTCGTTCTTCCTTAGTTTTTTATGCTTTTTATCATTTTTTTGTTATTTTGGAAGTTTTTCTTCCCTGCTAGGGATGGCAGACAAAGTCGCCCCTCTTCGTTAAAACTCATAGTCTTGTTTGACCCTGCACGAGTGGCAATTTTGCCACTCGTGCCCTCTGGTTTCTCCCAAACCACAAGGTCAGCATTTTCCACTGCCCCCCATCTCGTTCTTCACCTACACAGTCAGCTATTTTGCTGATCGCACTTACTCTTTTGTACATGAGTGGCAAATTTCCTCACTTGTGCACGCTTTCTGCCAAAATGCATCGGTGGCAAAATTTGTTGCTAAAGCATGTTCATTGTGCAGGGGCAATATTTTTCACTGCCCTTACTCTAACCTATCATCACTGTAGGGGTGGCAAAATTTTCTGCTCGTGTAGATCATCTCTGCAGGGGTGGCAAATTTTGCCGCCCCCCACCTCGTTCTATTTCAACCTACAACAGTGGTAAAATTTGCCGCTTGTGCAACCTGAACATGCACGGGTAGCGAATTTCACCGCCCTTGCATCTTTTTCTTCTAACTTGTAGGGGTGACAAATTTTGTCGCTCGTGCATCTCTTTTCTAGATTTTCTCGACTCTAGAGGATTTTCCACATTACCTTTTTCTTTCTCTTTCTTCCTCGTTTTCTAGACCTTCTTCTACCCAGCCTTTCTAAGTGACCTCCAATAACCAAAATCACTTAAATTGCATTTTCCCAGCTCATCCACTTTCCTCTAAACTCACAATCATGTCTGCAACACCTTTAGAAAACTCTTGCTCATCAACACCTGTCTGACCAAGACCAGCTCCCATGTCTGAAGCATCTTTGAAAAAGGCGAAGACAATGAAATACAAATATCAGGGTGTCTTCCCGCTCACTTCGGTCTCCTCAAATGTCGATGACATTAGGGACACCAAGATTAGCCATGTGGACATGGCCAAATTCCTAACACGAACAAAGGCAACGAATCCAAGCACCGAGATGAAGAGGATCATCGAAAGTAACATCCACTTGGTGGTCGCCTTTCCAGTAGCAACACATCACACTGAGTTCATTCTCCAATGTGCTCACTTCTACAACAAAGAGACCAGGTCAGTCTCAGACGCCAGGGGCAACATGGTGATTTGGTTGGACCCTGAATTTATTGATAAAGTTTTTATGTGTCCTCCAGCCACTGAAGTAACCAAGATTGACTTCGTGGATGCTCAAAAAGAATATAATAAAGACCCTGAGAGGGCAAAGAAGGTCATGAATTACAAATAGCTGAAAACCCCCAGGCCAGCTTATCAAGATGGCCATGGAACTTTTTGAGGATTGACTTTATTGAGAAGGTTGGGGACTTAATCACCCTCCTCAGCAGGGTACGAGGCCTCCCGTCCTCTTCACTATTTCATGAATGGATGTATACGTTCATTAAAATCATCCTCCAAGGCAAATAGGTCATCTTTTGGGGAGAGCAGATAAGCAATGCTCTTCATAAATAGCTATCTAAGGTGCAGACCTCTTACAAATTCTACATGAATTCGTACCTTGTATACATAGCTGCCGCAATGCAGGCTTTTCCAAGCTTGACCATGGAGGGGGATAAAAAGACAACCCCAGTGTACTCATTTTACCCTCAGCTGACTCTGTAAGGATCAACCTACCACTTCAAGAGGGTAAATGATGCCTTTTTCACCACATTTCTATGCCTCTTCGACCCTCAACTTGAGCAGAAGAGAGTATCAGATAAGGCCTGGACATTGGTCAACGATTACGACTGCATGTTCCTTCAATTCCCCACATTCTGTTATCTTCAGGTTGGCTTTTTCCAAGGCTACCCCTACATGCTCCCTAAGTTCCCTTCAGATAAGCTAGTACTAATGAAACTTTGCCGACAATTGATTATCATGCATACCAGACAAATGGAGCTGAAGAAACCAAGCTTCAAGTTTTCAATTGAGATTCGTAGGTACTCCATTGCAACAGCAACCAAAGCCAAGGTCATGGAAACTGAAATGCAGATGGTCACTCTAAGACCATTTAAGAGAAGGGAAAATTTTGACTACAGGGGTGTCAAGGATAAGATCAAGAGGAAGACCCAATTCCATGAGCCCATGATTGAAGACATCTAGATCGACCTAAGGATGGCCAAGGAAATCAAGAAATTAGACTTTTACAGTCTGACACTAGAGCAGATCGAATATCTGGGACTTGCAGAGATCCCCTCTAGCCTGATCGATGATAAAAATGTTATCAATAGCAAATACCTGGCAGAAAAGGTCGTTGGTTCTCCTCTTCTTCCAACACAGTGGTCTCAATAGGAGCTGACTTCTCTAAGAAAAAGATTTGAACCAATATTGGCTGACACCAATGATTGGTTAGTAGCCAAAGGGATCATCTTGAAAGAATTTATTACAGGATTAGAGGCTAATACCAAGCCGAGTTGAAGAGAAAGGCTGAAAATAAAACCAAAAACAAAGATGATGTACCTTCTCCTTTTAGGCCTCACAAGCCTAGAATCATCTTTGTATCTAAGAAATCTAAGGCTACTGAAAATCTTGAAGCGACAATAAAAAGAACTGAGGAATAGAGCCCCCAGACACAGGTAGACCAGCCCATGGAGATAGATGATTGACCATCAGGGCAACCAAGCACTGAATCTCTGATCTCACAAGAAGAAGCTTAGCCACTCAAAAGTGTATCTCTTTCTCCCCCTCAGTCTCCTTTGGTACCCTCTTCTCCTATCTCTTCGATCAGTGTTCCCTCTTTCGGAGCTGCTTCTCCTTCCAGAGTCATATTTGGTGATCCTCAGGGTGCTTCTAGAGGTTCTCCTCGCTCTTCTGGATCCATTCCAAGTTTATCATCTCCTTCCTTTAACTTGGTAGCAAGCCCTACACAAGAGCTAGAATCAGTGGTTGGTATAATTTCGTCAGTCACTCCAACTATGACTACTGTCACCACCAGCAGTGTAGAAGCTGCCACAGTAACACTAGTAGAGAGAACCATTACCACAGCAAGTACTTCTCTCCCGCCTTGGATGACAACTTTCACCCCCAAAAGAAAGAAGATGGCCATCTCTGTAGATGAATTCAACTTTGGCAAAATAGTGCCGGTGAAAGCTAAAGCTCTTAAGAGGCCAAGAATCCTCTCGAAATTAGTTGAGGAAAAAGGGCAAAAAGTTTTGGAAATGGCCAAGCCTCCACAGGATGCAACCCTTGAGGGTTTCGAGATGAGCAACTATTCCATCTCTCATGTTAAACTTGGCAAAGTTACTCACAAAGGTGCGAAAAGTGATTTTTAGGCTGCTATAGACATCATGGTCCAAAAATTTGATCGAGAGAAAGAGATGAAAGATTGTTGCAAGGCCAAGGCAGAGCAGCTAATGGCAGTAATAAGAAGGTTCACTCTTCCTCCTAAAGCAGTAACTCCAGAGGCCTTCTCGATGGATGACCGAGTCATTCAAAAAGCAGAAAAGACTTATTTGAAGGGAAAAGTCCTAGAAGACTATATTGAAAGGATGCATACTCAGGGATTTTCTTTGTTATGAGAGGTTGCAAAAAGGATGGGTAAGATGAAGAAGGTAAAAGCAGAGTTAGATGACTTTGTCTCCCTTATCTCTCAAGGGATCGATATTTCAAAAAAAGATCTTAGTAAATGGAAGGAGATAAAAGATCTGAAGAAAAGCACCTTGATATCTATCGGTGTCATCTCCAATAAGGACTCCTATGTTGAAATCCAGGAGTCACTGATCTTCAGGATTCAGGTACTCAAAGATCTAATTGATGATCTCAAAGCTTTCAAAGAGGCTAGTGAGAAGAGTGACCTCAGCCTACTGAATAAACTAGAAGAGTTGCCATGCAACCTGACCTCTAAAGACAATCAGTTCCTTCCGGCAGAAGAAATGATTCAGAGCTTCAAAGAGATGATTTGGAGAGATTTTGATGAAAAATCCTTCTCAATGTCTTCTGTGGACAGTATTCTAGATGCTCAGTTAACTTTGGAAAATCTAAAATCTAGGTTAACTGGTCATGCTAAGGCCATCACAGCATTGAAGGATGCATTGATCAGAGCCAGAATCATCTCCAATAACACAGTTGCACTAGACAGCATAGGAATTTAGGCATCCATCACTATGTTCGATGCACATATGAAGAAATCTGGCAGCAAGAACTAAATTGTTCCCCTCCTTTCTTCTTCCTTCCTTATGCACTTCTATTTTGTGAAAAGTGCATGCAATTTTGTAAAATGTAATTACATGTAAATATTTTAGAAAAATATCTCAAAGTCAAAGATGAGTCATCTTTGATCGAGATATTTTTGTATTTTATTATTTTTTGGTTTTTGAGGATTTTCTCCCTATATATAGTGGAGACCTCATTTGTAAATGATCTTGGAAAAATTAATAGCAAACACTCTACTGAAATTGAAGCAACTTTTGAGACTTTATGCTCAAATTTGTAAATCATATTTTGTTGAATGAATGAGAAGCAGGTTATTTCAGACTTTGTGTTGAGATTGTCTATGTTATTTAGGAAATAGTTCTTATGTCTTTTTTCTTAGTAATATCTTATTTATCTGATTTAATAAGCAAAGTGGGTGTGCTTATATTATCTAAGATCATTTCTAAAGGTAGAGCATAGACTTTGAGCTTCTTTTATCTTTGAGATTTAGTTATCTTTTGTAGTTTCAGGCGGAGACTTTGTGCTTTGTTTTATTCTACGATTACGTTTGTTCTAAATCAGTGAAAGAAGCTACGAAAGACTTTGTGCTTACATGAGTGTTCTTGTGGAATTTGTTACCTTAGGTGATCTCCTACTCTCTGTTTGATACCATTCCTGAAAGAAGAGGGGTGTTGTTAGCTACAGACCCAGATATCCTGCTTTCATTCTTTGTACATTACCTCTGAAAAAAGAGAGGTAGATGTTTTTATACCACCCCATGTGTTATTTTTTGCTTAATTATATATATGAATATAGCACATGAATATTTATAGGGAACCTCCCCTTGATGAGAGGAGAGATTTACTTCGTAAAGATCTGGTAAACCCATACTTTTCGTGGTGTAAATCTCCCTATGCTGTGGTTGATATACCCATTTTGTCATCAGTTAGTTGACGACAAAATATTCACCCAACATAATCTAATTGATAATGTGGTTTTAAGATGATAATGAATATCTCCCTTAATGTTCCACATGTTTGGTTTCATGTTTCGAGTTGTTTGGATAAATAAGTTATCTCATGTTGCTAGAAAGTGTCACCATGTGAGGTTTCAGTCAAAAATCTTTATTGCTGAATGTTTGGTTTTCAAAAAGGGTCTCTTAGGAATGTGATTTGATATTTCCCATGTATAAATTCCATATTTATCATCTTACCTTCATTTTTAGTATCATAACATCATGCTTGGACCAAGTTATTTAGTCTTGCCTTTCTCACAGTCAACTCCTTGCTCATTCTTACTTGCAACCATGTTGATCAAGTGTGTGAAACATGTTTAGTGTGTTCATGGAACTATATTGGAGGTCTCAAGAGGTTGATATATGTTTATAAGTAGTAACATATAGGTTATAACTTTAAATGTTAAGAGAGGGTTGTAACAGTCATATAGAACACCTTAGTGCAGTCTGCCATGAATAAACTCACCTATAGGTGCATAAAAGAGGTTTTAAACATTGAAATTTGGTGTAAAGATTTTCCTCGAGCCCTTTAATACCATAATACACCATTTGGGTCTTTTTAAGTTTAGGAATATGGTCATCGAGTCAAACTCATCTTCACTGCATGCCTAAACTCATTCACTACCTGTATGCATGATATTGTCCACCTATAGGTGGGTTAATAGAGAAAAAAGTTACTTATGTGGGGAAGTTAAAGCATGATAAAACTCCTTTTAATACCTATAATTTGGTTTTGAATAATATCAAACCTTATTTTAAGTATGATAGTGACAAATCAAGGGGTAAGAACCATTCAAGATACACTACCTGCACATGAAGATAATCACCTACAAGTGGTGGTAACAGAAGACTGAGGTACTCAATGGAATTTTAAGGCATGTAATGAAACTATTCTTGGAGTCCTAAGGTGATAAATATATCATGACACACATTTTTGAAATGATAAGTGGATAGAAAAGAGAGGAATTTATTTCCAATGGTGAAATGAATATGTTCAGGGAGATTTTCCCCAAAAGAACAAAATAGAGATCCTTAGTGTTTTGATGATATCTCATAATAGGGTTGCAATGACATTTTATGCATCTTGATGACCATATATTGTAGTCACCATATAGGAAAAAACCTCTGAAAAAATTGGAGGGTAGATATCTAAGGGAAGATGATTATTGAGAGACCTAAAGTTGCCATTTTATGCATTAAACTCAATCAATGACATGTACAGAAATCTGAATCTTTGATCAACCTTGCATTCCAAGTAGGAAGTCCTAACCATACCACCATATTATGATGGATATAGATGGCAAAAATATCACTCATGGTCCAAGTATCATCTAAATAAATGTACGATATGTTTTTTTCATCTCCCATACATACCTATAGAGGTGTCTTAAGCCTTAAAATACCCACCTACAGTGAGGTAGCAGGTAGTGAGAAAAAAACCTTGTCTAATTGATGATCTAGCCCAAGTAACATGAGTGAACAAGTTAAAATCACTACTAAATGGTATTATAAGGTATTATGAAATTTGATTCAATGTTTTCAAGGTCCAAACTATGTAATGATACTTCAAATTACCCCCTCCAAAGCAAAAAACTCAATCAGTCGTAACTGTGATAGGCAATAACCAAATTTGGAGATTTTGAGTGTAATAAGTGTATAAGGGTGAGAAAAAAGGTTAAAAAAAATTTCAAAGTATGTCATGAGATTATAAATGGGAATCTAATAATTTTTTTCAAGATCAAACTATATACACCTGCAAGCATCAGCCCAAGATAAAGAACACAGTTAGAAATTATGCATACAATCTGGGTCAAGCAGGAGCATATGGAGACATGTAAGAGGTTAGAGGGATGAATAAATGTTATAAAACCTTAGTAACATTTAAAATATCCTAATGAAACCATAACAATGTATTTTTAGTAAAGAAAGTGTTTTTTAAAGGCAATATACAGTCAATCTTTGACTGTCATACACACAATCTACATTTTGCACAGTCCATCTTGGAGATTAGGAGAGTTGAAACGTTTATTGAACTAAAAAGAGTATAAAAATTATTAAAAATGGTATCCATCACTTATATAACCCCATAAAATCTTCACCTTGTCTAGTAAATCAAAGGGAATGCCCTCTATTTTGTGTCAGATAGAAAGCACTCATCTTAGGCACAAAACCTACAATTTTGGAGAATGAGGTAGAAATATGAGACCAAAAGCTAAAAATACCTTATAAATAGTTATGTGGATTTGTATATCACCTATTAAAATATTAATAACATCTCATATAAATATGGAACTAAACATGGAGGTCTAAAATGATAAGGTTACAGTCAGACCTAGTAGGCAGAATTAAGGCCTAGAAGCCAAATGGTAGGCCACTTTTACTTCTAGCTCTTAGTGAGATTTCTAACTAATTGGAACATGTTTTTATGGTGATGTAATAGGTTTTAATGTTTTGGGTCTTAAACCAACTCAGGTCTATTAAACAAGGTTTAGGCCTAAAAGCCAAAAGGAGAGTCATGGTCCCTTTCACCTTGAGATGAGCTTTCTACCATATAAAAACATGTTTATAGGATGGAGATAGATGTGTTAAAACTTTTTAAAGTTAGAGAAGTTGCAGGGGAATCCATTTTTAGCTCAGAGATAATATTAGGCCTATAAAAATGAGGAATCAAGCTCAACAACACAATTTTGGATGCTCACATCTCCCTTGAGGCTGTACATGATAATCTAAAAAGTTTAGAGATGTTGATGAAATTATTTAAATATGAATTTGTGTAATTTTTGGGTATTTTTGACATCTTATCTTTATGAAGGAACCTTAAGAGGGTAAAACAGGCCTAAACCCTTACAAGTGACCAGTTTGAGGAAATGGAGATAGAAAGTTTCTCTAATGGCATATTTTTCCCATGATGATGATTGAAAATTGTAGGATACTCTCTTATCCTCATCCCCATACTCTTAGACTATATGTAATTGTACAGACAGGGTATAATATAGGGTACTTTTGAATATTTTGTGTGTTTTGTAGGTTTTAGAAGGAGTCTAAAGATGAAACCAATTTTAGGGAAATTATTAGGAATTTTATTAACTCAATCTGCCAAGTTATTACTTCATAAAAATGCTTAAGTGTTCATAAAATAGCTCTCATCTCTACCAGTCAAAACTGGCATTGTGACCAAGCTAGTGAAAAAGGTGTGAAAACTCTAAGTGGAGTGATTTTAAGGTGTCCCTGATGCTTCTAAGGCCATGGAGGGTCTTTAAACTTATCATCCACTCCCTCCCATATATTTACATGGAAAAATTAGGCCTTTTTGGAGGCCATGTGTGCAAGGTGGATGAAAGAAGGGTTATTTTGACTGTAAATGGTGATAGCTCATTTTGGGAAGGTTCAAAATGACTAAGACTACAACCAATGCATGGAAAGGCATCTATAAAATCTTCCCCTTAATTATAATCATCATAATTTTCCCTAATTAATTTTGTGATGTTCAAATAGGTCCAAATCATGAAGGTAGTTTTCTGAGCCAGAATGAGAACTTACATGCCACTTCACAAGAGTTTCATGACTTGAAGGGCCACTTCTTCCTTTTGACCTTATATTTTTCATCCCATATCCTCTTATCATACACAAGTAACTCCTTTTCTCAGCTTTATAAGTATCCTTGTGATCCTTGGACTTCTCTCTTCTCCTCTCTCTCTCAAGTTCTATAAGAACTAACCATTTTGGCCATTATAATTCATGCTTCACCTAAGTATGGTGAATCCTTACTCATTCTCATACCATTTTGTCAATAAGACTACTAATTTTCACCTCTTCATGACTATTCATAGTGTGTTTTACTTGAATCATTAAGCTTGCTTAGTGAAAACTATGATTTCCTTAGCATGTTGTCTCATTCTTTCATCCTATTTGTAGTTGAAAATCTTCTTCTTGCAAGGCATATGAAGTGTTCTATGAAGTGTTAAGGTTGAGTGAGTTAGTATATTCACTAGTGCCAAATTAAGGCCTCTTATCTAGTCCTCCTAGCCTAAACATTCATATATAACCTCATAATGTAATATTAATGTGAGAAGATGAAGATTGGAGAAGTGTATGTTTGGTTAGTCTCTTGGTTTCATATGTAACATGCAAATATTTGAGAATTCATCAACTTATTTAATGTATCACCTCCCTTAATATATTTTGCTTATAGTTTTATCTATCCGTTTTCCCCCCCAAAGTTTAGGTGTAGTAGTGATCAAAAGTGGTATATCAAGGGAACTAGCCCTATCTAGAGATTCACCTCATCCTTAGGCTACCACAAGCCTAAAGGTGTTTCAATTGTGCCACTTGGATGAGGAGATATGAGAAATCTACTCAAAGGGTATAAATCCAAGTGACAAAAGGTTCAAAAAACACAATCAACTCAAGAAATAATACAATAAACATAGATAAATTAAGCAAATCTAGCTCTCTAAAATGAGGCTAAACATTCAATATGGTATGGGTTTGGTCAAAATAATCTATAAATATATGATTGTTATGGTCAAGGTTTTGTAAAATAGGTCTAAGGCATCACTTATCCTATTCTAGTAGTTGATAATATTAGTCAACAAGGTTTGGGATTCATTGAACATCCTAAGGCACATTATTCACAGACACAATTTATCAAGGTAAAACATATACATACATAGGAAATGTTATAGAAAGAGCTAGATCCTAAGTTGCATAGTCAAAATCATGCTCAACCAATAAACATTCTCAAATAAGGCTTCCTATGAAAATATCCTCCACAACATTGTGTGTCTATAATAAGCATATTTTTAAAGGGAAAAATCACAATCAATATGCCAAAGCATAATTCAAAAAGGTCAAATCCATAATATGAGGTAGTTCCCTCCATCACACTAGGTTAATATGATGTCAATGTGGAATAATATTATGATTCTAATGATGAACAATACTCAGATTCCTACAATAACAACATTCAACTACAACATAGAAATCACACTACTTGGGCGATCATCATTCCTATTTTTGATATAGGACACAGTGATAGCGAGTCTCCCATAAGACTCATTGGTTAGTATGGTTCCTACACTTGTACATACTTCCTTCTATCTCTCACTCCTTGTATATAGTTTATTTTCATTTTCTTTTACTTCGCTTATACTCAAAAAACAAAAACAAAAAATATAACATGTCAAAATACAAAACCATTCAAATATTTCAAAAACATAATTTTTTTATAAATTGTATGCATTGCTATGTTTACTTTTCTACTACTTGCCAGATATTGCATATTACTAGCTATTTTAGTATAGTTGATTTTATCATACACATATGTTTCACTTGTTCTTGTCGAGTGCTTGTAGATTCTAGATTAGACTCTAATTCACTACACTGATCTAGACTAGTTATCATCTACACCATGACACTTGTATTTGCTTGTAACACACACACTAGTTTTTGATGGCATGAGAGATATCATGTATCTACCTATCCTACTTGGGAGACTTGATGGAAATCATGCCCCACCACCTAGGTCATTACTTAGATTTTCCTGCTATATACATTGCTCACATCTATCTTGACACCCCTATGCAATGTTAGATTACAACATACATATTACATTTCCTACTTATGCTCAAATATATTTACATTATGATGTTATGTTTTACATTATATTGGAATATCATGCACATGCTCTACCTAACACATTTTGTAGAGATACTTATTTAGAGGGCAATTCTTACACAAATTTCACAACTACCCTCAAAAGAGGGGGCATTCACAGGGGTTTGTCATAGAGATCAGGCACTTACATTACTTTTCACATATATATTTTGGCACATAGGCTCATTTTTATATATTATACTCAGGGTAAACATAAGATGGAATAGAGACTCAATAGTTAGTTTAGATCATGCAAAAACTAGACCAGGTCGTCATTAGTGACCAGATTGGGAAACTAGCACCACAAAGTGTTACTATCCACTACAAGTTGTTATTTTATAGTAGCCCTATCTTCAGGATAGTTTGTATCATTCAAAATAGTACACTAGGTATAATATAGATTTGCATAGTTACAATCATAGGTCTAGTAATTATGTTCATATTTAGCTTAGCTTCATTCATTTCAATTGAAATTCATACCAGTTGCTTAGATTCGGGGTCAACATGCATGACATGATCACTCATATATTCAAATCAATTACATAGATTTAAGTACTACATATTTGATTCAAATTTAGTATATTTAGATACCACGTTGGGAGCATGTGTGTGACACATAGTTGCCATATACTCAGCTTATGATAAGCTAACTAGATGGAATGGCAAACTCCATGTCATTATCTATGTTGTATACACTTGAAATCATATTCTAAGTTATCACCAGATTCATGCTTTACTCATTTGTATTTTTTGGCATTCTCGAGTGGCCCAAAGCCACCTAATATATTTGAGTGGCTACAAAGCTGAATAAACAATTAGATTACTTAGTTAGATACTTTTAACACTTTAGATAGTACAGTTATAGATGCATTACTTCACATAGGGTAAATGATGGATTCATGGCCTACTTGAGTTCTTGAGACACTTATATGAGACGGTTAGACACACTTACAGTCTTATCCAAGCTATTCATAGAGATCAGGATCCACCAAGCAGGGGTGGGAAAAGATGGAGTCAAAATCAAATTAAGTTCTTGAGCCACCCATATGATGATTGAACAAATTGTCAACTCAGTCCAAGTTATTCAATGATATGATCATTATGTACACTCACACACATAGGTTGTCATCAGGTTCATGCATTGGTTCACATACCCAATGAGATGTATTCATTCCTTTCATCTCTCTTTACTCAGCTTTATTCAGTTATTTCATTTTAGCATGGTCATTTGATTTTGATCATCTCTTAAGTAAGGACTAATTTTTTGCATGTTTCACTGTAGGACATTATTTTAGATCATGTTCCATATACGCAGATCTACATTCACATATTCAAACTCAGCTACATGAGCTTCAATTCCAAGGTATGTCTAGGTACACTTCTTTTTCCTTTATACTAGTCATTTCACTTTGAGGCATTAGTAGCATAAAGGGGGGGCAAATGTAATCACCTAAAAGTGGTAATTGGACATTAAGAGTATCGTTTGAGTTAACCTATCCCTAGGCTAGCCATAGACCTATCCTTGAGCATTAAACATACAATTCCAGTCATTCAATAGACCATAATCACGTACAACTATTCATAACACAATCCAAGAACTGTCATCTTAGACCCCAATCCAAATTACTTAATAGTCTACCTAGAGGATATTAGTGCTACATTTGGGACACTATGGGCATATGGCACTAGTGTCCCCAACTAGGTGCTACTATCTTTAGCCCAAACACTTCCCAATGGATATTGTTTCAAACATGTGCCCATCTTAAGGTCAGCTTAAGCTCATTTTCTTATTTGCACAAGCAATAGAATCCTATAAATACAAGTCTAATCCACTCTATTCAGGGGATGGATGGAAAATATATGCAAAAGCTATTCAAACCAAAGACACAATTGTGAAAAATCAAGATATTTGATCCCTATTATCCCCTACTTTTTGCATACTACCATCTACAATATCCTTAAGTCCAATTTTCAAGCATTTCAAAGCTTAAGCACATTCAAGGCATTTAAGGCCACTCTCATTCTAGCATTCACTTGCACATACATCAAGCACTAGGTGGGAGAACAACATCCGACTTGATCCCTCCTTAGAGTATTGGTATGTAGGCAAACCTCTACATAGCAAGGTGTTGAGGAGGTTCAGTCCATCCTACTAACACACATAAAATTATTGATAATGCCATACTTATAAGGAGTTTAGGGTTTGCACATCAAATCAAGTTTTTTAGGTACAACACAGAGCTATAGGTCTCAATCACATAAGAACATGACCTACAAACATAGGTGTAGGTGCTCCTATAAAATAGGAATAGTCCTATATAGGGTACATTAGTGCCACATTCAGGACACTACACATGGATGGTGTTATTGCCCAAACTGGGTGTTATTGTCTAGTGAATAAATGAATACTAGAATCTTATTGATGACATAGACTACTACCCATATCTCAAATTTTAGAACTTAGATCATCTGTAACAGTTAGTTTTCAAATAAGTCTCTATTTATGCCTATTTATTGCTATTATTAAAAATTTAAACAAAGTTAAAGGTCATAAAAAATCAATACTTATTTATTGTATATTTATTTCACTAATTTAAGCATCTCAGCCCCTTAAACTAAACATAGCAATTACTTGTGTAAAACCCTAAAAGGTTAAATCAATATGAATAAAATACAAGCCACTTCAAGGAGGCAACCTTCACAAGCTTCAATAAGAGCAGAATTTGCAATATGATGATAAACAACTACCCACTTCCTCTTATTTATAGTCTACATAGGCCATGGTTACTCCATAGGCTGACCTACTAACCAAATGAATGCATAGAGAAGTGTGATATAACATCAAAGAGGGATAGGTAAGACACAAGTTAGTTATTCCTGTCCCAATACATGTGATAGATTAGGGGCATAGCAAATCCCCTCTCCTTTATTATCTATGAAAAGAGTACCCTTGGAATTCAAAATCAATTGTGTGAGTTATATCTTCATGATTATGTAGTTATTTATGGTCTAGGATAGAATCCCAACAAATATGTGGGGTATACACTACTAAAATACTTTTATTCATACCTGGTCAATGAAGACAAAAGAGGCAAGTAAATAACTAAATATCATGAAAGGGAAAAAGAGGCAAAGTTAATAATAAGGGTAAAATCCACTAGGTTAGTTGGGATGGTAGATGATTAGGACACCCTAATGGCAAAATTAGATGCGGCCTTAGATTTTATGAGAAAAAAAGTTCAGGCCCAAAACCAGTATCTCATATACTTGGATCAAATTGGTAGAATAGTGCTTACTTCATGCACAATATGGGATGAATAAACCTAATAATTTAGAAGAAAGGAACCTTTCTCCAAATATACTATTATAGTAACACTCAAAAGAGTGTATAAGTATATTGAATCAACTAGGAAGCATATGACTTAATGGTTGACTATCACATTTCATCCTCCACCATTATGGTTTCCCATCCATGATTGGATAAGGAAGGAACAATTACATGAATTTGAAAAAATCAAAAGAATGGAAATTTTTGACAGAAATAAAGGGTTACACTTAAGGCAATGAGAGGATTCATCAAAATATTTTAGTTTTTTTGATTATATGCTCAATGCATGATGAGGTTTAATGAAAATTAAGTTGCTCAAATATGAACAACATGTAAGTTGGGGGGTGTGATGAGTTGAGAGATTAAATTTGAGAGACCTTCCAAAACCCATTCTATTGATCCTTTTCAATCATCCATAAGCATATAAAGTTGCCTTTTGTACTACTTTCTACTATATATTACAAAATGAATAAGTATATATTTTTGATATTTTATGATTAAACTATTTATTTAATTAAATAGATTATATCACTATTATCATTACTATTTTATCTTTATTACTAATCCAGTGCATACATATCTTAAGGACAAGCTATGAAGCAAAGTAGGTACCTATGAAAAAAAAATATCATCACTACATCACTTATAGGCTAACCCATAGCAACAGGTAGGCTATCCTATAATAATTTGGTCGGCCAACCTGTAGCAACTAGGCAGGCCAACCTATAGCAACTAGGTAGTCAACTCATAACAATTGGGTGGCCAACCCATAACAATAACTATGCTAGTTTCTTTAACACGTAGCAATAACTTTGGTTGTTATCATAACCTGTAGCACTTGTTGTTAATGCCCAATTATGACTGCAATGGATAACTAGTAATTTGAGGTGGATTTCTTACACATTTTAAAGAACAAGGTAATTACCACAATCTAGTAAAAGGGTAAATCAATGTTAGAATGCCTCGTTATCACTCTTCCTCCATTGTAATGTGCCTCTAAAACCTTCACAACCATGAAACAAATTATTCTTTTTACTATTATTTGATTATTGGTTGCAAATTTGTTATAATAAATGGTAGGTTATTTCTCATAGATTTTGTTAATAATCAAAATGTAATTTATAATTTATGTTGTAATTAGATGATCAAAATAAGACCTACCCTCTCTATTTAAGGATTAGGAAATGAAGCATATGTTAGAAAATAGATTATGTCAATTAATAACTATTGAGATAGAAGATTGAATTATGTTCAATAACTCTATAATTTTGTTGTAGAAATATTCACATTACTACAGGTTCATTAATGCAATAAGAAGTGATTTGAAGTAGACAACTATAATAGGAAGAAGAGATTGTGACATAACTCCAATCAAGGTAGGGCTCACTAGATATGATTAAGGTAAATATCTCATTCATTAGTTTATATTCATTTCTATAATGTTTGTTGCATTTTTCATTATCCGATTAACCGTAAAATCATTCTTATTATGTTTTTTGCATAAGTGTTTATGATTCTTGCAAGTCAATTCAATACTGTACAAGTAAGATTTTAAAATAACATTATATTTACTTTCCTATTATTTTATTGTATATATTTACTTTCCATGAAAAGTGTGTTTCCCTATACATAACCTTATCACCTCAACATTTAAAAGAAACTAGCATTACATATACAATGTTGATATCTTGCCAAATGCATGCCCTAGTTTGATAATTACTAAAAGTGATAGTATAAATAAATCAAATGGTTTCCCCTTAGGTGAGTCTCTCATGTTGTAATTTATTTTGGATACTTAAAGTTTAATTGATGGTTTGATTATGCTTATCACCAATTCTAGACACTAACGCAAAGTGAAAGTTTCATATTGTCAAATGTTGAAAGTTGAAGAGTTGCATTGAATTCTAGTGGATCACGATTGTGCACACATACACATAGGTGTGAGAAATATGTGGGGTTTTATCCCTCTTTAGAGTATTATAATATAGGCAACATTCAATCACTTAGCGAGGAGTGATGGGGGTTATCCAACTCATATTTTATCCCCTCTTTTCCATGTGAATTAGGTGTCAAAAGTAAAGTTAGGGTTTCAAGGCAAAAGAATACAAAATTAATATTTGTGCATAGGACCAAGGTCAGTAAATTACACATAAATCATCTAGACAAGCAAGCACAAAATTATATGGTAAAATAGACAAGGAAATTACATAGGGATAGTTCTAACAAATAGTGGGCAAGACTGGTTGATGTACGTATCTAGGCTCTACTAGAAACATCCTAGCATAGTTTGACACTTTGTTTCCTAAACTAAATACTTATAGAACCATTTAAGAGCATATCAAATTATTGTAAATAAGCATTGAGCAAGACATAGTAAAATAATAGTTAAGTATCTTTTGCCTTGTTCATTTATATATTTAATAGATGCAATCAATCTCTATGTTACATTAAAATATGTATGGTGAATGCTATATCTTATGAAATCTAAATTTCAATAGTTTTATACTTATTTAGATCACCAAAATCCAAAATAAATTAAAACACATCTTTGATGAGGTGTAAGCTTGTATAACCATAAATGGGCATAAGTCTAATAGGTTTATCCTTTTTTGCTTAAATTGATAGGGTTTCCTACTCACTCCTTTATATCTTTTAGCTGCGAAGGCCTTTGGTTATCTCTTAGCCCACATAGATAAGCAAGGTCTCATTGAATGCAATGATCTCCTTGATAAAAAGAGTTATATTCTCAATGGTCATTTTGTTGGTGACTTTTTTCTCAAACTAGTAAAGAACAAAGTTTTATTTTATGAAGCACTATCATGAATTGACACCTTTTACAATCCTTCGAGTTCAAATTTACAATGGAGTAAAACTCAATAATATCTATAGAGCATGATGTTGATGCCTAAGTCGATTAAAAATTTGGATAGAAATGGATTGAGAATGGTGTCATGTATAAGTTCATGGGCATCCATGTTTCCTTTTAAAGTTCACTATCTTCTCTAAGGTAGTATTTTTTTCAATTGTTTGAGAAAAAAATCCCTTATTGTATCACCAAGCCTTTGTCCTTGCCTAGTAAGTTTTAGGTTTGCACCAATATTATTGTAGCAACCTATGCCTATTTTTCCTCTTGTTGGGATTTGTCAAATATAGTGTATGATAATCTCATCAAGCTTATGTGAGACTTCTTATGTGATAATTCTAAGCAAAGTCATAGGTTTTACAGAGTATATTTAGATATTTTTGCCTTCTTGAAGAGAAAAGAGGCACAAGCATTGTTAATGTCCATCAACATAATATTGATTTATGATGAAAGTACATTGTTTGAGCTATCGAGGGTTTAAAAGCATGGAAATTACTTCTCATGCATTATATTTTTGTTGGACGTCCCTACAGTAGGAAAGTTTGGAAGGGGCTAGGTCTTCATACCCTTCTTGTTACTACCATCCCTATAATTATTAAGAGTACTTTCATGTCTTGTGACATATGGAAAGCCTTTGAGTTGGTGTAATAATGTCTCTAGTGGATTGGTGATGGATTTAGAAAATGGTTATTTTTCTATGACCATAACCTTTGTTGGTCTGCCATTATTACTAGCAATACCTTGCCATTAGGAAAAATGTTGGGTTTTAAATACTTTAGGCTCTTCAAAAAGGGATACATAACAAATTGTGATCTTCTTTCTTTGTGAATTTAGAATCCATGGATTATTTTGAAGAAGAAATACAATCTCTTTGTATAAAATTTTCCTTCTACCTTGCCCATTCAAGAAATCATACTAGATGTTATGATACACAAGTTGGATCTTTAACTACCATATGCTTGGTGGAAATATTGGCATTAAAATTATGACATAAGTTTCAAAAATTATTCCCCCAACCTATTATATAGCTTTTTTAGCCGCAATCCTTAGATCTCAATAAGCTCCATAGCTAGTGGTGTTTGAAATCTCTATCTAATACTTGAAATTTTTACCTCACATGTATTTAGTAGGCTACGCTCCAAAGCTTTCAAATTTTTTGTGGTTTTAAGTCTATTAAGGGATGTCATTGGCATAATAACTTCATCATTTAGGTTTGGATTACCCCAAGTGTTTCATCCATAACAAGTAAATACCTTCAAGCCCCTATTCTAGACTTGTTTTCATGCCTAGTGTGTTATGTCCTTAACCTATAGTGCATCTAGGGATATGTGTGGTCCACTTGTGGCTTACACATCTTCATATTAGCTTGTTACATTTCCCGATGTTCTTAGTCTGGTCGACCTATAGAATAACCATGGCTAAGTAGAGTATATATAGGAGGTAGTGTTTATTATTTTTATCATCATATTGTGAATTCTATTCTTATTGCATTATTGTGGAGGTTTACCCCTCGAAGTGGTTCAGTCATAATTGTTGACCAAATTTAACTTTCACATCAAATTTGGCCCCTATAGGTAAAAAAATAGGTTTTTTAGATGTTCTATGGGTATAAATCTTTCTCTTAGGCTATATTATAGTTCATTTGATGTTATCTAATGCATTTATTAGCCTTAGTCTTGGTCTTGGTCTAATAGGTTTAGTTGTCATTTTGAGGCTTTTAGTGGGCTTTTAAGGGTCATAAATGCAAGTGCCATGGTTATAAAGGTGACCATGTGTAATTATTTCCTTTAAAACATCAAAGAGGTTAGGTTACTATTGACGCAGTGGATTACACCTGGGGGCAGGACGCCTAGCTCCCGCCCTTCCACACACAACAATGGAAACTCCCCTCTTGCCTGTGGGACCGGTGAAGCTGGAGGGGAGAGTCTCTAGAAGAGGTCTAGCTCTCTTTGATGTATCTTTTAGGCCCTAGTTTCTCCTACTGCTAACAAAAAATGTAAAAAAGGGGGGGCATGAAAAGAGAGAGATGCTAAAAACAAAGCCTAAGCCTAAAAAAGAAAAGGTGATACACCAGAAAATGTGATCCACCCAGCCCAAATATACACTTTTCACCAAAAGGAATTGCCTATACACTTCATCTAAAGTGAGAAAACCTTCTGCATCAGTGGGTTAGGGGTCCATGGGGATACAAGGAGGAAATAACTACTAGAGGTGTTCTGGGACACACTGCAGCAGCCTATCCACTTCACCTACACTCCTCTAGGGACACTTCTAACAGACCTATAAAAGGAAACTCAAAAATGCACCAGACATGCTGAAATCATTCTATAAAAGCATTTAAGAAAATGACTTAACACAGAATCAAGGCATAGACACATACTAAAAATGCAAAACTCAGAATGGAGGTAAAAATAGCTAAGTTCTGATTCAAGGTAAAAATCTTGCAGCTCTGCCTTACAAGCCCCAAGAGATTTTTGGGAAAAGTTTTGATTTAACGTTGAGAGTGGATTCCTTTCTCAAATGAGAAATTTACAATATATAGGAAGAGGAAGAGAAACTTGGCATTTTTTGGGAAAGAATTTGGTTCTCTTTTCTGCAAGTGGCCCATGTGCATTTTGAATCTTGGGAAGAGGAAACCACTATTATTGATGTCATTCTTCTAGAAGAGGCCTGCTAGAACCATGTTGCATAATCATCAAAATTGAATTTGGCATTCAAACATTAATGTAATAACATAGAAGTGCCTCTTTTCTATAAATAGACTGTAGTTTGTCCCCTCTTAAATGCCAACTTCGAGAAAACAAGTCACGTCGCTCATCTGCAATAACTCACCTTCCCTCCGCCACTTGAATTGCTTTGTCATTTCTACTCCTTGTCTTCTTCTTGCTCTTTCAGCCCTCAGGGGTGATCTTCTAGTGGGTCGCTACGTTCCTTGGGCTCCTTTCATGCTTGGCACTCAAATAGTTCAAAAACAAATGGATATTTCACTGTGTTAAATTTGACATTCACGCAGCCGTCACCCAACGGCTAGTTCGTTTGCTTAAATTTGATGTCTTTCAGGACGTCATCATCCTTGGAAAAAATCTATTGGGTCTTCTATTTTGGGCTTTTATGCTTTGGACCTTTTTCTCATGGACAAAAAGTCTATGGGAATTAGCCACTTTGTCCTTTCTGTCGGGCTCTTTGAACTTTCCCTGCGCTGTTGGCCTCTCCCCAAATTCCTTCAGGCTTTCTGTCTGAAGGAATTCCTTCGAACAAAAAGTCTGAAAGAATTCAGCCTTTGCCTTAACAAAAATTTTGAAAGTTTAAAATGCCCCTTTTGTGGCCCCTTTGAAGTGTTTGCCCTCTGCAAGGGCTTTTAGACTTTGAACTACCCTCCGCAAGGGAATTTGAACCTTGAACTACCCTTTGGCTATAGGGCACACCTTTGAACCAAGCCGTTGAACCAAAATTGGTTCAATGGTTCAATCGGTTCAACGGTTCAACCACTGCATGCCAAGCCCATTAAACCAAGCCCTTTAAACCAATTCATTAAACCAAAAATGGTTCAACACTGCGCGTTGAACCCCTCTAAACTGTTCGTTGAGTCTTTTTGTTAAATCGCCCATTAAATCGAAGTGATTGAGCCAAAGCATTAAACTTAAGCATTGAACCAAATGATTAAACCAATTCGTTGAACTAGTTCAATGGTTTAAAGTTGTGCACTGATGAACTGATGCCACTAAACTGACTGAGTGAACTAAGCCCAATGAACCCTTCAATGAACCAAGTGTCTGAATTAGAAGTCGCTGAACCAACTGAGTGAATCAAATGATTAAACCATTCGATTGAGCCAACGCATTGAACTTGCCAAATGAACCAATTGGTTGAATTGGTTCAATGGTTCAAAGCTATGCACCGAGCCCATTGAACCAAGCTGACGAACTTGCCAATGAACTTAAATGTTTAAACCAAGTGATTGAACCAAAGCGATTGAACCGAAGCGTTGAACCAACTGAATTGAACTAAGCGATGAACCCTGCATTTGAACTAAGCATGATTGAACCGTATGATTGAACTAATGGTTGAACTAGTGAATTGAACTTTGATTGCTGAACTAAGGCCTTAAACTTTGCTGATGAACTTGTCATTGAACTGGTTCAATGAACTAAGGCCGATTGAACCAAGGCATTGAACTAAGCGATGAACCAAGCGATTGAACCAGGCATTGAACCAAAGCATTGAACTAGTTCAATGGTTCAACCATGCCAACTTTTATTGATTTTCTTTAGACAAGAGCCTAAAGAAGCCTTGCAAAACCTAGAACTCTCTGAACTAATCCTTCATGTGCCAAAGACTAACTTGTAGAGCCCGTAGAAATCTAAAACCTGCAAAGTCTATAGAAATCCAAAACCTACAGAGTCCATAGATTTAGACCTACAGAGTCCGTAGATATTCTGTAGAGTCTATAGAAATGAACAAATTCATGCAAAATTGAAAAATGAAATGGCCTAGAATAGCAGGGACAGAAGGGAACCGATTTTTGACCTGTTGGGCAAAAAATGGTCAACAAATTGGTGACTCCCAGGGGAAGCATGCCTATTATGCTTAAAGACCAATTGCCTTGTAGTCCATTGGGCACGAAGTCATATGCAGCTATGAAGAAAGGTTAGCAACAGCCCCAAAGATCCAAGAATCAAACATGAAGCTTCTTACCCCACATGCAAAGGGAAACACAAAGGCTTAAAAAAACACTACTTGTGCAAACTGCACTTATAGAAAGCAGGAAAAGAAACTGAAAGCAAACTATTATATACAGCTAACCAGGTACATTCACTTCCCTCCTAGATCAAAAGGAAAACTTCTTAAGTCCCCTTCTTGGTAAGAAGACTTATGGTGGCAAACAAGTGGCTGAAAGAAAAAGAGATTTGGTGACCTGCTCCTCTTGCCTGTCACCTGAGTTGGCTGGTATTCGAGTGGATCAGATTCAAACATGCCTCCAACATACATGTATTCTTCATGTCCCTGGAGGCTTGTTGAATGTTGGTCCTTCATGTTGGTGCATTTCACCAAGAAATTAGTGGCTACTGGCTTATCACTGTTAGCCCTTTGACATGTATAAATCCCTTGTAGTGCATCATGGTCTGACCTCTTTCCTTTTGCTTCATTGAAAACCCTGTCAAACTCATCCTCTACTTCCTCTTGGCTTTCTTGAAGAAGGGTGACTGTGATGATGTTTGAAATGGACTCATAAAATGATTACTCATCCCAAAGAACATCACCTCTTTGTTTGAAGCTTTCTTCTTCAAGGCCTTCCTCCAGGAAGATAGACCTCTCCTTTTCCTCCTCAAAGATTAGGATCTCTAGATTTTCAAAGATATTATCCTGATCCTCCTCCAACTCAGGCTCCTCAATGTAGTCGACCTCCTCATTGAAGCAACAAGGAAGTTCATCAAACAAGGGGGGAGAGAGCTCACCATGCTTTTGTTCCTCCTCATATTACTGAAACATCTGTATATATGCAAGACCTGTGTCTTCTCCATTGCTGATGAGTTCTTCACAAGTAGCCTCCATGATGATTCTACCTTCATTGCCACTCATGATAGCCTCTTGGGGAACTGCAGATTGGATCTTTTGCTCCTCGTTCACCTCCTTTAGAATGGGTTCTTCCTTGAGAAGGGGTGAACTAGGAAAACCATGTGGAAGAGGGGGTAGTCCTTAAGCTAGAATCAAATGATTCTCCTCCTTCCACTTGGCCAACACTTCATCAATATTAGGTGTGGCTTGATATCTCTCTTGGAAATGTGTAGGTGGGGTGTGTTCAGACATGGAATGTACCGTTGGGTCTGAACTATCCATCACACACTGGCTGAGGAATCTCTCTTTAGATTCCAACTCTGCGATTCTCCTGGCTAGATCTTCTTGGAAGAGCCTTTCTTGGAGATCATAAGAATCATGGGTAGGAGCAGTTTTATCTTCCTCAAGGTCTTGAGCAAAACCTTGCTTCTCTTCTTTCCTATCCCATGATTCCATCATTTCCTTCCAAGTCAAGAGCGTACCATCAGGGTGAAAGATCTCAGAATTGGAAGTTTCCCTTCTGGTTGAAGGGCAACTAGGAGGGCTACTTGGGGAGATGCCATAAAAAGGCTGAGCTTGATCAAAATTATAGGAAGGACAATAAGGTCCATGATTTTGTGCAGAGGGATTATACATACAAAGGTGATTTCTTAATGGTACCAAGCTGCTTAACCAGTTGATTCAACTCAGAGTCACCATTGGTGTTGATGTAAAAGCCTCAAAAGGCTAGTTGGTTGAAGAACACACCAAAAATTCTTCAACTCCTTTGGACAAAACTTGTCCCAGTTGGTCCCACCAGGCATGCCAAAAACTATTGACACAGTGGATTACACCCAGGGGCAGGACGCCTAGCTCCCGTCCTTCCACACGCAACAATAGAAACTCCCCTCTCGCCTGTGGGACTGGCGAAGCTGGAGGGGAGAGTCTCTAGATGAGGGCTAGCTCCCTCTAATGTATCTTTTAGGCCCTGGTTTCTCCTACTGCTAACAAAAAATGTAAAAAAGGGGGGGATGAAAAGAGAGAGAGAGATGCTGAAAACAAAGCCTAAGCCTAAAAAAGAAAAGGTGATACACCAAAAAATGTGATCCACCCAACCTGAATATACACTTTTCACCAAAAAGAAGTGCCTATACACTTCATCTAAAGTGAGAAAACCTTCTACATTAGTGGGTCAGGGGTCCATGGAGATACAGGGAGGAAATAACTACTAGAGGCATTCTGGGACACACTACAGCAGCCTATCCACTTCACCTACACTCCTCTAGGGACACTTCTAACATACCTATAAAAGGAAACTCAAAAATGCACCAGACATGCTGAAATCATTTTACAAAATCATTTAAGAAAATGACTTACCACATAATCAAGGCATAGACACATACTAAAGATGCAAAACTCAAAATGGAGGTAAAAATAGCTAAGTTCTGATTCAAGGTAAAAATTTGGCAGCTCTGCCTTACAAGCCCTGAGAGATTTTTGGGCAGAGTTTTGCCTTAAGGCTGAGAGCAGATTCCTTTCTCAAATGAGAAATTTACAATATATATGAAGAGGAAGAGAAACTTGGCCATTTTTGGGAAAGAATTTGGCACCCTTTTCTGCAAGTGGCCCATGTACGTTTTAAATCTTGGGAAGAGGAAACCACTGTTACTAATGTCATTCTTCTAGAAGAGGCCTATTGGAACCATGTTATACAATCACCAAAATTGACTTTGGAATTCAAACATTAATGTAAGAACATGGCCATGCCTCTTTTCTATAAATAGACTGCAGTTTGTCCCCTCTTAAATGCCAACTTGGAGAAAATAGGTCACGCTGCTCACCTGTAATAACTCACCTTCCCTCCACCACTTGAATTGCTTTGTCATTTATGCTCCTTGTCTTCTTCCTACTCTTTCAGCCCTCAAGGGTGATCTTTTGGCAGGTCGCTACGTTCCTTGGGCTCCTTTCATGCTTGGTGCTCAAACAGTTCGAAAACAAATAGATATTTCACTGTGTTAAATTTGACGTTCACGCGACCGTCACCAAACGGCTAGTTTGTTTGCTTAAATTTGATGGATTTTAGGACGTCATCGTCCTCGACAAAAATCCATTGGGTCTTTTGTTTCAGGATTTTATGCTTTGAGCCTTTTTCTTGTGAATAAAAAGTCTGCGGCAATTGGCTGCTTTGTCCTTTCTATTGGGCTCTTTGAACTTTCCCTGCGCTGGTGGCCTCTCCTCGAATTCCTTCGAGCTTTCTATCTGAAGGAATTCCTTTGAACAAAATTTGGACTTTTGCCTTAACAAAAATTTTGAAATTTTAAAATGCCCCTTTTGTGGCCCCTTTGAAGTGTTTGCCCTCCATAAGGGCTTTTAGACTTTGAACTACCCTCCGCAAAGGCATTTGAACCTTGAACTACCCTTCAACTGTAGGGCACACCTTTTAACCAAGCCGTTGAACCAACCCATTGAACAAAAATTGGTTTAATGGTTCAATCGATTCAATAATTCAACCATTGTGTGCTAAGCTCGTTGAACTAAGCCCTTTAAACCAATTCATTGAACCAAAAATGGTTCAACGCTACACGTTGAGCCCCTCTGAACTATTCACTGAGTCCCTTTGTTGAACTGTCCATTGAACTGAAGCGATTAAACCAAAGCATTGAACTTAAGCATTGAACCAAATGATTAAACCAATCTGTTAAACTGGTTTAATGGTTTAAAGCTGTGCACTGATGAACTGATGCCACTAAACCAATTGAGTGAACCAAGCCTGATGAACCATTCAATGAACCAAGTGTCTAAATTAGAAGCTGCTAAACCAACTGAGTGAAGCAAATGATTGAACCATTTGATTGAACCAATGCATTGAACCTATCAAATGAACCAATTGGTTAAACCAGTTTAATGGTTCAAAGTTGCACGTTGAGCCCGTTGAACCAAGCTGACAAACTTGCCGATGAACTTAAACATTTGAACTAAGCAATTGAACCAAAGCAATTGAATTGAAGCGTTGAACCAACATGTTGAACCAACTGAATTGAACCGAACAATGAACCCTGCATTTGAACTAAGCCCAATTGAACATGTATGATTGAACCAATGGTTGAATCAGCGCATTGAACTTTGACCACTGAACCAAGGCCTTGAACTTTGTTGATGAACTTGTCATTGAACTGGTTTAATGAACTAAGGCTGAATGAACCAAGGCATTGAACTAGGCGATGAACCAAGCGATTGAACCAGGTGTTGAACCAAAGCATTGAACTGGTTCAATGGTTCAACCATGCCAACTTTTCTTGATTTTTTTTAGACAAGAGCCTGAAGAAGCCTTGTAAAACCGAGAACTCTCTGAACTAATCCTTCATGCGCTAAAGACTAACCTGCAGAGTCCGTATAAATCCAAAACCTACAGAGTCTGTAGAAATCCAAAACTTGCAGAGTCTGTAGATTTAGACCTATGGAGTCCGTAGATATTCTGCAGAGTTCATAGAAATGAACAGATTCATGAAAAATTGAAAAATGAAATGGCCTAGAATAGCAGGGATAGAAGGGGACCAATTTTTGGCCTATTGGGCAAAAAATGGTCAACAGTTACCTATCATTGATGTTAGTTAAATCATAATATTACAGGTTGTCAAACTAAAATTCAAGAAACAAACTAATAAAAGAAGCATTTAGCACTTTTATGATGCATGGGAAGTGTGTTACATGGGAAAATATAATGGAATGCCTATTTATCTCATCAAACTCATCTCAACATTTCATTTTCTCTATATGTGCCATTTTGAAACCAAAACCATTTTGCTCCTTTGCTTTCCTAGACATATAGCAGTGACCTTCAGCCTTGTGCTTAGCACAAATAGCTCAAGAGGTTTTAGGATAAATGATTTTGTGAGGTTGATCCAAAACTCAAAAATATTTGGTTGAAATATAATTAAAAAATAAGAACAACACAATTCAAATAATGCTATCTCTAAAAAGAGATGTTTTATTGATCAAAATTGCAGACCCAAACATATGCCTATCTTTGAGAAGAGATGTCTGATTTCCATTTTAGGTTACATCTTCATTTATACATATTTTTAAGGTGTGAGGAGGATGTTTAATGTCACCAATATCTAGGGAGATTAAGTGGTTTGACTTCCATGATTTACAACAATAGAGAATTCAAGGAATTATTATTTTTAGAAACTTACTATTTTTAGACTGCACTACTAAAATTGAAATTTGGGGCACTCCCATTGGGTTTTATAGGGTAAAACTTCATTTATAAAATCTCAATGACATCTCACGATGTTCCCCTCATTATTATCTTTCCAATGATTCAAACGGTGAGTTAATTGGAGCTACGGTGCAAAAGTTATGGCTCCCAGAAGTTCTGCCATCAATTGGGGTGGACCCATCACCCAAATTGTCATCTGAATTATTGCCTTGATTAGAGGTGATATTACACTCAAATACATTTATTTCCATTGAAATATTACAAGTATTTATTAATTGTGCTTTATAAACCATCCTCATGAAGTTGATAGTACTTTTTTGCTAGTTGTTTCATGCACCCTGTAAGTTTTGTTCCATTTTGGTCAAATCCGTATGAACCAATTGGTGATGTTGACTATAGAGGATATTTCATACCTTATAAAATTATCTCCATACATATTTTCATGTTTCATGGTATTTTTATGAGCAAGTTAGTCCATGTTGAAAGAAAGGTGACACCATGTGTTGTCTCAGTCAAATTTCTTCTTGTTGCAGAATGTTGGCTTCCTATAGAAGTCTCATGTAGCTAAAAAATGATGTTACATCTGACTTAGGTTCATATGACTACCTCCTTCCATGTTTTTGTTTCACCATATCATGTTTTGGGTAGCTTGTAATCTTTCCATCTCTCATAATCAACTACATGCCTAACTTCACTTGCAATCACATGTTTAGAGCTTGTTCAACTTGTTCATGGAATGGTAATTTTAGTGTATTAGTTGTCCAATCCATCAAGAGTTGAAAAGATTTAATTTATATTTTTGGGAAAGTGCAAGTTAATCACATGCTCATTCACCATGCAAAACAGTCATGAGATGCCTCTGCTTGCTCTATTCCATATATATGCAAGTGTTTTTCACATTGAAAAAGATGTGTTGGGCCTTGTTTAAATATGTCCTTAGCATAAATAATGTATTTTTAAGGTTTAAAATAGGTTTCAGCTGCCCATTAGGCCTTTTATCCATGTTGTTGCTCTATCCCAAACTCATTATCTACACACAGCCCAATACACACCTACAGGAGCCATTGTTGACATCATACTGAGAGGTGGAAACCTTGATATGGATCCAATCTCTTAAGATTGCTAAAAGTGTATTGGCATGTTTGATGAGAGCATAAAAAGTTCATAGGCATGGATAGCTTTCATACTACTCATATTCAACTTATTGTTTGTACACTAAAATATCCACCTATAGGTGGTTGAGCAGGTATTAAGATATTTCTATGGAGAATTTGAAACAACTTGACACTTCCTTAAGGTCTTGGTATGATAAAATGCCATGTCAGACCCATATAAAGTGTCAAAAGGGCAAAAAGAAGTGTGTAAATCATGTTTGAAGATGATGATTAAATTTTGGGAAAATATCCCTAAAATATAGAAATAGAGGTGAGGGGGCTTTTTGTGGACATCTTAAAACATGGTGGTAAAGGGTTTTAAGGCATATATCTAGGTGAATCTTGTAGCCCATATCATAGAGAGTTTACATGCCAAATATGAGAGTAAAAAAATTAATAAAGGATGAAATGGAGGGCCTCAAATATGCCCTTAAAAAAACTAAAATGCTCCACTACCGTCTACAGGTTTGTGGTTTTGAGTGGCCTTTTGATACAAAGGAGAAATAATGAACACACTCTCATGGATAGAAAATTTCAACTGATTTAATGGCATACAAGTGGCATGAGGGTCATCAATAGGAAGTTGATGTATATCTTTACAAGCACTATGGCCACCTACAAGTGTTTACACAAGAAAAAAGGCACCTACAACAAGACAAACAAATAGTGACTCAAGCATGTGTTTTAATGGTGTTTTGGCCCATCTAAGGTGAGTCTAAGGTGAATACAAATAATTTTTGATATAAGGTTATTCAAATAAGGTCCTCATGTATCACAATCAAGTTCAAATGAATAAATGTACACCATAGGGGTCAAATAGGCAAGGTATGCAAACAATGAGCTAAAATGAGTGTTTAGGTGTTGTTTTAGGACATTCAAACTAATTACATGAATATAAAAATGTTGTGTGACCTCAAGGGGGTTCAAGGTAAGTCTTTTCACAATATGACCAAGTCTCGATAAGAAAAATTAACCTACAATCAGGGTCTAAAAGGTAGGTGTCTCAATCAGAGCAGTGGAGGACTCATTTATGAACCAAGGTGCATGTAGAGGGATAATAGGAGGTTAACATGATGAATTAAACCTATAGAAAACTTCTCCAATCCATTATGAGCTTCATAATATCTTATTAAATCAAAATAAGCATATACATATCTTTTGAAACCCTGTATGCACCTACAACAGCGTGTAGTCTTGGTGAAGGTAAGGTAAGAGATGAACTTGTCTAGGGAGAAGAGGAGGTTTGCTAGAAATTTGAAAATGGTTCATAATAGGTTAAAATATGTTTACACACACTCCAAGACCCATTCAATATTCCCATCTACTTTCCCTACTTGGTCAAAGGTAGCAGTCCATACTGTGAGCTAGGAAACCATGTTACTCAATAAGCAAATATGAGGAATCCAAGGAAGAAAGGTATTTTTGGGTAAATTTTAAGATTCCTTAGAATTAATTGAGGATTAGGAGAATTTTAACAAATATTGTAATCATTGGTTTATCATGGAGAGGTCACTCTTAGGTGTATTTGAGGAAAATGCAAGAAAATAGGCTTTTTAGAGGCCTTTTTTGGGCATTTTGAGCTAGTTAAACACCTAAATCAAGGAATTTAGCTAAACCCTTTGGTAAGAAGTCTCATTAGGACATTTGAAAACTAAAAAAATATTCACTTTTCCTTTGAGAATAGGGATATACCTCACTATTTGATAGGAAGCTTTGGGAACCTCAAGAAACATCTTATGAGGTGTATGGAAGGAAATTAGATGTTTCACAAGCAATAATTCAGGACCAGACATTTCAAGATGACCAAAATAACCATGTACATAGTCCAAATATACAAGCTTTCACTAGGCCTAGTTGGTGAGTGAGAGAAATGGATGAAGATGAGTGCTTAGGAGGTTATGTGATGGTTTTAAAAGCTTTAATGAAGCATGAATAAGAATGAGATACCAGCATAACCATGAGATATCAGTTCAAGTATCTCAAACCTGAAAAGTACATGCTAAACCTATTGGGCCTTGAATAGACATAAATCCAATTGGGGGTCCATTTTCAATTATAACCCTTGGAATTAGACATGTTTGAAGTTTATTATGTAGATAAGCCTATAGAAAAGCTACTTCTAGCTCAGAGACAGTCCAAGCATGCAAGAAAGGTGGAAACAAGATCAAAGGGGTGATTTCTAGTGTTTATATCTCCTCTGAGAGTTTCCATGGGAACCAAAGGAGATTTTAGGGGACATTAGGTTTCCTCAAAATCATGTTTCTGGCATTGTTTGGCAAGTTCAACATCAGAACTTTATGAACAAAGCTTAATACTAAAAACTGCCTAAAACCCTACTAAATCCTTAGTCAAGACCCAATGGAAAAAATAAGCTTGGAAAGATATCCAAGTGACATATTTTTATCATGAAATATATTGGACCTTGTAAATTACTCACTAAGTCTTACTCCTATACTTTTGAGTTTTGTGGAATTGTATGGACATGGTGCAAAATAGGGTATTTTTGACCATTTTGTGTGTTTTGCAAGTTCCAGGAGGTTCAAAGAGATGAAATCAAGTTTGGATAAAATATATAAACTTTTTATAACTCCTTATGGACATTTAATACCTATAAAAAACTTTTAAGTCTTTAAAAAATAGCTATCATCGCAGCCAATCAAAACTAGCATAGTGAACACAATCGTGAGAAAGGTTAAAACTTCAAGTGTGAGCCTTTTTAAGATGTACCTGAGTATTCTAAGGCCATAGAGAGACCTTCAAAGTGTTATTAACTCCCTAATATGGATTTCCATGGAAAATTGAATCTAATTTTGAGGTTGAGTGTGAGGGGTGACTGAAAAAGGAGTTTTTAGACTACAAGCAGTGATGGCTTCCTTCCAAGAGTTTTTAGATGAGTAGGATTACAACCAATGCATCGAGAGGCATGTCTAAAATCATTACCTATCATCCTAATCATTATACCTATTTATAGTTATTTTTAGGATGTTCAAACACGTCCAAATTATGAAGGTAGTTTTTTGAGCCAAGACAGGGAGTTTCATGCCATTTTTCATAAGTTTCATGACTTGTATGGACACTTGGGCTTCCTAACATTGCATGGTTATTTTCACATATCTTTCTCATGAAAATTTAACCTCTTTTATTATCTTGATAGATGTATAAGTGACCTTTGCACTCCCTTTGTCTCGACCCTCTCCTAAATGCTATAAATTTTGACTCTTTTAGCTCTTTTAAGTAGCCTCCATTTGTTGATGTTGAAACCCTAGATAATTTTTTCCTTTAATGTATATTGAGGAAATAAAATAAGTGAATTTTCCTACTTAAATGTTGTAAAATTGAGTGTTATTACAATATTTTTTGTCTTATCCAGTAGAAGATGATCTTTTCTAGCATGTTATCATTGAATGTTCACCAAGTGTGCAGAAGAGTAATTGTTACAGGTCTTTGTTAGTGTTCTCTTTCAAGTTTATAAGTGTATTAAAATTGGTTCATGATTGTATTCTACCAAGGAATCATTAATTACCCTCCTAAGTATCAAAATACCCTTTTGAACCTAGCTTATGAAACATTGATGTAACAATATGTCTTGTGTTGTAAGTATTGTGTAAGGAAAACTTTATTTTGCTCTAAGTAGTATAAGTTCAGTCAATAGGAGGAAATAAAATATTGTTACATCACTTTTTAGTTTTATTAGTTGTTTTCTTAACCCTTTTCATCCAAATTTGATAGGTAAGAAAGTAATTCAAAGAGTGCATCAAGGGAACTAGCCCTTCTAGAGATTCATCTCACCAAATTATTACCCACAGCAAGAGAGATGTTTCCATTATTCCACTTGGATGAGGAGAGATAGGCATTTCCTCAAGGGGTACAAATCCAAGTGACAATGTTTTTTGGCATGCCCAGTAGGACTCTAAGTCCTAAAAGATTGTCCAAGATTGGTGTTCATCTTGGCATAGTTTTAGCTACAAGAACATCTACATTCAGTACCTGGTGACTCCATTAAAGTATTTAACTCTTTGCTTGTTGATCATTTCTTAATCTCCATGCCAAAATTGAGCTCTAGGTCTATTGCTAAAGGTATACCTTTTGATTTTGTGCAATTTCCTTTGCATTATGTCAAGAGATTAATATTTGTGAACACTCATCCTTATTCAAGGGAGTTGGTGTTTAAGAACTCCAAGTTTCTACTTAACTCAACCGCTAATACACATAAGCTACATTCCAATATGGCTAGACTTTTTCCTTTTGTAGCTTTCATCAGATCATCTCCTTTGAATCTTGCTCAATATGACCAAATTCTTAGAGCATCCCTTAAAAGTGTTCTATCTTTTAGTGGAGAAGGTCCTATCACTCCCATTTAACATATTAGGAACATGGAAAATTTTTGCAGCATCCATAATATCACTGAAGAGAATGTAGCCATTAGATTATTAGCATTGTATTTCAAAGGGAAATCTTTAGATTTGTATGGGACTCTACCTAAAAATTTCATGGCTTGATGGGATGAACTAGGAGATCTATTGTCTAAGAAGTTTAGAGAGAAGAGTGATTATCTATCACTAGCTGAGCAATTGACCACTATCAAGAGGGCTCCTAAAGAGTTTATGCAAGATTTTAACACTAGATTTCAATAGACATGGGATAGGATCCAAGCCCTTATGAGACCTACCCCAAATTATGCCTTCTTGTAATATCTAAAAGCATTAAATAATGATGTATCAATGATGATTAAATCCATAGCTGGAAATACACTACATGTTGCCTATGAGATAGCCATTAATGTTGAGAATTATCTTTTTCAAGTAGGGAAGATTGATCCTAGACTACCAATGCCATTGTTCTCTAATTTGCAAACTCCTAGTCAAGTTGCATTACCTACCTTGGCTCTTTTGCCTAATAGTCAAGAAGAGTTTGCCCTTGCCCCTACCAATGAGATTCATGAAGTCAAGAGTTTTAATCAAAGTGTTACTAATGAATTGGTTGCTCTTAAAAGGCAACAAGCTCAAAGCAACAAGCCTTACCAATCTTATAATCAATTTGGGCAAGCAAATAGGCCTCCTTTTTAAGGTAATGCTCAAGTACAAAGTCAAATCACTCAAGCTAGACCTTACCAAAGTTACAATCCTAATGCCCCATCATCTTCTAAAGCTCTTGTTATTACTCAAAATAACTTTGTTCAAGAACAACCATGTTATCTTTCCTATGACCAAAATCAAGACCAAGTTGCATATGCCAATGAAATGCATAATCAAGCCATGACAATGTAAGGTAGTCAAATACCTCAAGTTTCCACTTTTGAGGTGCCAATGCATAATAGAATGTAAATTGGAATGGAAAATGAATAAACACAATCTAATTCTACTCTTATAAATCATTTGTAAGGAGAGTTTTACACCATCAATTATTTTGGAAATTCAAGTAATGTGAATGCTAGTGTATCCTCTAACACTAGGTATAAGAAGAGGGTTGTCGAAGAGACAAAAGGAGATAATCAAGGGAATATTTTAACTCCTACATCATATCCAATGGTGGGTGGGTATAACTGAGCTCCTAAGGTGCAAGAAAATCATAAGTTTCATAATGCAAGGCCAGCTCCTATACATCCATCTTCACAAGCTACACCACAAGGTAATAGTGCTCTCAAAGAGCCTCTTAAGGTGAGCAATCCTTCTATCAATGTTGTGGATAAAATGAAGAAGTTACACATGAATTTTTCATTTTGGGATTCATTAAAAATACTAGTACAAAAATATATGGTTCAAAAGGAATTACAAGGACTAGGTAAGCAAGTTAGATCATCTAGGACTAAAAATATTGTCTTAGTAAATCGAACTCAACCCATTGACGGACAAGTGAAGAAAACTGAAAAGAATCCTCCTTTTTATCTATCTTTGATCAATGTTAATTTCATAGTTCATAATTGCATCATAGATAGTGGGGTTAGTACTTCAGTTATGCCCAAGATAATAGAGGATAAACTAGGCCTCAAATATGAACCAATGGCTAAAGGAGTCTTACAATTGGATGGATCACTAGCAAAGACCTTGGAAGTAGTCAAGGATTTGAATTTTATTTTACATGATTGTCCTATTTATTCTATCCCTCATGATGTGGTTGTGGCAAATTTACCCCCATACTTTGCTCTTGGTTTGTTAAGAGAATTTACAGCCAAGATAGGTGGATACTTGGCAACCAATTAGTCTTATATGGTTTTTATGACAAATTATGGTACTAAGGTGAAGATTGAATAAAAACCTATTCATCATAATCATTTAGAGCCCTACATGCCTAAAGTTATAAATGTCAATTATGTAATTCTTAATGAGGAAGAGCTTCACATGGACCAATCTCCAACCTCTTCTCTTAAAGGAGTTTCTTATTTGTATTTAGATGAATGGGGAGATAAGCATTATGAGCATGATCCTTAAAAATTCATAAAGAAGGCTAGTCTTGGAGTGTATTGCATTAATGAGGAGGACTCTTTAATGCCAAACTTGATGAAACCAAGTGAAAACATGGATCATTTATGGCAGTTATTCTTTGATGGATCTAGAAGGAAGGTTGGAGCAGGTGGTGGAGCAATGTTGGTTTCTCCATCCAAGGAAATGTATTATTCCACTTTCATATTTCACTTCTATTGTACTTGTAATGTGGTAGAATATGAGGCCCTCATTCATGGCCTTGAGTGGGCTAGGAAAAGAGGTGTGAGAGAGTTGTAACTGTATGGTGATAGTGAGTTAGTTGTGAATCAAGTAAGAGGCCAAAATTTGACTAAGAACTCTTTTCTTAGGTCTTATAAGCAGAGTGTGGGATCTTGTGGAAGATTTACAGGCCTTAAACATCCAATTTATCCCAAGAAAAGACAACAAACATGCTTATATGTTGGTAGCAATTGGAGCTCGATTTATTGTTCTAAAGGGGATAGGAGAAGATGAGAACCAACCACATCTCAAGGTGATTGTAAGGCCCTCTATACCAGTTAATGTCACTAATTGGCAAGTGTTTGATAGTGACTAACAAATAGCTCTTGAAAAATCAGCCTCTTCTTGTAGAAAAAGAGCTATTTTTTTCAAGTGGTTTCTTGTACAAGTGCCAAATGCTTATTTTTTCATTTGGTTTCTTGATTTTCAGTTAGACAACCTACAATATTCTGATGTAAATAAAATCCCTAATAGGTAACCTGACCCCTTTGATGTTTTAAAGGAAAAAAGGACACATGGGCACCTTGGAAACTATACCCCTGACCCCTTTGATGTTTGATGATGATGATGAGTTAAAGAAAGAAAAGCTAAGCATGTCTACTAAATAATAAAACTATGAGAGAGTAAAAATCTTCAAGGATAAGTTTCTTGATCTTGGGAAGGTATGTACTAGTGAAGAGAAACATGCTTTCATTAAGTTATGCAAGGAATTTTTTGTTGTCTTTGCATGGGAATATACTGATTTAAAAGGTTTTGATCCAAACTTAGCTCAACATAACATAGATCTAGATGAAAATGCTAAGCCTATCAATCAAATACAAAGGCCAATCAATATTAAGATTTAGCCTATAATGAGAAAGGAGCTTATAAAATTGATTGAGTCCAAGATCATTTTTCCTATTAAGCATTCATCTTGGTTGGAAAACTTAGTCCAGATAAGGAAGAAGAATGGGGAAATCAGGTTATGTGTTGATTTTAGGGACATGAATAGAGTTTTTTTTAAGTACCACTATCATCTTCCTTCCATAGAGTGGATTTTGCAAGTTGTGGCAGGTAGTGAAAGGTTCTCACTTTTTGATGGATACTCAGGGTATAATAAGATTTTGGTAAAGTAAAGTGACCAATATAAGACAACACTTACTACTAAATGGGGTACATATGCTTATACAAAAATACCTTTTGGTTTGTCTAATGTTGGAGCTACATTTCAATGTGTAATGGATATAGCTTCTCAATGTCTAATAAATGATATAGTGTTGGTGTATCTTGATGATATCACGGTCTTCTCCAAAGATGCAAAGGATCACTTGAATTATCTTAGGCAGATTTTTGAGAGGTGTAGAATGTTTGGAATCTCTCTCAACCCAAAGAAGTGTGTATTTTTTATCCATGAAGGCAAACTCTTAGGACACATTGTCTCAAAGTAAGGCCTATCCATAGATTCTAAAAGGATGAGTGCAATCTCAGCATTGACTTTGCCCAAACACAATAAAGTTTTGCAAGGTTTCTTTGAAAAAATTAATTTCATAAAGAGGTTTATTCCTAGTTTTTATAATTTATTCAAGCCTCTAATCTCCATGCTAGGGAAAGATGAAGTGTTTACTTGGACAAGGAAAAGGAAGGAGATTTTTGAAGAGATCAAGCAAGCTATTGCTCAAGCCCCAAATCTTGCAAGTCCTAATTTCTCAAAGGATTTCAACTTATACACCTTTGGAAATGAAGAAGTAATCTTTTTCATGCTCACTCAAGCAAATGAGGAAAATTTGGAGCAGCCTATTACCTTCTTTAGTCAAGTATTGGAAGGCTATGAGGTAAGATACACCTATGTAGAGAAGCAAGTACTTTCAATTGTTAGAAGTTTAAAGAAGTTTAGGCATATATTATATAACAATATTAATATATTGGTACCTCATCCTAGTGTCAAAGACTTCCTTTTGAGTAGATATTTGAATGAAAAAAGGGCTAGTTGGATCATGATGGAGTATGATGTAGAAATCAAGACAACCAAGTTAGTTAAAGGAAAGGGGTTATGCGAGTACCTTGATTCAGATTTGAAAGAAAAAAAAGAAGTTTTTTTATTCCTCTATGATGACCCTATGAGAGTTACATCTTCATCAATGAAGAGTTAGACATAAGAAATGATTCATTTTCTTCAAACTGGTGAGTGTCCACAACGCCTAGATAGAGCCAAAAGAAGGTACTTCATATTACAATCTATTCCTTATGTACTTATTGATGGAGTGTTGTTTAGGAAGGACTTCTCAGGTGTGATTTTGAGATCTGTTCAATTAGATCATGTTGAGAAAATATTACTTGAGTTTCATGATGGACTAGTTGGTGGTCACTTTGCTCCAAGAACCACATCGGCTCAGATTATGAGAGCTAGATATTTTTGGCCTAGTTTGTTCAAAGACACCCATGATTGGGTAAGGAAGTGTCAAAATTTTGATATCTTTGATGGTAAACAAAATCTTGTAGCCTTGCCTCTTCATTCAATATAGGTAGACCAACCTTTTATGCAAATGGGGTCTAGAATTTATAAGCCTAATCAACCCACCTTCTAGTGTTGGCCACGAGTGGGTATTGACTACTACAAATTAATTTACAAGATGGGTGGAGGTTTTAGTTCTCAAGGAAACAAATGAAAGTTTAGTTTTAGACTTCTATGAAGGCATAATGACAAGGTTTGGGGCTCCTTCAATAATAATTTCAGACAATGTATTGGCTTTCCTTGGAATGTAGACAAGTGAGTGGGCTTTGAAACATGGAATTTATCTTATCACTTCCTCTAACTATTATCCACAAGGAAATGGACTATCTGAGTCCACCAATAAGAATCTAATCATGATCATAAAGAGGACAATGGAGGAAAATCAAAGAACTTGGCATTCCAAGTTAAAGACAGCCCTTTGGGCTGATAGGATCACCCCCAAGAGAGCAATTAAAAACTCACCATATACAATTATTTATGGGAGAGAAGCTAAAATACATATTTCACTTGAGTTACCAGCCTTGGATCTCACTTACCAACTGAGTTAATGGAAAATGAAAGCATCGAGGTCAGGTTGTGTGAGTTGATAGAGCTTGAAGAAATAAGAGATCAAGCTATGCAAACTATGAGAGCTCACCAAGATCAAACAAAAAGATACTTTGACAATAAATCCATGCCAAGAAGATTCCAAGAGGGGTGCATTGTTCTAAAGTGGGATGAAGATAGGGCTAATCCTAGAAAACACACAAAGTTTGATGTTTTGTGGAGTGGCCCTTATGTTATCACCCAATGCAAGTAACACAATGTTTTCCAACTCTCAAAGTTGGATGGAGAGGAGCTTCATATCCCAGTTAATGGGATATATCTCAAACATTGCTACTAAGTTTCTCCTCTCTCCTTGTACATAGTTATTGTTTTTCTTGTTTTCCCTAAGTGCTTATGCACATGTGTGAGCCTTGTTGATGTCTTGCTTTATCTTGTAATTGCTTGGTGTGTTGTGGTGATTTTGTGTGTGTTTTAGGTAATTCTTTGCAAGTTGTATTTAATAAATTATTTACTCCCTTGGCCCATGATAGGTTAAGGTTACTAGTCTTTAGTATAGCAGACATACTACCCCTGTGAGTAACCATTTTATTGACCAAATTTGACTTTTGGTCAAATTTGGACCCCTATAAGCTAAAAAATTAGTTTTTTAGATGTTATAGGGGTCTAAATACTTTTCATAGGATATATTATAGTTAATTTGATGTTACCTTATGCCTTTTTTAGCCTTAGTTTTGGTCTAATAGGTGTATTTGTCATTTTGAGGCTTATAGTGGGCTTTTAAGGGTCATAAATGCAAGTGGTATAGTTTCCAAGGTGCCCATGTGTCCTTTTTTCCTTTAAAACATCAAAGGGGTCAGGTTACCTATTAGGGATGTCATTTACATCAGAATATTGTAGGTTGTCTAACTGAAAATCAAGAAACCAAATGAAAAAATAAGCATTTGGCACTTGTACAACCCATGGGGAAGTATAATGCATGTAAAAATATCATGTAAGGCCTATTTATCTTCCTAAAACTTATATAAACATCTAATTTACTCTATAAGTTCCATTTTTAAGCCAAAATTGTTCTACTCCTTCTTTGTTTTCATAGACATACAAAAGTGACCTTTAGGTTTGTGCTTAGTACACACATCACAACAGGTTTCACGAAAAATTATTTTGGGAGGTGATATTACACTCAGAGACCTTCATTTCCATAATAAGAGTGCAAGGATTGATCAACTATTCTTTATGAACCATCCTCATGAAATTGATTGTACTTTTTTGCTAGTTGTTTCATGTACCCTATAGGTTTTAATCTATTTTGGTCAAATTCATATGAACTATTTGGTGATGTTGACTCTAGAGGATGTTGTATACCTTATAAAATAATATTCATACTTAGTTTCATGTTTCATGGTGTTTTGAAGAGCAAGTTAGTCCATGTTGAAAGAAAGGTACCACCATGTGCAATCTCAGTCAAAGATTTTCTTGTTGTAGAATGTAGTTTTCCTATAAAAGTCTCATGTAGTTGATAAATGATGTTACATAGGACTTAAGGTCCTATGACTACCCCTTTCCATGTTTTATTTTCACCATATCATGTTTTAGGTAGCTTACAGTCTTGCCATCTCTCACAGTCAACTCCATGCCTAACTTCACTTGCAATCACATGTTTAGAGCTTATTCAAACCATTCATGGAATGGTAATTAGGGTGTATTAATTGTCTAAGCCATTAAGAGTTGAAAATATTTCATTTAGATGTTTGGGAAAGTGTAATTTGATCACATGCTCATTCACCATGCCAAACAGTCATGAGATGCCTCTGCTTGCTCTATTCCATGTATTTGTAAGTGATTTTCACATTAATAATGATTTTTTGGGACTTTTTTCAAGATGTCCTTGGTAGAAATCATGCATTTATAAGGTTTACAATATGTTTGAGTTGCACATGAGGCCTTTTATTTACCTTGTTGTTCTATCCCACACTCACTATCTAAACACAACCCAATACGCACCTACAAGAGCCATTGTTAACATTATGTTGAGAGGTGGAAAGCCTGATATGGTTTCAATCTCTTTAGATTAATAAAAGTGTTTTGGAATGTTTTATGAGAGCATAAAAAGTGCATTGTCATGGATAGCTTTCATACTGCTCATATTCAACTCATTGTTTATGTACCAAAATATCCACCTACAAGTGGCTGAGCAAGGGATTAAGATGTTTGTATGGAGAAGTTGAAATAACTTGACACCTCCTTAAGTTCTTGGTATGATAAAAATCTATATCATACCCATATAAAGTGTCAAAAGGGAAAAAATAAGTGTGTAAATCATTTTTGAAGATGATGACTAAATTCTGGGAAAATATCCCGAAAATAGAGAAATAGAGGTCAAAGGGATTTTTGTGGACATCTTAAAACATGGTGGTAAAGGATTTTAAAGCATCTAGATAGGTGAATATTATAGCCCATAGCATAGAGAGTTTCCATGCCAAAGATGAGGGTCAGAAAATGAAGGATGAAATGGAGGTCTCCAAATATCCCCTTAAAAACACTAAAATTCTCCACTAACATCTACAAGTTTGTGGTTGTGAGTGGCCTTTTGATATAAAGGAGAAATAATGAACACACTATCATGGATAGAACATTTCAACTGATATAATGGAATGCAATTGGAATGAGTTTCATCAAGATGAATTTGATGTATAGTTTTACAAGCACTATGGCCACCTACAGGGATCTACACACAAGAAAAAAGGCACATACGACAAGACAAACAAACATTGACTCAAGCATGTGCTTTGATGGTGTTTTGGCCCATATAAGGTGAGCCCAAGGTGAATACAGATAATTTTTTATCCAAGGTGATTCAAGGAAGGTCCTCATGTATCATAACTAAGTTCAAATGAATAAATTCACACCTACATGGGTTAGATAGGTAGGGTATGCAAACAATGAGCTAGAATGAGTGTTTAGGTGTTGTTTTAGGACACTCAAACTAATTTCAGGAATATAAAAATGTTATGTGACCTCAATGGAGTTCAAGGTAAGTCTTTTCATATCATAACCAGGTCTCCATAATCAAAAGTAACCTATAGGTAGGGTCAAAAAGGTAGGTGTCTTAGTTAGAGCAATGGAGCACTCATTTATGAACCAAGGTGCATGTAGAGGGCTAATAGGATGTTAACATGATGAATTAAACCTATAGAAACCTTATCCATATGCATTATGAGCTTAATAATCTCTTATTAAATCAAAATAATCCTAAACATACCTTTTGAAACCCTGTATGCAGCTACAGTAGGGTGCAGTCTTGGTGAAGGTTAGGTAAGAGATGAACTTGTCTAGGGAGAAGTGGAGGATTTATAGAAATTTTAAAATGGTTCATTATAGGTTAAAATATTTTTAAACACACTCCAATACCCCTTCAATATTCTCATCTACTTTCCCTACTTGGTCAAAGGTAGCAATCTATACTGTGAGCTAGGAAACCATGTTACTCAATAAGCAAATATGAGGAATCCAAGGAAGAAAGGTATTTTTGGGTAAATGTTAAGCTTAATTATAATGAATTAAGGATTAGGTGAATGTTTAAAAATCCTATAATAATTATTTTAGCATGGAGAGGTCACTCTTAGGTGGATTTGAGGAAAATGCAAGAAAATAGGCTTTTTAGAGGACTTTTTTGGGCATTTTGAGCTGATTAGGAACCTAAATCAAGGAATCCAGATAAACCCTTTGGTAAAAAGTCTCATTAGGACCTTTAAAAACTCAAAAAATATTTATTTTTCCTTGGATAATTGATATACCTCACTATTTTGTCTCAGAGGTCAACCATTCAAGGAAAATCAGGTTTTAGCAAAGCAACCTAATGAGTACAAAATGGGAAATGGGCTTTCACTAGGCCTAGTTAGTGAATGAGAGAAAAGGATGAAGAGGAGTGACTATGAGGTTATGTGATGGTTTTAAAAGATTTAATGAATCATTAATAATATTTAGATACAATTACAACCATGAGATATTAGTTCAAGTAGCTCAAACTTGCAAGGTACATGTTAAACCCATTAGGCCTTGAAGGGACCTAAAGCTAATTGGGGGTCCATTTTCATTTCTAACCCTTGGTGGGATATTAATATGATTGATACATGTTAAGGAGATGTAATTAAACATTTTTAAACTTGTATCATGTAGATAATCTAATATAAAAGCTACTTATACCTCAGAGACAGTCCAAGCATGCAAGAAAGGTGGAAACAAGCTCGACAGGGTGACTTTAAGTGTTCATATCTCCTATGAGAGTTTACATGGGAAAAAAAAGAGTTTATAGGGGTTAATAAGGTCCCTCAAAATCATGTTTTTGGAATTTGTTTTCAATTTAAATGTTAGAACTTTATGAACAAAGCTTAAGACTAGAAATTGCCTAAAACCCTTCTAAACCCTTAGTCAAGACCCGATGGAGAAAACAAGCTTAGAGAGATATCCAGATGAATATTTTTACCATGAAATATATTTTAAGCTATATAGGTCTCACTCATTCTTCCTCCCATACTTTTGAGTTGTACTGAATTGTATGAATATGGTGTAAAATAGGGTAATTTTTACTGTTTTGTGAGTTTTATAGATTCTAGGAGGTTCCAAGAGATGCAATCAAGTTTTAAGGAAAGATATAGAATTTTTATAACTCCATATGCACATTTAATACCTTTAAAAAAATTCTAAGTGTTCAAATAATAGATCTCATCTCAGCCAGTCAAAACTGGCATAGTGAACACAATGGTGAGAAGAGTGAAAACTTCAAGTGTGAGCCTTTTTAAGGTGTACCTAAGCAGTATAAGGACATGGAAAGTATTTAAGAGTGTCATTCACTAATTCCCATGTATTTTCATGAAAAAATGAAACCAATTTTGAGGCCAAGTGTGAGGGGTGACTGAAAAAAGGGTTTTTTAGACTATAGGCAATGATTATTTCCTTCCAAGAGTTTCTAGATGAGAAAGACTATAACCAATGCATGGAGAGGCATGTATAAAATCATTCCCTCTCATCCCAATCATAAGAATTATCCATAGTTAGTTTTTGGATGTTCAAATAGGTCCAAATCATGAAGGTAGTTTTTTGAGCCAAGATAGGGAGTTTCATGCCATTTTTCATAAGTTTCATGACTTGTATGGACACTTGGGATTCATAGAATTGCATGGTTCATTTCACATATCTTTCTAGTGAAAATTTAACCTATTTTATCATCTTGATAGGTGTCTAAGTGACCTTCGGACTTCCCTTATCTCGACCCTCTCCTAAATGCTATAAATTTTGACTCTTTTGGCTCTTTTGAGAAACCTCCATTGGTTGATGGTGAAACCCTGGAAAATTTTGTACTTGAACGTATCTTTAAGAAATAAAACAAGTGAATTTTCCTACATACATGTTGTATAATTGAGTTTTATTTCAATCTTGTTGGTCTTGTCTAATAGAAGATGATCTTTTCTAGCATGTTATCCTTGATTGTCCACCAAGTGTGCAGAAGAGTAATTATTACAGGTCTTTGTTAGTGTTCTCTTTCAAATTTATAAGTGTATTAAAAGTAGTTCATGGATTTATTCTTCCAAGGAATCATTCATTACCCTCCTAAGTATCAAAATACCCTTTTGAACCTAGCTTATGAAACATTGATATAACAATTTGTCTTGTGTTGTGAGTTTTGTGTAAGGAAAGCTTTGTTTTGCTCTAAGTAGTATAAGTTAAATAAATAGGAGGAAATCCAATATTGGGGCATCACCTTTTATTTTTCTTAGTTTTTTTCTTAACCCCTTTCATCTAAAGTTTATATGTAAGAAATTACTTCAAAGAGTGCATCAAGGGAACTAGCCCTTCTAGAGATTCATCTAACCAAATTATTACCCACAGCAAGAGAGATGTTTCTATTGTGCCACTTGGATGAGGAGAGATAGGCATCTCCTCAAGGGGTGAAAATCTAAGTTACAACAATAATATTCAAGAATTATTCTCTTTCAATAATTCTTGTTGTGGATCTGCTTATTTTGCTCTTAATTCTATCATATATAATTATATTGTTACAAATCATCTAAGTAATTTCCTTACAAGTGGTATCAGAGCATAAATTTGAGAAATTTTATGTGATGCATTTTTTTGGATGTCCTAAACACTAGAAGGCTAAAAAATCATAACTTTTGATTTAGGATGAATTGATTTTTTTCATCACCGCGGTCTTGTTCATGAGTTTTTTTTACAAAAAAAGAAAAAACATTTTTTCTAGGTAAAATAAATAAATAAATAAACATCTGAATTTTTTGACTTTGTGCAAATTAGTAGTCATTGGATTTGTCTCTATGAAATTATCACAATGGTATATTCTATTGGTACACTTTTTTAGGTCAAATTTTTTTCACCCTTGTCCATAATAGCAGTAGTTAGTTTCATCTCAGTGAGATGATACAATGGTGTATTCCACTGGTACATTTTTTTAGGGATAAAACCCTCCTAGGGTTTATACATGGTTGGTCCAAACACTCATAGATGTAGGAAAGGGAAATAAACTCCAAAAACTCCTCGCAAGGATGACATGGAATCTAAAACTTTTGATCTATCTATTTTGGAGGTAGTTCAGTAACTTAGAGTTGTAGGGTATGGTGAAAAAATATGATTTTGATATAGTTTAAGGGGACATTACAGGTTTGATATGGGACTTGGATAGCGTGAATGATCAATTATAATAAATATTTGGGCAATTGGCTAACTTCTCAGCTCATCCACTATAAAATAATCCTCCACCACTTCAGTTTGGTTCTCCTACTCCAAACAATATGAATACCAATTATGGCCCTAAGCCAATGTTGTGAAAAGTAGACCTATGCAAGTTTAATGGTAATGATTCACTCACTTGGCTCACTCAAATTGAAAATTTATTTAATCTACATCAAAATCCATATTCAAAAAAAGTGGTTATGACCTCTCTTTATCTTGAACTTGAGTCATTCATTTGGTATCATTGGTTATGTGCTCAAAAGAAAAAGAAGGTTGTCCTAGTTTAATGGTCAGTATTTTCTGAGGAGTTGTAGCTCCACTATCACAATAATGTATCTAAAAATTACTTCAATCAGCTAGCCAAGTTACACCAAACTAGGACTATTAAGGACTACATTCATCAATTTTAGAATCTCTCCTTACATGTAGCAGACATCATCGAGGAAAATCTGACTGACCTATTTTGGGTGGCCTCAAAAATAGCCTCTAATTGGAGGTTTGCATGTTTTATCCTAGTACTATATCTAAGGCCATACCAAAGGCATGCATAGTTGAGGAAAAAGAGTTGATCAGATGAAGACATTTCAGCAATGTTCATGAATGCACCTTTCTAACCCCATCATTTCATCAGCCTACTAGATTGACACCTCAAGAAGTGGAAGAAAAATGTGCAAAAGGTATGTGTTTTGGTTGCGATAGCAAATGGAGCAAAGGGAATCTATGCATTGAAATGAAGTTGTCTTATATTGATGGTGCCAATGATGAGGAAGAAGATGAGGAGTCTTCAAGGGAAGGATTAGAAGAACATGAGGATGAATCTGAAGATTCTCAACCTACTATTTCCTATCATGCACTTTCAATCATTATTACTCCTCAAACTCGTAAGGTGGTGGGGTTCTTGAAGAGACAAAAGGTGACTATGTTAATTGACTCTAGGAGTACACATAACTTCATCAATAGTAAGTTCTTTGCAAATTTGAATTGTTTCATTTACCTAACTCGAGACTTTCAAGTCATGATTGAAGATGGTGGTACAATCAACTATTCTAGAAAATGCCATAGTATTAAGCTTACTATGGGAGACTATTTGTTAGATTCCTCTATGTTTTCTATTCTCATGGGAGGAGCTGATATTATTTTGAGAGTGCAATGACTCACCAGTTTGGGTACTATTGAAATGATTTTTTATGAATTATTTATGAGGTTTCCTTTAGAAGGAAGGACTTTTTAACTACATAGATTATAGGATAAATCTCCACAATTGGTTGGTTCCCTCTATATGATGAAGATTCTCAAAAAAGGTGAAGGTTTTGTGGCATGCTTATTTTCCATGGAGGTTCAACTAACCAAGGAGTCTATACATCATGATTTATAAAAGGTATTGGATGACCATTATGTTGTTTTTTGTGACATGCCAAAAGGACGTCCTTTAAGTTGTGCACATGATCATGCCATTAGACTCATTACAGGAAGTGCATCACCCAATATCAGACCCTATAGGTACCCCTATGCCCAAAAGAGTGAAATTGAAAATATGGTATAAGAGATGTTGGAGGCAGGAATCATCTGACACATTCAAAATGAATATTCCTCCCTAGTGGTCATGGTGTGGAAGAAGGATGATAGTTGGAGGATGTGCGTAGACAATAGAGAACTCAACAAATATGCTATCAAAGATAAGTTTCCTATTCTAGTAATTGATGATTTGCTAGTTGAATTGCATGGTGCTATTTATTTTACCAAGTTAGATCTTCATTTTAGATATCATCATATTTGCATCCGTAATGAGGGCATACCTAAAACAAATTTATGAACTCATGAAGGCCATTATGAATTTATGGTCATATCTTTTGGCCTCACAAATGCACCATATACATTTCAGAGTTTGATGAATATTATTTTTAGGCCATTTTTTAGAAAGTTTGTATTAGTATTTTTTGATGATATCCTTGTCTACAACAAAACTTGGGAAGACCATTTGAAGCATGTGAAATAGGTGCTTTCAATTCTAAAACAACATCAGCTTTATGCCAAACCTTACAAATGTGTTTTTGGTGTCCAAGAGGTGGATTACTTGGTTCATGTGGTTTCAAATGAAGGATTGAAATTTGATCCTAAGAAAATTTAAACAATGATGGAGTGATAGGTTCCAAATATCCTTAAGAACCTCCATGGATTTATATGGTTAACTGGTTGCTATCGTAGGTTTGTCAAAATTTAGGGTAACATTGTAGCCCCACTCACCTATTTTCTAAAGAAAGACTCCTTCTAGTGGATTGATTTAGCTACCAAGACATTTGAATAGATGAAAATGATTATGTACACAACTTCAATTTTGGCTAATCCCAATTTTTCAAAAACTTTTATTGTGGAGTGTGAGTATCAGGATATGGCATGGGGGTTGTACTCATGTAAGAAGGTAGACCATTGTCATTTGAAAGTTTCCAACTTAAGGGAAAAAATAGGCTCAAACCAATATATGAGAAAGAGATGATGGCTATTATACATGCAATGAAGTAATGGAGACCGTATCTAATGCATCATCACTTTCAGGTAAAGACTAATCATGATAGCCTCAAATATTTTTTGGTGTAATGTTTTTCATTTGAAGAACAAAAAAAATGGGTGACTAAAATGTTAGGCTATGATTTTGAAATAGTAAATAAGAAAGGAAAAAATAATGTGGTGGTAGATGCCCTCTCTCGATGGGATGAATCAATTGAGGCATTGTTATGTGTCATGACCATGAGGCAGACATATTGACTAGAGGAAGCAAGATCATAATGGGAGAATGAGAGTGCTACTAAGGATTTGATTCACAATCTTAATAGGTTTCTAATGAATCTAAAAAAATTACATGGAAGTGGAACACATTATGGTATAAGGATAGATTATACCTTTGTAAGCATTCTCACCTCAAACATAAAATTCTTTAAAAACATTATGCCTCTCAACTTGGAGGACACTTGGGATTTTTGAAAACATATCATAGAATCAAGCAAGATTTCTTTTGAGGAGGACTCAAAGGGGATGTTAAGAAATATGTGGTTGAATACATGGTATGCCAACAAAATAAAGGTGAAACCATTAAGACCCTAGGTCTTTTGCAACCTTTATCCATCCCTGGCAAGCATTGGGAAGAGGTTTCCATTTATTTCATTACAGGGTTACCAAGGTTTTAGGGTTAAAATGTTATCATGGTGGTTGTGGATCAACTCACCAAGTATGCTCATTTTTGTTCCTTATCATAGCCATTTATTGTCAGTATAGTAGCTTCAACTTTTCTCAATATAATTCAAAAATTGTATGGCATTCCAAATATAATTATAATTGATTGAGATCCCATATTTCTAGTAATTTTGGACTAAATTATTTGTATGTTTCGGTACCTAATTGGCTCATATCTCATCCTATCATCCTCAATCTGATGGACAAACAGAGGTAGTCAACAAATGTCAGGAAAGGTATCTTCATTATTTTGCTTTTGACAAACTAGACAAATGGGTTTATTGGTTAGAACTTGTTGAATGGTGGTATTGGAGGTTCTAGGTTGCACCGTCGCTGAAAGTATAAGTTTTCAAGTCCTACTCTCAAACCTAGTCCAACATGGCAATGACCCATGGTTGTGGGTTGCCTAATTTTGAGTCAGACCTCTAGCATTTTTAATGAAGTTAGCTCCTCAGATGTGACAATTTAAATCTCTCTTCTTAAGGATTAATCTATTGGGATGAAAAGGGATGAAAGTACATGAATGAAAACCTAATTTAAGTGTGGTGATGCACCAAATGTTCAATGATCCACTCTTGACTTGGACACTTTCATGACTACTAATGAATCCAATGGAGACAAGGATTGATCAGATTTCATGACAAGGTTCCAAACATGAGTATTTGGTATGAAGGTTGAAAAGAGACTTATAGCTTGAAGGATAGAAAGAGATAGGTCTATGTAAGAGAATATAGACTTATGACACTTCAAGAGAAACCTCACTAGCTAACACTTCACATAATTAGCAAAAAACTTATAGTCTTAAAGCAAGGTATATGAAGGATCTACAGATGATGAATAAACAACATATATTCCGTAAATCAAACTTCAATAAAGCACACTTAGCCTTAAACTAGAATCTAAAATTGTCTTATATTACTTCAAAGATTTTACAAAATGATTTAGTATAGGTTTACTATACCCAACCGAAGAATGCAAATCAAGAGCTCAAAGCTAGAATTTATAGGAATAAAAGAAGGTAAGAGAGGGAAAATTTGGCATTGAAGGTATCATTAATGAACCCAAATCCACTCAAAAAAACCACCACCATAATGCTTCTTGATCTCCCCCATGCATTAATGTCACTATATCCTTTTGTAACATGATGGATAATGTGAAGATCAAGACTAGTTGCAGGAAGCAATCCCCACCACTACATGAATCCTTCTCGATCTCCTTAGCATTAATGTCATTCACTATCTTCCCCAATCATCCTTGATGTTTTTCACATTACTAGGTAGTTACTTGAGCTCATTTATTAATGTTCCTTCTGACTTTTCTTGCATAGTCACCATTTTGCCATTGCTTCTAAATCCCTAATATAGATCTATTATGGATGAAAACCAATCTCCTTTATTGGTTTTCATATAATCATGATTGCAAATGGAGATCCATATGTTAGGGCTTATTGAGTCTGAATGAGATGTAAAACATACGTCTAAGGCGTGGCGAACCTTTGATCTCTCAAAAATCTTTATAGGGCTTTAATGGTGTTAGACGGCTCTGCAAAGTCTGCTCCTAGTTATATAGATCATGTTTGATCTTGCATTTACTCATTTTACCTACTTGGGGTGACAAGACCCTTTTTCTAATGTCTCTACTTTCATGGCATCCTCTAGTTTAACCTTAGTCAAATTTTCTCTCTATTAAAGGTTTATTTAGCTTTCGACTTTTAACATCGACCATCGATCCTGATCTAAGTTTCCTATATTTTGCCAATTGTTAGCTCTTCATTTGTCCCATAGGATCCTTCTATTGGCCCTTTGACTTCTTGACCTCTTGCTGATCATAGATATTTTTCTATATGAATTATTGTGAGCCATAGATATTCTATGATCATAATGCAATTGAGGCACATGTCACCTACTTATTTGTCTTCAATATTCATTGACTTGTTAACTCACTATTTGTCATTGATATGCTTTGTACGATTGTACATGCACCGTTGATCTACCTAGACCCATTAACATCTATCAGATCACCACTCATCATTATATTTGACATTATCTCTTGAGATTTGTACAATTATCATCTCCACATTCAACCTGGGAACATTTGAATTTAAACATTTATTTCATGAGGCTTTTACTTGACATTTGTGCACCCATTTCACTCGACAAGTTCAAATTTAAAGGCTTATATCTTGATATAATAATCTCATCAAGACACCAAATTTGTAGAGCATGATCTAGGCATGAAGGGTTTCATGTCTAAATAATATTTTAGCTTGAGAGGCTCCCCATGTCCATTTATTAATTATGCAATCAAATTGATCTATTCATTTTTTACATGATGTGTTGAAGATGGTCTTCCTCTTCTATGCTTACGAAAGAACTTTCAAGGATCAAAATAAGTTTTTGAGCCCTATGAAACCTAATTTATGTCCATAAAGCTCATGATAACCATGAGAACCTGATTAATTTTCTTCCTTTGCAACTCTAGACCTATTTCAAGACTTTGAGACCCTTGTCAACTTCTTAAAGATCAACAAATTGCACTTTAAGCTTGCTTAAAGTGTTTCAAAAGCATTTGTAAGCACTATGAGATCTTTAGAACACTCATTCCATCTATGAAATCTCTTCAACTCATCCATTTAGGTAGAATCTTGGTATATGGGCCAAAATGGCCAACATTTCTAGTGACTCAGCTGGCTTGACCAGCCTGCTCGTCATGGAACATAGGTTATTTTGAGCAAGCTTGATCATGATGACTAGATAAATGAAGTATTAATCACAAAAGGATTCTACCTGACTCCTTAAAACACTCGAATCAATGAGACACACACAAACAATAATAAATCAACAAAAAACACCAAACCACTACCCAAATATCAAAAAAACAATAAACAGAGCAATGTGAAAGAACACTTGGAGGTAAAGACAGGCCTATCTACCTATGTACCAAGATCATGAGACAACACTAGTAGTAGAATTTAAGATACCTCCCATTAACAAGGATGGGAAGGCTCTCTCCATTCAACCTATCAAACTCAAAAGCATTGCTCTCTTTGCAACCTGTGATAACATAAGGCCCAGTATAAAGACTGTCAAACTTGGAGTGCTTTCTTGGTTTTGCATGATCCTCATCTCATTTGAGGACTATATCACCTTATTGGAAGGTTTTTGAAGAATATATCTTATCAAATGACCTCTTCACTTGGTGTTGATTGGACCACATAATGTGCATGACAGTTTCCTTTGTCTCATCTAGTTATCTTAGCCCATTCAACCTTATCTTCATAGCATCATCATCTAGGATCTCAAGTTTATGTGCAAGCTCTAATGCAGGAAGTTCAAGAGATATAGGAAGTTTGGCTTCTTTCCCATAGACAGGAAGGTATGGGGAGTGTCCAGTAGATTTCAATAGGTGTCACTTTATTTACCCATACGATAGTCCTTAGTCTAGTATGCCACTCCCTCTGATTATCCTCTATAGTTCTCTTGATAATCCTCAACAAGTTCTTATTTGTGGAATTTATTAGTCCATTACCCTATGGGTAATAGTTAAACGATGCCTTGAGATAAATTTCATTTGAAAGAGCCCACTCACATACCTTATTGCTACCAAAATCCAATGCATTATCAGAAATGATTATAGAAGGCACGCCAAATTTGGTCACAAGGTTATCATAAAAGTCCAAAACATAATCTTCATTAGCTTCCTTGAGGGTAATTGCCTTGATCCACCTAGTAAAGTAGTTTGTAGCTGTAATGATCCATTTATGTCCTTTACTTGAAGGGGGTGTATCATCCCTATGAAATGAAAACCCCATTACATGAAAGGTTGTTCTACTTGTATGGGTTTTAAGGGAAGGGCAGCCAGTTTATGCTTGCTAATAAACATTGCAGGTTTTGGTCATTTCCTTACCCTAGAGTATGCGTCTCTAAAAATTTTGGACCAAAATTACACAGCTCTGATGATCTTAGAGGCTATGGTCTTGGCCATAAAGTGCCCACCAATCAGGCCATCATAGAACTGCTCAAGCAGCTTGTCTATTTGGCACGATTCTACACACCTCAAAAGCATGTCTCTTATGTCTCTCTTGAAAATTACTCTATCTATCATGACATAAGGTATACTTAGAAACCTGAAGTGCCTCCTCTTGGCCCTATCTATTCTCATAAGATATTGGCTTGACTCAAGAAATTTGATTATAACATGTGTCTAACTAAAAGGTGTGTTGTCTGCAGCTATCTATTGGCTGTCATGGACTGCTAACACTTGATCTTTATCTTGTTTTGCCTCTGCTACAAGGTGTTCACATAACCCCTTACCCATTACAAGCTTTGTGACTCTAACCACAAGGTCATACTCCATGAATTTTATCACCCATCCAATTCTTTTCTCTTTGAGGTCTATGTTGAGTATAAACTCTCTAATGCTTAGGTGTACCACCATGAGTATGATCTTACTATTGGAGATCAAGTGCCTAAATTTCCTAAAACTTGTCACTACTAGAAGCACATGTTTCTCTATCCTTTTTCTAATGTCTCCATTTTCATGGCATCCTCTAGTTTAACCTTAAATTTATACCTCTCCTCATAACCCTCTAAGGCCTGACTAAATAAATCAATAGGTTGTTCCAAACCTTGCTCATTCTATTGCATCAACATGGCAGAGATTACATCCAATGTAGAGAAGGCATACAAGTATAATTCCTTATTAAAATAAGGATTAAGAAGTGTAGGGGCATGAGAGATGGCCTCCTTGATGGTCTCAAAACTTGTCTTACCTTCTTTGGTCCATGTAAACTCTTTGAATTCCTTTAACATGTGAGTGAGAGGCTTAACTATCTCTACAAAGCCTAGGATAAACCTTCTTATAAAATTAATCTTACCTAAGAAACTTTGTAAACCCTTCTTGTGCTTAGGTAAGGGTAATGATAAGATAGACTCAACCCTTTCAAGATCTATGAAAAGACCATCATTGGACACTACATGACCTAATAACCTACCCTCATGAACACCAAATATACATTTTTTAGGATTCAATGACACCAAATTCTCTACATATTTCAAATACTAACCTCAAGTGAGCAATGTGATCCACTGGGTCCTTTGAGAAAACATTGATGTTATCTAGGTAGATGAGCACCATGTCATTGATCAGACCTTCAAAAGTAATATACATTGCCCTCCGGAAGGTTGCTCCAGCATTGGATAGTCTAAAGGGCATTTTCATATATACATAAGTGCCCCACTTTATGGTGAAGGTAATCTTATGCTTATCTTCCTCCTTGACCATAATCTGATTATAACCAGAGTAGCCATCAAGCAATGAGAATTTTTTGAGAACCTTCCACCTTTTCAAGAATTATGTCTATTAAGAGTAGTGCATAATGGTCTTTAAGGGACACCTTATTGAGGTCCTTAAAATTGTATACACCCTAAATTGATCAAGCAACCACACATATCATGTCTTTTCACAGTCCTTTCACACAAAACTTTGACTAGAGAATATGAGCCTTGGTCACATTAGCCATGTCTTTTGTTTTACTTATCTTGGTCTTGTTTCATGTTTGAGTCACCTTTTTGCTTATTTCTAATCATCTTGAGCTTTTCAAATGATCATTTTACCTCAGTTAGGTCAAATTTCCTAGGCCAATCCTATCCCCCAAGGCCCTGAGCCTGTAGGACAAGAACGCTAGAATTGGACTATAGCACTTGACCCTAGGGTGTCCATTTCCAACACTCCTATCCAATTGCATTTTGAGTCCCAATAATCAGGTTTCCTCTCTTAATGAGTCTCAAGCCCTTATTAGCTTCATCTTTAAGTTTTGTTTGTCTTTCTAATGTTGGCCAAATGCAAATAAAGTTTCCAAATTCAAAACAAAGAGTCTCCTATATAAAGGACTTCACAAGTCATTTTATATATAACACTTACTACTTTGGCATAGTACATAATTAAAATTGGTCAATAGTATAGCTTAGCATTCTACATTACATCTAGATTTGTATACTTGATCAAGGAAGGGCCTAGAGGAAAGTTCATTCTTGCATCTATCATGCACATTAATTATGCACCCCTCATGACAAGGTTCTTATACTGTGGGAATCTATTAGTCCATTACCCTAGGGGTAATAGCAGCCGTTTATTCCCTAAGGGAGAACTACATTTTATCTGAGACCCTAGCTTGAGGGTTAATGTAGGCAGTGATTATGATAATAGGGGTTATAAATCATACAATCATACTTCCTCTAACCTAGTTTTTTCCCCTTGTGATTTTGATGTATTTGTTGTTTCATGTGTGTAGGTAGACTTAGTGTTTAAAGATTGAAATTTCTTTACAATGAGCTCCATCAATATTCAACATCCAAAATTTCATAGACTAGCTCACATAGAGACAATGGACAAAACCTAGAAAACTCATGGCTCTACAAGTAGTTTGGACAACAACAACAGAAAAGGACAATAGCACCACCGAATGTAACCCAATTCCAAGTTCTTGATATCTTCCTAGTCTTACATAATAGTTTTCAACCCCTTATTCATTCATTTCACCCTATTTTTCTAGATAGGTTTACTTCTTTCCCTATGTAATTGATTTGATTAAATTGATAGAAATCTATATTTTATTGTATTTAATTACATTTTTGGAATTTTATCACCCATCCAATTCTTTTCTCTCCTTTACTCCAAACTCTTTATTGTTTAGGAACTAGACCCTAGTTTCCCAAAAATAATAAAACATTTGGTGAACCCAACTTACTTCAACCAAGTCTAAAACCCTAGGTACCCTTAGGGTTTTTCCTTTATATTTTTGTACAAAAATTCAATTTTAAATTTCTGATTTTTGTATAAATTTTTGTGCATTTATTCTATTCAAATTTATTTTAGAATTTAAATTATAGCAATAATTTTCAAAAATTCTAAAAACCCAACTCAAAACCCTAGGTTTCTAAACTAGGTCCTCAAACCTCAAGCTTTCCTTACAATTTTTAGATAAAAATTTTGGAATTTTTGCAAATTGTCTAGAGTGCCAAAAATACTTTCAAAATATCTATATTAGTAGTTATTTTGTGTAAAAATTCAATTTCAAATTTCTGATTTTTGTATAATTTTTTTTGCATTGATTTTATTCAAATTTATTTTTAGAATTTCAATTATTGCAATAATTTTCAAAAATTCTAAAAACCCAACCCAAAACCCTAGATTTCCAAACTAGGTCCTCAAACCCCAAACCTTCCTCCCTTACAATTTTTTAGATAAATTTTTTGCAGTGTCAAAAATATTTTCAAAATCCCTATGTTAGTAGTTATTCTTGCATTTATTTGCTTAATAGTACTTTTACACATTCTTTTTGGTGAAAGAAATAAAATGGTCACTAAGGCCATCTTCCCTCTCATCCCATAGATCAATTTCTAAATTTTTTCATAATTATGACAATGAATGGACAAATTTGAAAAATTACACATTAGCTAAAAATGTGGAAAATTATTTCATTTACAATGAAGATAATTACTATTATTGTAATGAGGAATATGATGATACATGTGAAAGTGATAATGAAGAAAAAGTAGATGTGTCTTCTTGTCTCAAACCTATCTCTTTTATTCCCTTTTCTATGAAAAATAATTTTGATAAATGGGAAATATACTTTTCACCTCATTCTCCTATGCACAATGCACCAAATGAACAACTTATTCATGCACTTCCAAGTGAACCTCTTATTAGTGATAATTTGCTTCCATGTGAACCTAATCTCTCTCTCTCTTTTGTTACTTCTATGTTCAAATTACTACAATATAAATGTAATAGAATCAAATGGCCAATTCATATTTCAAATGATACATCTCATGTTCTTAACTCTACTTTGTCATCTCAATTTTAGAATGTTTAAAAGATAACTCTCGTACTCTTACTTCTCATAATGCAAATGAAAATAATGCATGAACTCCATTCAAAGATTGTCAGGGTGTGAAACACCGGAAGCACACAGTTGATTACCAAACCAAGCAACTTAATATGCGGAAATTGACCAGATTCAACAAGTAACTAGAATTCAGAATAACACAGAATATGAGAGACAGTACACAACTTGTATTAATAACTTTTGTAGAAAAGAATACAATAAAGAAGATGCCACTTCTTCTCCACCACCTCTTCAGAGGTTTCCCACACCTCAAGTGAATAGTAATTCTCTCCTCAAAGCTCTCTCTATTAGGTCCCAACACCCAACTCAAATACAGAGTTGGTGTTCACCTTACACCTGTGCTCCACGCACTCCACAAGTGCTCCACACACTCCACAAGTACTCAAAGTACTTCAAGTAGATCTCCCATGAACCTGCAACAACCTACAATTCAACAGACCATACTTATGGAAGGGACTGCCTTGCCTTCCTCTTAGCTCTCCATGTACTCCACGTACATACCAATGAGTACACACCGTACTCCAAGTAGATCCTGCCTGATTCTGCTCCCTGTTGTGTTGCTGTCCTATCTGATCTCCAACCTACAAATCAATACTGGTTCTGCACACCTGTGAACCTTGACCTTGCACACACACACACCTGCAGATCAACGATCTTACTTACCATGTAGATCTTCTATAAGGGCCATGCTCACCTAATGACCAAGATCATACATACCTGAAGAATCCAGCTGACTCTCCAATCCAGCAGCAACACACCTGGTACTGTGGCACTAAGAGGAACGCACCATTGCTCTACCTCACACACCGAAGGAGCTTATAATTATGCTCTCTTACTCCCTAGCACTGATTTACAATACAACCATGAGTCTATTATATAGATCTCATCCAAACAATAATTAGACACCTAGTACAATAATTAGATCCGCAGCTCTTAGTCTATAATTAGCACTAAGCATGCAAACACTTGGTTTGTCAACCAACTGCCCATAATAAACTCGCAGTCAAACCACACAGGCGACCGACGCCGGTCCCTGTCCACCTGGGGGTCGCTGACGCCAGTCAATCTCTGACTGACGTCGGTTGCTCTCCTGCCTTGTTCTGTCGATGTCGATTGGCCTGACCGACGCCGGTGTCCGTGGCACTCAGCAACCCTTTTGCACCCTCCTCCATGTCTGCATCAGTGAAGCTTTTAGCTGAAAATAACAACTTAACAAAGATAACATAGATGCATATAATACAATTTCACATGATAATTTATTGCATATTAGAAAAGAATTATATTGTTCTCTTACACCTCTCCTTAGTGACAATGGAAGTGATAATTATTATGATAGTGAACATGTGAATTACTATGATAGTGAGAGTGACTACGAAAAAAAATTGATTATGATAATGCATGGAATAATGATGACTATTATGTACATACTAGAGAAGAAAATGCATCTCATGTTTCTAAATCTTCTCTCACTCCTCCTCTCAAACATATTGTACTACAAAATGTTGTTTCTAATTCTATGCATGATTTTATTTCAAATAATGCACATATCAATGATAACATCACATCTTCTATTCAATTAGAACGTGATTCACTAAAACATAAAGATACCAATGAATCTCCCAAGACACCCCCTACTACAGTAGAACCTAGTTCTCACTCTTCACCTAAAAAAAAGGAAGCCCACATCCCTCTAGTAAGGTCCAAGTTACCATTCTTCCAAAGGTTCAAGTGAGCACACCCCCTCTCTATGATCTAATTATTAAATGTAGCATTCCCATGGATAAAATAAATGATTAAATTCAATGATTAAAAGAACCACTTCAAGATATTAATATACAATCCTAGGAGATCATTTCTTTGATGCATGCAATTGGTGAATTACAACACCAAGTACATCTCCTTACCTTGGAAAATAAGGCTTATAAGTCTTGGATGGATGTACATTATTTACATGGTAACCCTCTTCTAAAGACATTTGTAAAAGCTTCATTGCCTAAGCGTTTCTAGATACCATCATTGCCTCACTTTGATGGAACTGGAGATCCATTCATACACCTTCAAGCCTTTTGGAAGGCTTTGTCATCTCATGTGAGTCCTTTGATTCTACTGAAGTTGTTCCAGTAGACATTAGTGGGGGAGGCACAAAATTGTTTCTTTCATCTACTCCCCATTAGCTCCTTGCACACATATGATGACTTAGAGGAGGCATTTCTCAGATATAACATAGAAAACACAGGCCCTCGTGTTACATATGAGAAACTTGCCACATTTCATCAAAATAATTCAGAGCCAGTTAGTGATTATATATATGATTTAAGACTCACATGTTAAAATTGATCTACAAACCAATAGATTTAGAGATTCATCGTAGCTTTATTAAGGGGTTTCACCAACCCCTCCTAGAGCATATACAATATCATATAGAGTCCTCTTTCTAGCACTTATGTTATATAGTTTTAGCTTTGGAAAAGAAATTGGGATTGATTGATACATATTCAGTTGATCGAATTACTCTATATTTCACAGTAGTACCTCCATCTACAGCTCTTAGCACACAACATCCACCATGTCCTAAATAGGATAGGAGACCACAACTAAAAAAGCAACCAATTAAGAACAAAGAGCCAATTTTTAGAGCATAACCTATAGTATGCACTATAGATAACATCAACAAGACACCACTACAATTTGATTCAGAGTGGGATAGTCCATGTGTCATATTATCAACACTACTAAATAGGAGGTTAATCACATTGCCTTCTACTCATTGATGAGATCCACATCTCCTACAAAAACAACCACATCGGCCCTTTTGTAACTATCATCATATCTATGGACATAAAGATAATGATTGTTATGGACTCAAGGATTGCATTAATAGATGTGTTGATAATGGCATCATAACATTTACACAGGGGGCATTGAGTTCTCCTCCATCATGGATTCCTAGACCTCATCCCTCCACAACTGAGTTATCGCAAGACATTCCTTCATTGGATCATTAGCTACTCATCGTGAGAGTAATGCATATTTTAGGATAGAGCCTCATAGGATATCTCTTAATCAACCTATTCAAAAGGTTTGAAAACCAATAAAATGAGAACAACCTACATATAGCAGTGTAGTTTGAGGAATACATAGTGCAGTTCCATATACATATCCAGCACAGTCATAAGCACTACAATAGAGATTTTAGGGTCCTATCTCAAGTAGCAACCCGTTAAAGTAAAGATTTGATGAACCCATATTACAAAGCACCGCTTTAGAGAGATATTCACTACGGTTGAGTTTTTAAGGACCTATTTCACATAGTAACTCATTATGATTGAGATTAGACGAGCCACCATCATAAGTTTTAGATCCATCTTGATCTATTGCTCAGTCATATGCATCACAACAGAGGCCATAGGGTACTATTTCAAACAACAATCCACTATGATTATGAATAGATGAGCCTTCTTCACAACACACAATTTTAGTTACACATTTAATAAGGTTACATTTAGTAGAGTCTCCATACATAGCTACAATTAGTGCACAACAGACAGTATCAGAGATAGTGCATGTTCCTATACAACATGAGCATTATGGGTACTTGTTCAGTTAGACATCAAGGTTCAGATAGTGATACAACACAGATTCATACTGGCATTAGTTCATAGCTTTACTTCACAAGGCAATGATAGATCCAAAGGGCTAGCCTTTGTATTCTTGAGCCACCTACTCAGAGGGATTTTACACACAATCTAAACATCGATTAACATATGCATGATCACATAGCTTCACTTAGTGGGTGATGATGGAACCAAAGGGCCAGCCTTTGTATTTTTGAGCCACTCTTGGGGAAGTGAGCCACAGAGTGATATCTTACATCCCCTTCTACTATCAACTAACATTCCTAGTTTCAAATAACCATCCCTAGCCAAACCAAATTATCCAAATCCCAATCTTACTAATACCTTATTTTACCAATCTTAAACCACCTCACTTTATCAAAGTAATTTACAAACTACAAAACAATAAAAAAATTTACTCACATGTGATTCAAAACCAAAAACTAGCTTCACACTTATCAACAACAATCAAATCACATCCCAACTACCATTTTACAAAACATATGCAAACTAAACATCAAATGTTAAATCAATTGTTTCTAAATCAACCATTTGTAATAAATATAACAATATACTTCAAATCCCATAACATAATTTTCATGAGTCAAAATCAACACAAGTGTATATATATATATATATATATATATATATATAATGAAGTTTTCAATACATAAAAACTGGTATCAAATACAATCATTCATGAATGGGCATCAAGCCCTCACTCTCACTCTCTCCTCCAGTACTAGTCCCATAATCCAATCTAACACTCGATGACCTCACACCTCCTCAAAAAGTTGCATGCCTCTTACGATGACTCTCTCGCTCCAATAGTCGACCATGTTCCTCATGCAAGTCTGTATATTGCCTCTGAATATTCATGTAATCATCCATAATCCTTGTACTCACTTATCAAAAATTGGGTGGGGGCATCCTATGCCTATCCAGTTTAGCCCTCAGCTCATCTCTCTCTCCCACTACCCTAACATATATAGTTATCAGAATAGCAACCCTATCAAACAAATGAGCATGAACACCAGACATAACTGTCACTCACTCTATCAAACCCTCCTCTACCACATCATTAGGTACATGTTGTGTGAGCTCTCAGAGTGTTGACTCAATGATGGTCTCCTAATACTCATCATCTCCACTTCCTACCCTAGCCTGTGCTTCATCCTGAGCACCTCCCACTCCACATACACACAAAGTATGGCACTACATTAGCTACATACTTTAAAATCAAAATCACAAATTTATACATAATTCAAATGAAATTATTGCTTACCTCCCACCATCTGGATTGGCTCAAGATCCCCATACTTGGGATCATCCCCTCCATCAATAGGATATAATGGAGCCCATCGATGCCTCACCCACCATGTAGTGTATGCATTTCTAATCTAACATCATCCATATCAAGAATATCTATAGTTGCATCCCATAAATCTAAAGGTAATGGTGTTAGCTCAGCCTCAATAGGCCTCACATGAGCTCTTACCCTCATTCGTGCCTGTGCACTCACCCATACCCATGTTATCAGGGACACATCTTATGGTACCCCAAACCAACTAGTCACATGCTCATATTGAAAGTGATCGTACATGCCAACCCAATTTTCATGTATCCAATAACTGACCCTCATATACTGTAACTACACTCCATCCTCATCCCACCCAAGAAATCCTCTATAGGGCCTCTATATGATATCATGAGCCACCAATTTATCTAAAACTCATCTATAATGATCCATTCCAGGAGACTGGATATCCAACATACTCATCTACCACTCCCCAAATGGCTACAAAGGTGCCCACTCTAGCCTACGTAATCCAATTGATCGCACAACTGCTATGTGTTCATAAGCCCAACAATGCAATAAGGTAGTTGTACTCACACCACCACTAAATGCCTCCTGTGTAAACTTGTAAAGATCCCTATATAGGTGGTCAAGCATAGTCCTACTCCATGATAACACAGTGCCATATACCTCCACACTGTGTGCAATCATATGCATCTTATATGCAATCAAAACTCCACTCCCATTCATAACAACAAATGAGGCCAACAAAATAACCAACCACTTATATAAGCATAGAACACTAGACTGCACAATAACTAACATTAATACATCACTGCCACTCCCTCTTCGATGTATACCTAAGGGCACACCAATAAAATACAAGTGTGCATGATCAATAGCATCAACACCCATGTCATCCTGTAATGTCACACACTATCCACTAACTAACAAATGCAAAATGTGATATACATCCTCCAGAGTCATATTAATCTCCCCTGTAGGAAGCCAAAAAGTATATGTATCTGCATTCTACCTCTCATATAAGGCAATAATTAGATATCTATCCCACTTCATTGTGCTTGGGTCACACACATGACCCAACCCTGCCCTATCCATGACAACTCTCTTATCAGTAGATAATGGTAATAGCCTCAATGTCTCCATTACTTGGCCCCTATGAAACTCTCTCAATTGCACCTCACCTTAAAAACACCAAAAATAGTATATATTTCAGTCAACCATTCCAAGTAAATATCCAAGCAACATAATAATAGGTAGTAAATTAGAATCTCAAAAAATTAGGCCCAAGGGAAAATAACATTATAGAAAGGACATCAACATTGGATAGGAGCACTAGAACCTGGACAATAACATTAAACCCTGGACAGGAACACTGGAACCTAGACAACAGCACTGAACCCCGTACAGGAGCACTAACTCTTGGATAGGAGCACTATAACTAGTGAAATTTTTCTTAAGACACTTTAAAGAGCTCAAAAACACCAAAAATAGGCTTTAAAATAGACAAACACCAAGCATTTTAGCTACTTACCAGGGTAACATCACCACCAGCCTCAACCCAAGTTGCCAAATGCTCAAACTGAGTCACAATAGGTGCTTATTTCCTCAGCATATCTCTCACTCCAAAGCTTAAGATCTCAACTTAGTCAATGCACAAATGAATCAAGAATCAATCCAATTTTATATATTACTCAACTCTTTCAATCAAAGCAAAATACCATTTTGCCCATAACTCAAACCCCATAACTTTGTTTTTCAAACCATTTCTTTCAATAGAATCATGACAACATTACCTTTGAAATCACACAAGCTTTGGTCTCTTACTATTTCATTTGCCTATTATGGCATGCACATCTCTATATTTCTCTTACACCTGGACACACACCCTAATCCTCACCAAACAAATACTTGTTCCACTTTCAACAACTTAGTCTAATCAATCAAACAACCTCTCAATATATTCACAACAAGCTAACCTTGTTTATACTTACACCATTAGTCATCATTTTTGGCTTGACCTCCTCTATCACAAATTTCATCCCTCTCCCTAAAAGGGGGTATCATTCCTACTATTCCTATTTCTACACCTACCTAGCATGTCCATCCTCTCTCATAGGTGGATACACCATGGTTCGTACACATCCAGTAATCAGATTATCTAATTCAACTTAGATTGGTCAAAACATATAGTGATTCAGATTACATGGGTCACTCAACATTACTTAGGACATTCAGATGGATATACCTTCAGTTTATAGATACACAGACTATTTAGATACAGTGGTTCAGATCATATGGATCCATAGTGATTTCATCTTATAGGTACATAGGCTATTCAAATACAGTGGTTCAAATTATATGGATTCACAGTGACTTCAATACAGATTCAAACTTAAATACCAGATTTGGGGGCATGTACATTACTACACACCTCACACATATAGCTTCATATAACATGACACAATTACAAAATTAGATAGCAGACTATAGGCATAGTGCAAAGCATAGTGTTTTGGTCTCCAATTTTACACATAAGGAATGACAAGATATATCATTTCACATGTGGTTATATAGATTATTAGATTATATAGATGCATATTAGATTTGGGGGCATGACACAGATGTTCATGTTCTTCATCACTTAGGATTATACAGATAAAATGGCAAGACATACCATTCTCTTCTTGCACATTTACCAAAGTTTTAGATTATACCCAACTCTACCTAGGTTGTCACCAAGTTGGATCTTACGACTATCTGTAGTGGTTAGTCCATTGTATTACCTAGACCCAGACTACACGAGTTTGTGCGGGATCGAGGATAGACATTACTTTTGGGCCTCTGAGCATTTCTTAGTTCTAGTCCAAATATTTAGAGTGGGGACATGATAGGTTTTACTCTTCATAGCATACATATTTTATACACACATTCCAGATTATACGCGTTTATGTGGGATAGTAGATAGCCATTGGTTTTAAGCCTTCGAACATTTCTCATTTTTAGTTAGATTCAACAAAGTGGGTAAGCATTGACCTCCTTCTCCATGTTACATGGATTTCACTTTCAAATTTAGTACAAGGGGCATCTATCTCAGGGATTCTTTCTTTCTTCGGGCACTATTCAGTTCTCCATCCACTTCCCTAGCCAGGAAGTTAGTTGGACCCTTTTGTAGCACATTCATCTTCATACAAGTAGGTTCAGGTACACACTTTCTTCTTCTTTGGTATACTCTAGTACTTCATTTCATTGCATCACTAGATTAAAAGGGGGACAAATGTATACACCCTAAATTGATTAAGCAACCACACATATCATCTTTTTTCACAGTCCTTTCATAGGAGACTCCAACTAGAGAATATGAGCCTTGTTCACATTATCCATGTCTTTTTTTTTTACTTGGCTTGGTCTTGTTTCATGCTTGAGTTACCTTTTTGCTTATTCCCCATCATCCCAAGCTTTTCAGATGATCATTCCACCTCAACAAGGTTAGATTTCCCAGGCCAATCCTATCCCCCTAGGTCTCAAACCTATAAGACAAGAGCACTATAATTGGACTATAGTGTTGGACCGTGGGGTCCATTTTTAGTACTCCCATCCAATTACATTTTGAGTCCCAATAGTTGGGTTTCCTCACTTAATGAGTCCCAAGCCCTTTTTAGCTTCATCCTTAGGTTTTATTTGTCTTTTTAATGTCAGCCAAATGTGAATAAAGTTCTCAAATTCAAATCAAAGAGTCTCCTATATAAATGACTTCACAAGGCATTTTATATCTAACACTTACTACTTTGGCACAATACATAATTAAAATCAGTCAATAATATAGCTCAACATTCTGCCTCACATCTAGATTTGCATGCTTGATCAAGGAAGAGCTTAGATGAAAGTTCATTCTTACATCTATTATGTATGTTCCTTAAGGAAGAACTACATTTGATCTAAGACCCTAGCTTGAGGGTTAATGTAGACATCGATCAAGATAGCAGGGGTTCTAAATTATGCAATCATACTTCCACTAACCCAATTTTTTCCCTTTTGATTTTGATGTATCTATCGTTTCATGTGTGTAGGTAGACCTAGGGTTTGAATATTAAAATGGATTTATAGTAAGCTTTATCGACATTCAACATCCAAAATTCCATAGACATGCTCACACAGAGACAATGGATAAACCCAAAAAACTTAGGTCTCCATGAGCAATTTAGACAACAACGGTAGAAAAAGAAAACAACCCCAGACCCTAGGGTGTCCTTTTTTGGTGCTCCTATCCTTTCATTAAATGAAAGCCAGTTCCAAGTTTTTGATAACTTCCCAATCCTGCACAATAATTTTTAGCCCCTTAATCATTTATTTTAACTTGTTTTTCTAGATAAATTTACTTCTTTTCATATGTAATTAATTTGATTAAATTGATATAAATCTATATTTTATTGTATTTAATTGCATTTTCCCCTTTACTTCAGACCCTTTATTGTTTAGGAACTAGACCTTAGTTTCCCAAAATTAATAAAACAAAAATCAACACACAAACATATTTCCCTATTATTTTTCTTTAATGACACAACATTTGCCACCCATGAGGAATGTTTAATGGGGAATATTATCTTTGACTCAATCAACTTGAACATCTCCCTTCTCATCAACTCCTCCACTTTTGGGTTAATAGGGTTTTATTTCTACTTGATTGGCTTTACATTGCTCTCTAGTTCAATGGTCTATTGTGCTAGTTTTGGATCAAAACCCTTCAAATCCTTATAATCCCATGCAAATACCTCAGATAATTCTTGGCATAAAGCAACAAATGCAGCTCTCTTTTTTATTGTGTTAATCTTTCCTAACTTCAACAATTTGTCTTTGAAGATCTCTATCCTCTCATATTGTTCCTCCTTGGCTAAAATACATGCCTTGCCTCTTCTCACTTGGTCATATCCATTGAAGATGCTTTCAAATGTCACAAGCCCCTTCGGTAGTTTGTTAGTTCTCAATTGCACTATCTGACCATCATACTGATGTTGGAACTTGTTTTGATTTTTATGGTAGAATTTTTGCCTCTTGCATCAAAAAACTTATAATTAGGTCATCATTAAGAATTCTACCTCTTGCATCAAAAAACATATAATTTTTTCATCATTATCAAACACCTGCCAGCTCACTTCACTATTAGGTATAATTAGTCTACATATGACCTTGATCTTGTCTTGACTCTGGTTGCCTTTGGCTCCTTCTACAACCTCATATTAACCTCTAATGGTTGTAAGCCTATATGCATGTTGATTTGCCTCTCTTGGTATGGATTGTATATTCAATGCCAAGAAGTCCTCTAGAAGGTCCAATACATGATGTTTGTAAGCTTTCAAATGATGGTTTTTTTACCATACTTATGCCTCTCACTTGTTGCACAACAAGATCACTATCGCCCTTGACTTGAAAAACTTTGGCACCTCTTATTCTTGCCTCTTGCAAACCATGTAAAATAGCTTCATATTTAGTTATGTTGTAAGTGCAACTGAATTAGAATCTTGCAGTTGAATATTAATTTTGATCTAAAGGTGAAACCAATATGGTCCCAACTCCACTACCATTCTTTGACCTTGAGCCATCAAAGAATAAATTCCATAGACCATCTTCTTCTTGAGTGGTGTTGGTTAGACAAGGTATAACAACACCCTCCTCATACATATAATACACCCCTAAGCCTGAATCTTCAATATTTATATAGGGATCAAATCCATGATTAACAGCTGCCCATTCATCCAGGTACATGTCTAAAATGCCTTCAAGATGATCATGAGGCTCTTGTTCACTAACATTTTCATCCTCTTCAATATGGTATAATTGACATTTAAAAGGTTAGTCATATAGGGCTCTAGATGAAACCTAGAGATAGGCTCTGACCTAATAGTGACATTAATTCTATATATGGTCTTGAAAACCACGTATGATTATTCAAAGGAAAAATAACCCCCAATTTTTGTAGTAAAGTCCCTAGATAGGCATAGGGAAAAATATGGGGGTAGGTCGACAACCATTACATCTTGGGTAATAACACAATTTTGGCAAGCCACCAATGTGATCTTAATATCTTTCACTATACCTATTATTTTAGTGGGGGAACCATCCAACTGGAAAACACCTTTTTCATTAGGCACATACTTGAGCTCAAGCTTATCTTTTATGGCTTTAGGCATAACTGAGATTGAAGCACTTGAATCTATCATATAATTGTGCACTAAATAGTCCCCTATGATATCTGATAAATAAAATGAAGGAGGATTGACAATCTTAGGAGAATGAACAACATTATGAACTTGACCTTGACTAGGATTTTGACTAAGAACTTGAATTTGACTAGGTTGACTACTATTTGTAAAAATAGTGTTAACTTTATCAGTTATCTTCCTCATATGAGAAA